>CAMXCT020003023.1:0-40797 GCA_947184155.2 Cladocopium goreaui | reverse complement strand
GGTAGTTTGACATGACACTCCACGCCAAACAGGAGCTGATGGTCACGATATCTATAGGTGGCAAAGTCGTTCATGAAGTGGCTACAACTCATGTGTCGTGCAAAACAAACTTCCCACGTTTTTTCGTTGAGGTAGCAAGTGAAAGAGGTTGTTTGCAAGTAGCCCTTAATTCGTTTGATTTCCCACACGTTCCTCATGGAGTCCGGTGATTTGGCGGAGGTGTCCCGCCGAATCCGGTGTTTGCAGCGGAAGCTGCGTCGTCGCCGCGTGAAGGAGGATGCGCAGCAAGGCTTTTTAAGCCCCAAGATGGCAAGCTCAGCACTTATGGTTTATGTTTTTAGCGGCCATGACTTGGATATGGCTGCCCAATTCTTGGCTTTCAAGTTGCGCCTTGCAGATGACCGCATGGAAGACATGCGCTGCATGTTTGAGCAGGTTTACACGCAAGAGCCAACTCCCCAGATTGTGGATTTGATGAATGACCGATGCCTTATGGCCAGGAGCCTGCGAGTGATGACAGCTGCCTGCACTTTCATCCTGCAGCGACGCCTGTACACGTGGCTTTGTCAACAAAATTGCAAGCATGGAGTGGCTCCCAGCAGGCTTCAAATGGTCCGACGTGCCCTTGCACTGGTGCCTTTAGAGTGTCCGCTGGAAGTGCAAGCCTCTGTTGCGGCGTCCTTGCGAAGCTCTGCGCGGCAGCAACGGAAGTGGCTGCGCCGTTTCCGACAAGTATGGGGAGCTCGTTTGGGGGTGCTGAAAAACATTTCAAGTTTGTCACCCCAGGACATGCAGGAGAAGGCAGGGCAAGTTTCAAAATCGTACCACTATTTGTTCGGGCCCCTAACAAAAGCTATGGGGACTGTGACTCCACTTTTGGTAGTTGTTTTCCGACTCCTAAAATGGTAGCCGTCCTGGTGCAAAGGATAGGAAAAGAAAAGATTGACGTTGGCGACTCCAGTTTTGGGAGTTGTTTTTGGATTCCCAAAATGGGAGTCGTATTCTGGGCTGATTTGCGAGGCCTTTGCCTATTTCCGTTGGGTGAATGGTGCCTTGGCCCAGAGCGCAAAGGCGCCGTTGATCATCAACATGGACGAGGCTTCTGTAGCGTTCCATTTGAGTGGCCTGGTTGGTACAGTGTTGAAAACGGGCCCTTTTACTTCATTACGCCCAGGGGACAGCGTCAAGCTCAGCGCGCGCAGGGGAGCTCTGACCTACATAGCTTCCATTTGCGACGATCCTACAGTCAATGATTTGTTGCCCCAGATATTGCTCGGAAATCCTCACCAATTTGTGCTACGCACAATACGGGCTGTGCAGTCAGAGCTGCCTGCAAACATTTTTCTTTGGCGGGAAGAGAGCTCTTGGAACAATGCTAGGATCATGCAGAAATACATCGACCTTCTTTGCAGCCGGCTGGGAGGAATTCTGGAGGAACGGACTGTTTTCCTGGTTGTTGATATGGCAGCTTGCCACATACAGCCAAGCGTCCATTCGCACGCCTTGGAGCAAGGAGTCTTGTTGAAGCTTTGGGTTTGTAGAAGTCAGTTGCCTTACAGTCTTACAGTTAGCTTGGAAAGCATGGATCCTGTGGAGCCTGCTGCGGCGTTGCCAGAAGTGACGCAAGATGTGCCAGATGCAGACACACTGAAGGAGGTAGCAGGGCGACTTGTGAGGGACCTTGACTTGCACCAGTGTAGCATCAAAGAGTGTAGAGCCAAGGTTGCAGTTGCTTGCGGGATGGAGCCTGATGGGCTGGAGGCTCGAAAGGATGAGTTCAGCGCCTTGCTGAAAGAAGTGGTGGAATCTCTTGAAGCTAAGAAAGCAAGCCAACCGTCCAGCTGTAGTGAAGAGCTTGGTGCTGAGTGCAACAAGCCGAGGAGAGCTTACTTAGTGACGTTGTCTCACACAGACAAGGAAGAGAATTCAGATGGACAAAAGTTGGTGGCTCCTGGGACTTACACCCGTGCGCAAGTCAAAGACTTTTTCTTAGGAGCTCTTGCTTCCACCCAATCAAGCAGAGAGCTGCCTCTGACCTTCACACACATGGCAGTCTTTCAGGAGCGCCACGCATCAGATGAAGTTCATTACCATGTGGCAGTGTTAGCCGACAAGTCTTTCCGCTTCGTGGCCTTGAAGCGCCAACTGCTGGCTGCGCATGGCCTAGCCAGTCATTGGTCTGGAAAAACAGACGGGTATGCTGGCTGCATTGCCTACTGCTACTTGCCTTCGCCCACAAAAGCCGTGGAAGAATTGGATCCCGCACCTGAGCTGTGGCCTTCCACTCACCCACCTTTGTCTGAGGCCAGTAGAGGGTATGTGAGCGCCAAGAATTTGGAAGTGCATCGTGAGGAGCAAAGGCGCAAACGTGCAGCCAAAGGCAAGGGAGAGCAGCGTGTCCGGGAAGTGGATTTGTGGCCCATCATTATCCGGGAAAACATCCTGCCAGATGAAGTGTGCGGAGAAAAGTTGATGTCGTATGCCAAGCGCAGTGGTGGCCGAGCGTTGGTTGAGTTTTGTTTTGCCAACTGGGACAAGCTTCCTGCCATTGTTGCCAAGTCATGGAAGACTGAGAAGGTTGAGGACTTGGTTGCAGCAGCTGCGCAGAGCCGCATGGACATCTTGGCAGGAGCTTGCAGTGCTGAGTGCACTTGTGGCGGACAATGGGCCGACTTTGCTCGAGACATCCTTTGCCAAAATGGGCACAATCCAGTCCAGTGGTGCAAGGCGGTGACGGATTCGCTTTTAGCAGGACGTTCGAAAGGCAACCTTGTGTGCCACGCAGGGTTTGAAGGTAATGAAGGCAAAAGCTTTTTGTTTCGCCCCTTGCCCTTGGTCTTTGGTGAAGACAATGTTTTCGTGACCCCTCCAAAGAGTGCCTTCCCTTTGCTTGGCTTGGAAAAGGCCAGAGTGGTTTGGCTCGATGACTGGAGGTTTAATGAGGACATCGTCTCCTGGGCGGTGCAGCTATTGTGGTTTGAAGGCGCTGGCTTTGTCATCGCAAGGCCGCAGAATTTGTTTTCCGGCCACTTGCGTTACACGAAAGACGACCCTATTTTCATTACCACCTTGCAAGCAGATTTGCATGCCTTGAAAGGGAAGCTGAAGCAGGGCGATGTCGACATGATGGTGAAGCGGCTGAAAGTGTTTGAATTCAAGCACAAAGTCAACATTCCCAGCCAGGTGGCCAAAGGTTGCAAGTCCTGTTTTGCAAATTTCGTGTTGGAGCTAGGGCAAGCAAGGAGCCACCGCTCTGAGCCTGCGAAAAGGGAGGCTACATCGTCGGGTGAGACACCTGAGCCCAAGAGAATGTTGTGTTTGGCCTGGACTGTTGATGACGTCTGCAGGTACATCATACATCTGGAGTTGGGGCATGTGATTGAAGCCTTTCGGGAGAATGGGGTGGATGGCCGCATGCTGGCATCTTTGTCCGAAGCAGATTTGATCTCTGAGCTCGGATTGAAGCCCTTGCAAGCCCGCAAAGTCAAGGACCGCTTGACTTAGAAACTTGAAAGCCCAAAGGGAAAAGATAAGTCGCCTGCATGATGTTTAAGCGCCGCAAAATGCACAACGATTCGCATTGTAGCAGTGCAGACTGCAAACCACTCACTTAACTGTATGATACGTAGGCACTTTTGTGCTCACCCGCCATCTCGCCAGGTCCACAGCTGGGAGGGGCAGCCCTTCATGTCTCGAGCTCAGATGTGTGTTTCAGAGAAGCTTCAGGCTTCAGGTTCATCGGTGCACATGCCAGCTTGCTTAGGCTGCAGTAGTTTCATTCTTCGTGTTCTTGCTGTGCGAAGAGTTTGGTGGGTTATGGCTAAGTATTCTAGCTAGCAAGTGAAGGGGGAAGCGTATTTCTAGACACTGCGCGCTTTTGCCTGCGTGATGTGTGGTGTCAAACGGTTTAGTGCACCGCGAAATGCCAACACAGCACAACGATTCGCATTGTAGCAGTGTTCAGCTTCATGATATATACGTATATTTTGTGCTCAACCGCCATCTCGCCAGGTCCACAGCTCGGAGGGGCAGCCCTTCATGTCTCGAGGTCAGATGTGTGTTTCAGGGAAGCTTCACGTTCATGGGCGCACATGTCAGCTTGGTAAGGCTGCAGTAGATTCATTCTTCGCGACATTGCTGTACGAAGTGTTTGTTTGGGTCAGGCGTCGGAAGCTCAGAGGTACAGGATGTTTGTTTCACGTTTCCCCGGTTCCATTGAATGCAAAGGTTGACTATATTGAATGGCTAGGTCAAGGTTTGTCTTCAGGTTCCCCTCTAACACCCCAAAGTGGCAATGTTGGTTTTCCGAAGTGAAGCACTGAGGGTTGGTCCTTTGTTTTGTCATGGGCTGAGATACAACCTGGACACCTAACCATTTTGAACAACGTTGCACAGCAGGGGGCCCGGGGGAAGTAGGACGCCTCGAGTCACAATTCTCACTTGGCTTCGAGTTTTGTGTTGGGCGTTGCTTCTTTTTCACGCAGCTTTCAGCAGTCTAGCTCTTAGCAGTGTGTGGTGTGTAGCCGCAGAGACCATGCCATCAAAAGCTAAAGCCGCCCCTAAAGCACGAGCGGCAGCCGGAGCCTCAGCTGCAGGTAATAGAATCCTGTCTTTGGTGGGAAAATGGACAAGAGGGGGTTTCCAGTTTGGGAGTCGGAATGCGGAGTGTTTTTGGCGCCGTTGCGTGCGGCCTCACCTGTAGGTGAAACTGGGCTTGGCGGATCTGTCTGTCTTAGTGTGCCGCCGGAGCCTTGCATTTGTCACTCGGCCGAGTGGCTGCATTCGTGATGGGGCTTTGGCTTGTAACAGCCCTGCTTGTAGCACAGATGATATCCCCTCTGGCATCGAGGGCCTGATCCTTTGAACCCACATACACCCCTTGTTGAAGGCAAAACACAACGGCTTACCATCCGGGGTCTTGGTTACGCAGCCAGGTGGGATGTCGATGGTTCCTGATTTTGTCTTTGTCTTACCTTTCACCTTGCCTTTGCCCTTGCCTTTCTGATATTTGCTAGGACGATCGGATGCGTCGGATGTCGGCCTTTTATCGGGCTTGGGATTGGTCTTGGGCGCAGGTCGGACTGGCATGGGCATCAGATATGGCATCAACACTGGGAAGTGCGAAGCGCCTTGATCTCCTTGTCCAAGGGCGTCATTGAGCTGCCTGGTTCACGCTGCAGTTGGCCAACTAAATTGTTGGATGCCCGGATAAACATCTGCTTGTCGCATTCAATGATCTGCTGTAAAGTGACTGAAGAAAAACCTGAGGGTTGAACTCTTTCATGCGACAGAAAAAGATGTTGCACCCACATTTCTATCTCCTTGAATGAACAGAGTTTGGCCTGGTCCATTGCTAGGGATCTGCGCTGCAGGGCATTCCGAAGGTCCAACTCTGAACTGACAGCACAGGTGACTGTCACTGTCTTCGATGTGATCTTGATGCTGCCACTTGCGTCCAATAACACCTTTGGGTCGCGCTTCAAACTTTGGATCTCCTGAGATCGTGATGTACATTCTTCTGGTTTGATCCAAGTCAAGACATTCTGCTCCAGCATGTTGACGCAGAGATCCACTAGCGCATGGCTCGGAGTTACCTCTGGTGAGAACATGATGCCCTCCAGCCTTGTCTCCTGTTCTAACTGGCGAGCCTGACGTTCTGCCATTGGCAATTTCCTATGAGATAACTAAGGCGTGGGATTCCACCACAAGTCTACGGATGCATGATGTCTGATAAGGACTCAGATCTCTATTGGTGACCTTCAAGAGCCATGCATCCAAGATCGCATCTGTGATTTGCTGTGGAGTTGTAGATACTGCAAATGCAAGAGACCCGAACGTCTCAAAACCCTTTGTTTGTAATTCTCCTTTTAGTTCGTCCTCCACTCCGAGCTGTCTCATTCGTTCCGCAAAAGTGCCTTTGCTATCTAGAGCGGACATGGCTGCACTTCGATCCTGCTCAAGATGAAAATTGGGGGACATTACGTGTTCAAATTTTCTTTCTTGTGTTTAAATTCTCTTTCTTGTTTGAGACAGGCTCAGAGTACATTTTAAGTGATTAGATGAGTTGTCATGGTTTTGATATCATCACCTCTCTGATGAGGCCATCTACGCTGAAAATCGGGCTGCGGACAGGCAACAAAAATTTCACGTGAGTCATTGCGGATACATCACTTGTGACTCAAACATGAGATTGGCTTTGATGCCACAAGCAAGTGATTATCCTTTCAATGTCAGGAGACCTGTCAAACGTGGCTCTGATGCCAGTTTCTTCACAACATGCCCCCAGCTGCGCTCCTTTTCCTTTTGCTCCACCGACCAATCGCTGTTCTGTCTGCAGGTGTCTGATGAACTCTGTTGTTCCCTGGCGGTCATCGATCTTCAATGATAGTTTGGATATCCAGTACAATTTCCTGGGTCAAAGATATGATTGTTTCGAGCGGCTGATTGGGAGGACATGCAAGGATCCATTCCTCTAACACCGACAAGGCCAAAGTCAGCTTCGAGGGTCAATGTTGTCTGGTCCAACTCACGTATCGTCCGAAAGCCTCTGGGTTGCTGACTGATGGTGCCAAGTGAGGCGATGGTGATGTTCACAGTGTGTTCTATGGGCACCCCTCGCATAATACACAAGGCCCGTCTCGACAAAACCCACACGGTGGCGAGGTGCTCAGTGATGCATGAATAGCCGATATGCCTGATCACCTTTGCTAAGAAGTCAGACATCCCTCGACTTTGTACAACAACTCAGATGTCATAGATGGGTCGAGCTCCAACCAGGCACAAATTGTAACTAAAAAGACTTCAGTTGCAGTCCTCGCCATTGCGCAGGACCGAGAGATATGAAGGGCTCAGATGCCGTTTAATCCTGCTGTGAGCCAGAGCCTATGATCTCTGTTGATCATCTGACTCCCATACCACAAATGATCTCTGTTATCACATCCATGGTAATGGACCTCTGATGGTCTTCATTTGTGCATGGCATGGTGTCAACACTTGTGATTATGATTTCTCAAGGTTACTTCGACACCTACTTCACTAAGGAAAGCGAGTTGCTGCCTCGCCCTCTTTTTCTTCACGCTGCGATGTTGCGTCCGCACCAAATGCAGCATTCCATGTCATATATGGCTGCTCTTTCCAACGCTACATAATTGGCAGAAACATGACGGCTACACAAGGTTGTGGCACCTGACGAGGCCAATCCATGGACAATGCCACTCTGTCTGTGGACAATGCAACTGACCTCCTGCTCCCCCGGAAATGGTTTCCTACCTACAGTTTCTTCCTGGGATTCAACGACTCCGATCAGGCGCTGCTCTTCCAGCTCGGCTACTACCAGGCATGGCATTGGGTCCTTTTGCTTGAGTGGGGCTTTGCGTAGGAATTGCTGGTGGGCAAAATCCGAAACCCACATTGACAACAGCAACCCCAGATCGGCACATGTTAGGACTGCCACCGAATCCAAGAATCTCAAGGTCTCCAAGAAGCTCGATGCTGCTGTTGCACCTGCTTTTCCACTTTCTAAGTGTCCTAGATACGAGTAGATGTCAAATTCCTTTAATATAAGGGGAGAGCCCCGGTGATTAAGCAAAAAGAACCATTCTACATATCTCGTTAGGGCACATGCTCTGAAAGAGAGTGTTTGAGGATTTCTTCGAGAAGGCTTGTTCAAGTGACTTACGGATGTCATTGCCACACAATACTCTGGATGATACTGGAACCAGAAGTTCCCCCAGCCTCGTCGTCGTCGGATCTATGAGCAGGATGCTTTTCAGCTTGATCAAGCTAGGATCTCTTAGATCGTCGTCGGACATCCGGATTTGGAACTGCCTGCAAATCGCGGCTACATGATGATGATGATAGAAAAAGGACTACTGAGCGGACTCTGAGTGCGCCCTGAATGCCGTAGCCCTTACTGTCATTTTCACTTTAAACCATGTTTCACCTCCCGGTTTCACCTTTCTCTCGTTTCTCACCACTCTCGTTGCGACCCGACGTTGTCGGTGTTTGCTTCGAAGTGCTTGGATGAATATCATGCCGGTACGGCTGCTCTTTGTGATCTCGGGGATCCTGGCTGGGGGATCCCTGGTTTCCGCATTGGGCTTTTGTTGCTTCTATCACCGATGTGGCCATTGGTGTGTTTTTGCTTGGTTCTGTTTCGTGTTATTTTGGGCCATTCTCAGAATGACACATAAGATGTCATTATGCATGGAATTCCCACTGCTGGTCGCAATCTTTTTTCTGTCTTTTTTGGCTGGCTTTTGTTTTGGTTGTTTGTTTTTGTTTGTGTGTTCCTTTCTGGTTTGTGTTGTGTTTGATGGGATTGCTCACTGGACTGTGTATTGGTCCACTACCAGCTCTTTTGAGGCTGCTGATCCAATTGACAGCCTTGCAAGCAAATTACAATTCAGCTTGTCTGCTGCGGTTGAACGTGTGTAACGACTTGGCGAAAGCCATGAAGGCGTTGGACGGAAAAAAAGTCCCTACCATCCGGGTCGGCTTCTGGATGCTGGGTCAAAAGCTTCAGGCTGTTCGAGGGCATTGCCAGCATTGAGGATAGAGAGTTACCAAAGCTTTCATTCGAAAACGACTTGATCAGGCTCACCTTGGTTTGCTTGATGTTGCTAAGCTCGCACATTCGAAGCTCTGTTTGTGCAAAACGCTTCCACGCTGTCTGGCTTATTGGATCTACGGAAGGCTTTTCTGAGACCTCCTGGACAAGGTGTGGCATTAAATCGGATGGTTCATATTTGGGAGACAAGTCCGGCTCCCAATATTCCTCATCAAAGTCAGGGAAAGCCTTCTGACCCTTTGGCACTTACAACGGAAATGTCTCAGCCTCTCTCAAGGACGTACTTGATCGGACACCATCCTGACAGGTTGCATTGTGGTAAAATTCAAGCTAAAAGCCAAAGGCGAACAATCTGTGGATTGTTGTCTCATTCATGAACATCTTTTAGATCTCACCCGCCTGAGAAGCACTATGCTCACCAACCTGAAGCTTCCGTCCACAACTCTATCATAAAAACATCTCTCTACTAAACCGATGTGAAGGAAATGCTCATGATCATCTGGGGCTGATACTGGGCTCGGGGGCTTTTGCCTTTCGCCCAGCCCTGCACTTCCAGTTACCTCGCATGACTCTGTTGTCAGTTCCTTACCAGTACTCGGATGTACGGTCACTAATGAGGCCCTCACTAGATCTCCAAGACCGACTTGGCCACGTTCTCCACCGGTCGGGAGCTCTGTCACTGCCTCCCAGGCGTGCTTTAGCCATCAATTACCTTCTTGACTCAGATGTCACAGAATCAAATATGATGGACTTTAAAACGCTCATGCGGACATGAGCTAGGCCTCTGGTGGCCCTTCTATGAAAGTACACCGGTTTGTGCCAAGCCATCGTACTGGATGCGTCGAGATGGTAGTGAATTCATCCACGAATTCACTTGGAAATGGACGGCCCTCATTGAATAGATTGGTTTTGGACAAGTGTCATCTACGGATGAACTATGATATGTGGTTTTCAACGTTTTCTGGAAGCTTGCATTCTGCATGAGGTTTTCGCCGAGTATCAACAACGGTTGAGGATGTTTTTGTGCAAAACAACGTTTGCTGAAAACTGGTTTTTGGAGAGTTGCGAAATTTGATGTGGAGATGATGAAGATGGTTTTGCCATTTACATGGCAATTTGGAATGTCGTTTATTGTCTTCGCATGTGCATGCTCGACAACAAACTCCAAACCTTTTTCAACCTGGTTTTATTTCAACAACTTTGTGGACGAGAACTTTGTGGAGCTGGTTTTGTGTTTTTCACTGCATGCTGCATGTGAGCAACTGGAAACTGCGTTTTTGAGTGGTGCATGATGTTTTTCCAACAACGTTTGCATGGCCGACTTTTTCATTTGAGACTGGGATGATTTTTCTGCTGAAATTTGATGCTCCAGCACGGTGCACGTCAACAAATAAGAGAGAAAGACAACAGCACGGTACAGCGGCTGACAGATAGCCGGACAGCTTACTTTGGTTGTTTCGTGTGCTGAGAAAAAGGAGTTAGAGCGAGGTCAAGTCACTTAATTTGAGTTTGGTTTGCTTGCGTGTTTTTGCAAGCTTTATCGGCATCGCCGGTGCTGCACGGACCCCAAGCGTAGGTCGACGCGCGCACGCGGCTAGTGGTTGTAAGCCTGAATTTTCGCATGGTAGCAGAGCTTCGGCTCACGCGTAGGTCGCGAGTAAGATGATCCAGGGAGGAGGTAATTCAGGAGCTGAGATGCAACCACCAGGATTAGGAATGCCGATGCCACCAGGTTCGCCGACTAGGCTAGAAGCAGGTCAAGCGAATGGTGCTGAAGTGACTTCGCCAACCGGTAATGTAAATGCAGGTGCCCCAGGTCAGGCAGGAGTAGGAATTCTAGGCACGACAGCTGGAAACTTAGTTGGTGCCGGGACCTTAGTTGCTGGTCCACAGATGCTGCCGATGACGACTGGGTATGGTCCTGAAAGAAGACATGGAGGTCTTATGGATCCGAGAAATTACGGTGTTTGTGGCCAAAGTAGTCCACGGAACAACAGCTTGAATGGACAAAGTTTCCAAGGTTTGACAGGTTTGACAGGTTGCACAGGTTGTGGGTTTCAACAAGGTGCATGTCAAGGTTTTAGTGGATGCACGGGCTGTGGAGTTCAGCAGGGTGCATGCCAAGGTTTTCAACAAGGATGTCAAGGATTTCAAGGTTGCACAGGCTGTGGAGTTCAGCAAGGTGCATGTTTAGGAACTGCATCTTCAGGTCAAGGCTGTGGTCAAGGAATGCCATGTGTTTCAGGTCAAGGACAGAACTTGAGTCAAGGTCTAGGTCAGGTAGGACTGGAACGACAAGGACTGACAGGTTGTCAAGGACCGAATGTTGGCGGTGTAACACCACAGAATGAACGAATGCAGGAAATCCTTAGGATGACGCAAGGTTTGGACCCTATGCAAGTGCTGAGGTTGAGACAGGCATTAGGAGAGCAAGTGAACCAAGTGAGGGGTGTGCCTGAGTTGTTTGGTCAAAGGGATGGTATGTTCCCAAGTGGATATAATCCAATGCACGTAGGAACCAATGGGGATGGCACGTTAGACGTCTTTGCACGCTCAGAAAAATGGATAGGTAATCCACCAACACCCGAGACAGCGAAATGGAGCAACAGAGAACTCGAGATCTTGGGATGGTCAACCTACATCGGAGACTTGGTAGCGTGGTCTATGCAAGCATCCCTGGAGTTTGGTTCAGAAATCGAACAGGCGTGCAGATGGCCGACAGCTTTGCAATGGCAAGAATTAAGTCCTGCACAGAGAGCCAGGAGCAGGAGACTGATGGCAATTCTGAAAGCTGCTTTCAATGGACACCCTAGGACTGTAACGCTAATTAATGCCTACTCAGAAGGGGTCAACCTGTTGAGTTCAGATGTTGGAGTAAACCCTGATTTGCAGAGTTCAAATGGGTTTGAATTGATAAGACAACTCACCATGGAATACAGCTTGAGAACCCGCAGTGAAGCATTGAGTTTTCGCACGGCCCTTGCGCACAAGAGTTTCAGTTTGCATGCCAGTGAGACAAGCCCAAGCACTGTTGTGACGGACACCATCCGGAAGATCGACTATGAGAATGCACGCTATGGCAAGCTCTTGGGTACTCTTGCAAGTTCAATTGATGCCACTGGGCTGCAAGTTGCAGAGGCAGACTTAGTTGCAGTGTTGTTGAGGTCACTGCCTGAAAGTGTCAGAACGTTTTGTCTGCATCATACCAGTGGGGAGACGTACCAAAGTTTTAGGGCTGCAGCGTTGAGATGGGAACAGCAACAAAGGGCTTTTGCAGAGTTCCAACCCAAGAAACAGTTGTACCAGCTAGGGAATGAGTCTGAGAGTGCAGCGGAGTACTATGACATGACAACTAGCGATGGTAATGGGGATTGGAATTTGGATGCAGTAGGAAACTCAGGGCATAGGTGCACGAAATGCGGGGGTAGGAAGCATGGTGCAAGCATGTGTGATGCTGATTTGACAAAAGTGCGTTGTTTCAAGTGCCAGAAATTTGGTCACATCTCGGCCAACTGCCCAGACAAGAGTGTAAAGGGCAAGGGCGACGGGAAAGGGGTGATCAAAGGCAAAGGAAAGACGAAAGGAAAGAGCAAAGGCAAGGCAAAAGGTAAAGGTTTTGGAAAGAAAGGAAAAATGAATGAACTCGGTTATGCAGAGGAAACCGATGGAATGGACGAGCGGTATCAGGACGATGGGTCATGGTGGAGTGACCAAACATGGCTGCAAGCAGCTCAGGTGTGGAATGAAACCTGAAGTGACTGGAATGAGGGTTGGACGGCTGACTGGACTGACGGACAGTGGACAGAGGATTGGACCTGGACTGGTCAAGAATCCCAGCAAGAATATGCAAGCAGTAGTCAGCGATTCAGTCATTGGCTTTGAGCCCCTTAATTGGAAGAATTTTTGGGGAAATTTCCACCGGTTTAGTTTTGCAAGAAGCAATGGATGAGCTTGGAAGCAGCAACAGTCATAGCTCTTGGGGAGATAGTGTTTGCGTGGTTTCTGCAAGTGGTTTGTCATGTCCGTTTGATTTAGGGCCACCTATGTGCCAATGTGACAACTGTGAATTCCAGGATTGGCAATTAGGAAGAGCGATGGACAGACACCAACAAATGTTGCAGAAGATGACACATCTTTTTGAGAGTTTGCCGCCGTTTCCAGAAATTTTGCCTGCACAGTTTTTCGATGATCCAGAACTCGTTTTTGCTGAAACAGATGCCTGTTCAGTTGTTTTTGATCAACCTGGGAATTTAGGGGATGAAACCGATGCTAGCAGCAGTGATGAAGACAGTGACAAACGCCACTGTTTGTGGGATCTCAACTTTGGCTGGTTTGGTTGTGGTGCAGGAACTGAGGACTCAGGATTCCTCTGTGGACTTCTTCAACAAGAATCCAGTTGCACGACACCTCCAAATCTGCATGAACCATGGTTTTTGGGTTTGCAAGGTGAAGGTTCCACAGGTGATGCTGCAGAGTTTTCCCAAGGGTTGGTTTCCGATGTCAACAGCAGGGTTGTTTTAAACAGAACTGCAACCTCGACGTTTCTGAATGTGCATGATACTGTTTCGGCCTCGCATGAACTTCGTAGGTACATGCCAGTTTTGGATCCACTTTTGTCAGAATTCTGGAATGATGGACAGTCAGAGTTTTGGTGGTTACTGGATTCAGGTGCATCTGCCACTGTCATGGCAACTTCTTCCGTGAATGCATATGGTGCATGGGTAGCGGACATGAAACATGAGCAATTTCGTGCTGCCAATGGAAGTAAGGTTGATATTGACGGTACTGCAACAATCACTGTTTGGGTTGGTTTTCACACTGGTAGGGACAAGGATTGGGTACCTGACTACAAATCTTCCAAATTGAAATGTTTGGTAGGTGGAATTAGTCACAACATCATGTCTACGACGACGTTGTGTGAATGTGGTTGGGAATTCAATCAAGGACCTGATGGGTTTCATGTCAAAGATGTGAAAACTGGTAGGACAGTTGAGGGTTGCATTTACTATGCAGGATGCCCGTGGATCAAATTAGAACCAGCATGCTCTTCAGAGTCCCAATTGACTGTTTCCAAGGGTTTGGAACCTCCTCATCCTATTCCAGAAATTTTTGCTGCAAGTAGCAACAGTCTAAATCCACTTTCACGTGCGGCTGAATCTGACTTAGAGCGACACCGTCTTCAAGGACACGTTCCTTATGACCCAAGATGCATGATCTGTGCACGTGGGAAATCTACTTTTCATCACAGAAGGAGAAAGGAGGGTTCGTTGGAGACTGAGGTCCAAGCGGACTTTGCATTCTTAACAACACGTGGAGAAGTAGTTGATGAAGAGTCAGAAAATACCATCAAAATCTTGGTCCTTACGGAATTAGCTACTAACTGCATTGGATTCGTAGTTGCAACAGCCACTGATGCAAGGAAGGTAAAAGGCCAGGTCTGCAAATGGTTAGACCACTTTGGGTTATCATCTTCAACAAGTTCAGTTGTGTTGCATACGGATGCAGAAAGAGCGGTTTCAAAATTAGTAGGGACAAGTTCGGAGAAGTACACATTCATGGTGCGTCGTGCACGCCCTCAACAGCACCAATCCAATGGTGGAGCCGAGCGAGCAGTCAGAAGGTTGAAGGAGTCGTTGGCTGTTCTTCGAGCTGAGATGAACGATGGTGGTGCTGATGTGAACTTTTCTGCACGTGGTTTGTCAGATGTTTGCACATATATTGCATTGAGTCACAATCATTTTTCAAATGCACATGGGTCAGATTTTTCTCCTCTTGAATACTCAACGCAACGGAAGTTGTCAAAGCCAAGTTTTGCAATGTTCGGTTCAACAGTGTTAGCTGAATTGCCAGACAGTCTTCGTGCACAGTCACCAAACGAAACGAGAAGCATTGAAGCATGTTTTGTGCATTCAGGTTTAGACACAGGTCCTGTTGTTCAGGGTGCGTTGCGAATTGATGGAGAGTTGGTTTTTAAACGTTTTGTTGCACGGAATGTGAGACCAATCACACCCATTGCATGGAAACACATGATAGGTGACCAATTGTTTGTGGAAGTTGAAGGTGCGGATGTTCAAGGTGTGGAGAGTCAAGATGTGCATATGCAAGCGCCTCCAAACGCGCCCCCAGCAGCAATTGCACCAACACCTGCACGCTCAGTAGGTGAAAGACCACCACTTGAACCACCGCGACAACGCGATGCACGCGATGACATCGTTGAATACCCAGATGGAGCTCCCAGTGAACTTGTTAGGGAAATGAAGGAACCTGACAACACTAGGAGGCCAATGCCAAAGAAGCGACCAAATGAAACTCCTGTGCCAAAACGTTCCACTGGTATCAAAATTGCCCATCAACCACCTTTGCCAACACCGGCAACAGCGAAAGCAGAACCAAAGACACCCGCTGTTGTGTCTAAGTCACCTTCAGTTGTCCCAACATCGCCTGCAACTTCACCAGCAGACTCTATGCCTGAAGTTAGAGTTTTCCCAAAACACCTAGATGCCCAGCATGTGACTCTGGAATGGTAGCCCCTGGAATTCGGCACAACGCCGACTGCAAGCGAAGGAGAGCAGCATTTGATGCTGAGAATTCACCAAGTGTTGCAGTGGGTAGTCCAGAGAGTGTTGAGGTGAGTAGGGAAAGGTTGCAAGTGCATTTTGAGGATATGGAGGTTGATACTGAGCGAGACCCGGCTCCGGCTGGCGGTACGACAGAAGGTCAGGTTGAAATGGATGTGGAAGAGACTGGAAGAACTAAAAGAGAGGCTGAGCAACCAGTAGAAGAATTAGAAGCTGAGATGGAGCGTGAGAGAGCCTCCGGGCAACCCAGGACTCTTGATTTGCTTTTAATGGATGATGCATGTCAATCAGTAGGACCAGTTTTGTGGAGTCTTGAAGCTGGACCAGAACGGGCAGTTGCAACAAGCCCCGAGTTGTTTGACGATGAGTTGAATTCAATCAAGTTCATGCCAGAACGTGACCATACTTGCGTGAAGGTGAAGCTAGGTGGTACCAATGTTTTGGTGTGGAAGCCCGATGAGGTGATGGATGACAGCTCGTTAATGCAACTCAACGCTGATCTAGGCTTCGAAGGCATGAAGGAAGAGATTGCTAATTTGGAGAAATGTGGAGCGGGAAAGGTGATAGGCCAAGCAGAGGTTGATGCATTGAAGAAAAAGAATCCAAACATGCGTGTGATCCCAAGCCGTTGGGTGTCAGCATACAAGAGTGAGACAAGGGTCAGAGTTAGGATCGTAGCCAAAGACATCAACAAAGGTGTCTCTGCACGAAAATTAGGAATTTCTAGCCCCACTCCAAGTATTGAGGGCTTGCATTTCGTGTTGTCACTGGCTTCGAGACGAGCTCTACGACTTAAAGGTCTTGATGTCTCACACGCATTTATGCATTCTCCTCTACCTCGTGGCCTTGTCATCGTCCTCAAGCTACCTTTATCTGTCTCTATGATGGATGGTTCTCCTGCATATCTCTTGCTCTACAAAGCGCTGAATGGTCTTCGAGATGCGTCACTGCATTGGTTGAATTTGCTCAGTGACTCCATTCGAGGAGTTGGCCTTGTTTCGGATGAAGTTGAACCTTGCATTTACCAGGGTATCGTGAATGGAGAAACTGCATTGTTGGTAGCCTATGTTGATGATCTTCTTCTTTGTTGTCAAACTGCACGTAGTGAGAAGCTGGTTGAGAAAGCAATTGGGAAAGCAGTCCCGCTGAAAGAGACTGGCGTAATCCTACCCGCCGAACAAGGTGGAGGTGCACTGACTTTTATTGGGAGAAGAATTCAACGAGGAGCAACGGATGATTCATTGTCAATTGGTGTTGACCCGAAGTTTCTGGATACAACCTTTGTGGAATTCAGTGTGAACAAGGGATCCAACACCGTGCCTGATGTTGCGGCAGTGCTTGAAAGAGCCTTGACGGACAAAAGCATGCAACAGCCTCTAACGGCTGCAGTGTACTCAAGGTTTCGGAGAGCACTTGGGAAGCTGCTATGGATGGCACAATCACGGCATGATCTGAAATTGTTTCTTAGCCTGATAGGCTCGCAACAAGCTGCTCCTACGCATGGTACTGAAATGGCAATCAAAGCTTTGCTACGTTTTTTGCATGGAGATGTGGGAACTTGTCTGCGGCTTCCATCGCCGAAGTATGAGGAACTTATGATTGGAGCTGCACGACATTGCATTCTGCATTCTTTTTCAGATGCTTCCTTTGCACCATATAGATTCAATGGCAGAAAGGGGATTACAGGTGGTGTGGTTTTCTGCGAAGGTGGACTTGTGCGATCCATTGCACGCCAACAATTTAACTGTACTTGTTCAGTGATGTTTGTAGGGGGTACTTCATTATATGAAATAACCACTACATTTTGGCTCAAGGTGGCATTCATTGCATTTAACAGCTGTTTTCAAATTTTTTCCCTCCCTCCACACCTCTTTAGCTTCATGTAGAAATTTAATTCAATGTAGTTTCTTTGTATCCTGCTTGACCTGGAAATGTGGGCAGTTTCCTGCCACACATATGCGTTTCAGCTTTGGCAATTCCGATGGGCTTTCAACATTGGCAACAACTGATGCCTCCATCTTCCACTGGGATTCACGTATATTTCCGAAAGAGGCTTTCTTCGAATCTGGATGATATGGCGGATCATTTCCTTTTACAGCGCTTTGCTGTATGGCACTCGAACTGGCGTCCGAATTCAGGAATTCATTTTTATTTCTCTGTGTTTAAAACACGGGGGATTCCATGCCATTGACAATTGTGGCATCAAATGGAGAAACAAATCCATCGCGTTTCAATATACATATATATCCAGCAGCCGAGCTCTATGCACTGCAAGCTGTATCTCAAGAAAGTGTGGCTTTCAGCCAATTCTGTCAGAGGGTCTATGTTGGTTTGGGAGAGATGCAACCGAAGAGTGTGCCGAAGATTTTGCTTGAATCTGACAGCTCTTCTGCATTGCAATTGCTTGTGGGCCAGGATATTCCTAAGAGGAGCAGGCATGTGGAGATTCGTTTGGCATGGATGAAATCCAAAATGGCTTCTGGAGAACTCGAGATCGAGCACCGAGCAGGAACTGAGAATGTTGCTGACCTGTTCACAAAGTGCCTGAGCACGAAAGACTTCCTACGTCATCGTGCAAGCTTAGGTTTTGAAGCTGTGGAGGTGCCTGCCAGGGATCTTCGATCAGTCAATGACATGTTGCTCGTCAATGATGTTGTTTCTGGAAAACAAGAGATTGCATTTGTCGAAGTGTGCTGTGGCACGAATTCAGCTCTTCGAGATGCATGTCGAGTTGCTCGAATGCCCTATGTTGGAGTTGTGAAAGAGGTTGAGACCGATGCAATGTTTGCACGAGTGAAGCAGTTTGTAGAGGTCCAAGCTCAACTTGGGTATCGCTGGATTCATGTGCATGCCTCTACGCCATGTAGCTCAGGCTCACCGTTGAAGAATTTTGGAGCTGGAGGTTTGAGTGAAGCCGATGTTGCATGGGAAGGCATCATGGAAGCTGTGCCTAAGTATTTGACTCTGGGGAATTCGAGATCATTTGAACTCCCAAGGAACAATAACATTTGGAAGAGAGATGAAACCAAGCATGTCTTGAAGCACTGTGGTTTAGAATTTGAATCAGAAGTGTTTCTTTGTCAAACTGGATGCAAAGCAGACAATGGTTTGCCTGTAGGGAAATGCCTCATTTTTCGAAGCTCATTTTCAGGTTTTTGCAACGTGTTGACAAAGCGTTTTGGATCGTGCACATGTGAGAAGCATGCTGGTGTGATGGATGTGAACTGGGTTAGGACTGGTTCATACACCAAAGAACTCGCTAAGGGAATTCTGGCAGCTGTGAGAGCTGCACGTCGCGCCGCATGACTCACCAAGGAACACCGCATGAATTTCCTTAGGAATTCATGCAACAACCAGAGAGAGAAGTTTTTTTTTGGCATGTCCTGTCTCCGGACAGCGCACAGTTTAAGAGGGGGGACAGGTATGCTGCAGATGTTTTCTAGATTTGTAATGTAGGTTTGGGAATGGTTGCATGTTTGCGTGTTATTTTCAAACCTGCATGGAACAATTTTATTTGCGTTTTTTTGTGTGCATGTGCTTTATTTCAACTGAACCCAAAACAGACGAAACAAACAGACGGCAGTTGATGTGAAGCACTGAAACGAAGCACAGCAGTTAATGTGACACTTACTGCATTCCGATGCACGTCGTTTAGGAGTGCATGTTGTTTACTTTTGTTTTTGGTTTGTCGCCGAATGCGAAACGCAAACAGACAAACGTCAGTTGATGTCACGGAAACAAACGCGAAACTGCAGTACAGTTGATGTGGAACACAGAACAGTTTATGTTGTATTTTTGTTTTTTTGCGTTCAAGCACGGAGAGAGGGAATTCACTGCAAAGATGTCACAACACATGTTCTGACGCGCGACATCAAAGATGTCTGAATGGAAAACTTCAGGTGACACAGCAGGTAACCTCTCAGGTTTTGTGCTTGGCCGGACTCTTTTCTTCCTTTTGGTGTGTGTGTGAGGGTTGGAAACAGTTTCAACTAATTAAGTAGTTGCCTGCCGCCGACTTCGAGCCATGGCAAACCGACCTACACCACCACCGAATTCAGCTGGCATGGAATGCTATCCTGGGACCGATATGACTGGAGTGGAAATGGAGCTTTTGCGTGAATTGATGCGCAAGGCAGAGCGCAACCAGATGATGACACAGACTCTGTCCTTGCACCAATTAGAGCATAAGCATGCCCCTGACCCACGTCAGGCTGAATGGAATGCACAGAAGGCCGCAGGACAATGGCCAGGATGGAAGGGAACTGGACCGCCTCCAAAGAGTGTGAACCCACCGCCGGCATCGTCTGGGCGACCGCCCAAGATGAACTATGACCCTGACGATGACCCGTGGGCTGCTGCACCAAAGGCTGATCCGCCTGTTTTGCAGATCTTTGGGAATGTTCAGCAAGGCACACCGCCAATTAATCTTCCACCTGCTGCCACTGCAATGCCTAAGTCTGGGTTTCCAGAACATTCAGCTGCCGCTATGGGGACAGAAGCAGTGTTTCCACCAGCAAAGGCTTCTGCTCCTACTGCACCAGAGAATTCAGCAGCGAAACAGCTGCCTATTCCGAAAGCAAGCGGGCCCAACAAAGCAGCCAGGAATTCGACTCCCAAGATTGAAGAGGTACCGGAAGAAGCTGATGGGGACGGCACTGGTGGACGCATGGATGAAAGCTTTAAGAGGAATCGAGATGTCTTTGAGGATGAAGACGAACTCTTTGGCTTTGAATATATTCCAGCAGATGTCTCACCGCCGTGGTTCCCAAATCACCTATGGGGAATTCCAACCACAATTCAGCATAATGCAACGGATTGGAATGACAAGAGTTGGTACCCCAGCTATCAGTCTGTGACATGGACCCAGCTGTGCCTTATCCAGTGCATGTGCAAGGCATCAAGTCGTGGGCCAGCACGAAGATCAAGCTGAAGAAATGGAGGGACAAAGAAATGTCCTACCATGAATTCATTCTGAAGGTCTTCAACCACGATGATGAGGCCGGGCAATATGCAAAGTGGATTTTGGCACACTATACGCCCAAGATCACAGCTGCGCCCAAGTCGCAGGCTCCAGATCTTGCCGCTTTCCTCAAGAAGATGAGAGTGGATGTGTTTTTGGGTGCAACGACGGCGTACCGCAGGGAGTTGATGAATGTGGACTTCGACAAGAAGCCCTAGCCTGGTGTTTCCATGTGCATGCTGACGGTTTTTTTTGCATGGCGATGCAGCGACGACTGCATCAATCAATGTATCTCTTTCAGATCTATGTCAGTCGGAAATTCTGGATTTCTGGTTTGCTGAGACAATTTTTTTGGATGCACAGTGCAATTCGAGATGATGTAATTTATTGCAATCACTGCACGTGGCACTGTCTATGACGAGGTTTTTGGAGTTCACTGCAACTGGAACGGGATTAGGCTGGCAATCTGATTGAATTCAACAGTACAATATACGTATTTTTTGATGCGATGGTCTGGACAATTCACCTTTGTGGTCATCTTTCCGGACAAGCTCATATCTATTTGCATGGTCAATGCAATGTTGACGGATGTCTTGGCAAGAGGGGGTATGAAAGTACACCGGTTTGTGCCAAGCCATCGTACTGGATGCGTCGAGATGGTAGTGAATTCATCCACGAATTCACTTGGAAATGGACGGCCCTCATTGAATAGATTTGTTTTGGACAAGTGTCATCTACGGATGAACTATGATATGTGGTTTTCAACGTTTTCTGGAAGCTTGCATTCTGCATGAGGTTTTCGCCGAGTATCAACAACGGTTGAGGATGTTTTTGTGCAAAACAACGTTTGCTGAAAACTGGTTTTTGGAGAGTTGCGAAATTTGATGTGGAGATGATGAAGATGGTTTTTGCCATTTGCATGGCAATTTGGAATGTCGTTTATTGTCTTCGCATGTGCATGCTCGACAACAAACTCCAAACCTTTTTCAACCTGGTTTTTATTTCAACAACTTTGTGGACGAGAACTTTGTGGAGATGGTTTTGTGTTTTTCACTGCATGCTGCATGTGAGCAACTGGAAACTGTGTTTTTGAGAGGTGCATGATGTTTTTCCAACAACGTTTGCACGGCCGACTTTTTCATTTGAGACTGGGATGATTTTTCTGCTGAAATTTGATGCTCCAGCACGGTGCATGTCAACAACAGAATAAAAGAGACAGCGACACGGCACAGTGGCTGGAACAGAGCCAAGGACACTTTACTTGTCTTTTCGTGTGTTGCGAGAAAAAGGTGAGATTGAGCGAGGTCAAGTCACTTAATTTGAGTTTGGTTTGCTTGCGTGTTTTGCAAGCTTTATCGGCATCGCCGGTGCTGCACGGACCCCAAGCGTAGGTCGACGCGCGCACGCGGCTAGTGGTTGTAAGCCTGAATTTTCGCAACCTAGGTCTTATCCTTTTGGGGCAGTTGGGTTTTTGAAACCAATTCACCCTTCAAAATGGCCTGGTCAGCGTTTGGTGTTGTGTCATTTCTCGGCATGAGATATGTGACTGGTGGAGGTTGTTTGGGGTACCCGTTTTCTGTTGATGCTGAAGGGGTATCGTGAGGTGATCAAAGGTCACTCTTTCAAACTGAAAGAGCCTCTCCAGCATGATGTTGAATCTCTTTTTCCTCTTTTGGCAGGCGTCAGGCCACAGGACTTTCCAGAACCACGTCTTGAGGCGCCACAGGCAGAACAGGCCCTCCCCCCACCTGATTTTCCACCAGAGTTGGATCCACCAGTTTTCCCAAGGGAAGAGGTGTCTCCACAGCCCATTGCAGATGGAGCTGATGGCATGGATGTGGATGCAGGTGAGGTAGGTGGAGGTCCTGAGCCCATGACGATTGACAGGGTCGATGAGGGTTCAGAAGGGGAAGGATCTGAGGAGGAAGAAGGGTATGCGTGGTTGAACAACCTTATTCTTCAAACACAAGCTGATGTGTGGAACACTTTTTGTTTGAGAGAGTCTGGTTGTGTTTTCCCGGTTGGTCAGGGAAATGATGATTTCTTTGTAGAGGACTTTGGAGGTCAAAAGGTTCGAGTCGACATTCCTGAAAGTTCTTTTGACGAGCTCACTGGAGCTGCTTTGGATTTTGAACAGGTGAAACAGGGAATGAAGACTGAGGTACAGCAGCTTGAGCAACTTACGGTCGGGCGCTGCCTTGTCGAACGGGATGCCCTTGCTAAGGAGAAACAAGTCACGGTCTTGACCTCACGTTGGGTATTGACCCAAAAGATCTCAGAAACCGTTCAGTGTCGCCTTGTAGTGCGAGACTTCGCTACGGGAGGGACCGCAGCTTTGAATGGATCTACGCTCCAACGTCGTCGTTGGACGGGCTTCGTTGTGTGCTCGCAGTTTCCGTGGTGAAAGATCTCAGTTTGCTGACTGCTGATGTTTCTGTGGCGTTCATGACCGCGAAGCGTTGTTGGTTTCTGCGACGCGTCTTGGAATGTGGCCTCCTTGTCAGGGGGAGTCTTGATGTTGGAAGGTTGCTGCATCAAGGTGTTTTCTAGAAAACAGGAATGCCCAGCTTTGAGTAGGTCAGAGGCGGAGTTGTGTGCGATGACCGAAAACTCGAAGGAGTTGGTGTCGTTAGGTATGTTGTTGGAATCCATTTTGGATGGGATTCTGCTGACCATTCTGGGAACCCCACAGTGAACAACCGGGACTTACCAGTTAGTTTTGCGCAACGACGCGACGGCCGCGATCAGCATTAGCTCGATGGAAGGGTTGTTGCGACGCGTCCGGCACATAGAACTTCGTGCGAAGTACATTCAAATGCTGGTGAAGAAGAAACGCCTTTTGCTTGAGCACATCCCTGGACTTCAAAACCCGAGTGATGGTTTGACCAAGTCATTCAAGACTGGGATATGCTGCTTAACCTCGAAAAGGAGGTAGGTTTGGTGCCAGGACTCGACACCAATGGCTTGTCATGGATCCGTACCTTTCAGCGTAGGCTGCAGCTGCTAGCCGAAGAAGGGGAGATGTCAAGTTTGTTGGAAGGGTCGGTAGCACCTGAATTACCTGAATTTTGAAATTTGCCGAACGAATTGCATGACACAAGCCTGTTCCACCCAGGCACTTTGCTAAGGAACTTTTGTTTTCGCTTGTGACTCAACGGCATTTTGCTGAGGTTTTGAATTCGATAGACGTTGGAATCGCAGGTGACCGCCTGGAATCCAGTTTGCTCCAACTGAAGGTCTTTGAACCTTCCTACAGTTTTCACTTTGTACTGTTCTTTTGTTGCGAATCGGCGGATGAGGACTTTGAGAACTTCTGTTGTCCCGTCTGGATGGTTTGCTGGAGTTTTTCTGTTTTCCGTGACGGTGTCCTGTCCTTTTCCGTCTCGGTTCTTTGGTCAATCTTTGTCATGTGCGACTGGTGAGCATTGTTAGACGATGTTGACTAGTGAGGTGATGTGAACTCATTTCGGACTTTTCGCTGTCTGACTGTAATTTCTGTAGTGCACATGGACCGGTACATGTTGACACTCAGGTTGCAGTTGTTGGAAGTTTTTCGTTTGCATGTCATGCCACGACACGTTTTTGAAACAAAACGACGGAAACGAAAACCAGTGAAACACCAATTTTTTCAAAACCTCAAGTTTTGTTTTTGTGATTTTTGGAATGCTCTTAATGTGATGCAGAAGCCGTTTAGGAACAGAAGCCGTAGAGAGAGAGAGAGAGAGAACAGCTTGCTTTCCTTCACAAGCTTGATCGGATCAAGAGGAAAGGTTGACTTGTTTTGTGTTTTGTGACGTGTGGCGTATGGGCAGCATGGCTGATGTCACCACTCCTGAGAAGACTATGGAAGCCCATGAGGGTTTGGACCAAGCAGTTCCTGTGGTGGAAGGGTCTGTGCCAGGAATGGCAGTTGTGAATGATTCCATGCCTGACCCTAAGTCCCCAACGGAGGGGAAAGGAGATCAGCCTGATGAGGCTGACGTTGAAATTTTGGAACCACCGGGGAAAAAGATCCGTTTCTCTTTGGAGGAACGCTTTGAGAAATTGATGGATCGCACTCAGGAAGGCTTCGATTTGACCAGAGGAGCACTTGAAAAGGTGCAGTTGCATCTTGATTTGAGCAAGAAGGTCAGCCAAGACCTTTCGCAGTTAGCACGAGAAGTGCGCTGCGAGAAAATCGGAGCTAAGTACCAGTTGGCGCAACTCCAACAGGTACTGTCGTCGTTCCAAAACCTGGAATGGCAGGTGGGCGGTACCAAGAGTGAGGCAAACACCAGCCTCAAAAGTATCAGCAACAAAATCCTGGGAGCTCAAACAGCTTGCAAGGAAGGGCTCAAGGCCCTGCATGGAGAGATGCGTGAGGGCAACGAGAAGGTAGTACAAGCCATCACTGATGGATTCAACAAGCTGACCGCAGCTATGGTGGCCAATGCACCACCTGTGAAAGAAGCATCAGCTCCAGCATATCCTCCGGTACCACCACCGACTATGCCACCAGGAACACCTCCTGCAGGATCCTCAGTGACGTCCACGTATGGTCTTCCTGGATATGCATCCAGCTATGGTCTGCCGACACCCAATCTGCTGACACCCAATGCGCCGATAACCAACACACCACAGACGCCGGCAAGAGTGCCTCCGACTTCGATGGGGTCAATGGCAAATATTCCAACAGCGCCTGCTGTGGCCACGGCTGCAAGGAATGAGCCGCAGCCTCCTATGGTGCTTTTGGTGGCTGATGAATCAGGTGCACAGCGCCGTGTTGCAGTATCGCCTACTCGACACCTGTCGAGCAACAACCTTACTCAGAGTTACTTACAGGAGTTTGGGTTGGGGTGCGTGCACCACGCCGGTGGCTATCACAGGCGATTGCCAGATGTATTTTTACCCAAGTGAGCTTGGTGTACTACATCCAGAGGCATTTGGACTGTTACCTTTCGTGACAGAAGCTGCCAAGTGAGAGAGGCACTTTAGGAGAATAGATCATTGTGATCTCGAGGTTCGCCTTGTGCCCAGATTGCAGAGCCGAGCAGCTGAGTCCAAAAGAAGGGAGTGCATATATTTTGAACTTCATTGCAAGTCAGCTGAACCTCATTGCAACTCATTTGAACGTCATTGCAAGTCTTTTGAACTTGAATGCATCAGTTGTTTTTCATTTGCTTGCATTTTGTTGCTTGATGTACACGTTTTCAGTGCAGAAGCCGTCCAAGAAACAAGGCAACCGGTTGACTCGGCGCCCTTGTAAGGGTGACGAATTTGAAATTGTCATTTTTGAGGGCAAGAGAGAAAATGCTGGTATTTGCAGGAGTCGTCAAAAAATGTGTACAACATGGACATTCATTTCGATTGGCAGGCGTGTGACTCAAGGGTGAAAATTTGAATTTCGCCTGCGCGGTGACTCGATTTTTCTCTTCAAGGGTGAAAAAAAACATTAGAATTTTATGATTTTAAGTCATCCAAATCACATCAATCAAGGCGGTATTCAATCCTCTTTTTTTCCACTGTTCGAGGTTAGCGGTGCCAGAGTGCTTGTGGCAGTGCTGATGCTACAGTCTGTAACAAGGCAGCGTTGTGACGCCAAGTCCAGCTGTAAGCATAACTGTACCGTTTTTGGTACACCTGTTGTTTCTTTTGTGGAGCATGGATTGAGGTCGCCATTTTTTTAAGTGTTTCCAAGTTCCATCAAGTTGTTGAGTTCCAGCAATAATGGTTCTAGAGGAAATCCAACCACGACCAACATAGGTTCACGCAGGAAATCCGCAAAAAGCGCGTCAGACAATGCAAGATGTCAGCAACGGCAACCTCTTCTGTAACGTAAAGGAAGTGCTCGATACGAACGTTAACATCCCCCCCCACCCCCCCTGACGATCATACGACAACAAATGCAACATGTGCCTCTTCCGTACCGTGAGGGAAGCGCTCGACACGAACGTTAACATCCCCCCCCACCCCCCCCTGACGATCATACGACAACATATGCAACCTGTGCCTCTTCCATGTGCAACACGTTAAAAAATCGAAAATTTCAAATCCTATACCCCCATTTCGGAAAACCTCATTTTTGAAATTTGCAACCCTTCCACGGGATCGTAAATGGCACATCTCAAAATCGACAACCCTTCCAAGGGCGCCGTATCAGCCGCATGCCAGAAACAACAGAAGCTGTCAGTTCAGCGCTGCTTGCATAAGCTGTGTAGGAAACCGTTGTCAGAGGGTCCAGTTCTGTTTGCAGAAGCTGTCCAACTATCTTGCAGAAGCTGTGCATTGGTTTTGTAGGTTTTTGACAGTTGCAACAGTTTTGGATTTTCATGTCTTGTGATGTTCATTTCACTGTTTTTGGATTTGATGTCAACTGTTTTCATTTGTAAGTAGTTTGATGTCACTTGCATGCAGTTGGACACATGTGGACTCATTGGACGATGTATGCAACAGTTTTCACAGTTGTTATGGTTTTGCAGTTCAACTTGTTGACAGTTTTTCACTGCTCTGTTTTTGGGATGTTCTTGTAACTTGTTGCACTTGATTGGAACGTGTTGTAAGTAACTTGAACTAAGGTACATCGATGATCCAATGATGTAGCTGCCAAGGGGTAATGAGAAAGATGGCAATGCCATATGAAATACCCCTGCAGCTGAGGATCATAACATAACATGTCTGTTGTATGTTCTTGGAACGTGGTTGAAGTTGTCTTGAACTTGAACTGTTGTTGGACTCGTCTTGAATGTTCTGTCCTTGTGCGTTGCAGTGGTTCTCCTGTTGTGGACCTTCTCTATGGATCGTTGGTCACTGCTGGTTTGGGCTTATCTTCTGAAGGGTTTGAACCCCAGTGCACAACATGTTGGACTTGGAAGGTATCCATAACTGGATGTCCAGCGCTTAGCAAAGCTCATCCAGAGTTTTAGGACTCTTGGATACTCTGTGGAATGCTTAGCCCTGCTGCCACTGTTCAGCGCTCAATGCATTCAGCTCAGCTACCAAGACTTTGCCATACAAAGTTGGGCTGATATGATCCTAACTTGAGGGCTTAGGATTCCCAAGGTCACATGCCAGCGGCATGGATACCCTGGTATCCTTTGAGGGTCTATCCCAATACCCAGAAAGACTGGACACCAAGGTATATCCAGCGGAAGGACCATAGGTGCCAGTTTCCCCTTACTTAGATGAGATGATGATGACAAACGTGAGACAGTGTCAAATACCAAGGTTTCCAAATGACAAACGTTTTCAAACAAAACTTTGTGCAGAAGTTGTGAACTCAGTTCCACGTTGTGGGTTACTCAGAAAGATGGTTATGGGGTATGGTTTGTTGGTCTCTTTTGCACCGCTGCCACTGCCCTATGATGATCACAAGATGGAGCCAAAGAGACTCGTTTCTCATAAAACATCCATCTATCTGAGGACACCATTAAAACACAGGACCATTTCGAGTTTTCTGTGCTCTAGTTCCTAGCTTAGTTGTTGAGCATGGATCTTAGTTGGTGATGTCTGGAACTTAGTTGTGTGGGTTCAGAACTTAGTTGCCTTACAAACGGTATGGTAGTCTATAGGTACTTCGGTGTACAGCACTACTGTCCAAGAAGGGGTGTGAAAGTTTGGTGAGAGGATGTACAGTGTACTGAACCACCTTGAACCTACTTGAACATCTTTAAACCTATCTTGGAACAATGCATGTGCATGTGAACAGTTAGGTAACCATTTTAAGTTTGTAGGAACCGATCTGTGAACTATAGAACCCATAGGAACCTATAGGAACCAGGTAGGAACCAATTTGGAACCAAATGGAACCAGTTTGTGCATGGAAGAGCTTGGAGATGGATTTTCGTTTGTTTTTGTGGTTTTTGGTGTTTTTGGATGTTGTTTGACCCATGTCTTAGGAACTTGATGTTGTGAACATTTGGTGGGAGTTTTGTAGGTTATTTGTGAGTTTGAGCTGAAGACGTTTTATTTGGAGAAGCTGGAAGAACGTTTTTGAAGCTTGAGAACTCTTTTGAAGTAGTTTGAGAAGCTTGAAGACGTTTGAGTGTCACTGCGTTTTACTCTGCACGACTCTTCTAAGAAGAAGAGTGACTGAGCTGTCAAACCTGTGTGGTTTGGCTCAAGTCCGAGCTGTGAAAAAGAGCTGCCACGCCGCTCTCGTGTTTTCACAAATAACCACTTCGGGCAGCAGCTTTCAGTAGCGACTTTCGCGAGCAGCTTTCGGAAGCCGCTTTGCAGAATAGCTTTGGGGAGCCATTTCGGGGAATAGGTTTGAAGAGTCGCAGCTTTGGGGGAATAGTTTTGGGGAGCAGCTTTTGGTAGCAACTTTGGGGCAGCTTTCGGGAGCGGCTTTGCAATGCAGAATGGCTTTGGGGGGCCGTTTTGGTTAACAGGTTTGTAGAGCCGCACCTTTGGGGCAACAGCTTTGGAGAACAGCTTTGGGGCACAACTTTGGGGAGCAGCGCCGGGGAACAGCTTTGGGGAGCAGGTTTAGGGAGCAGGTTTGAGGAACAACTTTGCAGGGCAGCCTTGAAGAACCGCAGGTTTGTGGAGCACCTTTGGGGAGTACACTTTAGAACGCAACTTTGGGGAGCAGCTTTCGGCAGCAACTTTGGGGAGCAGCTTTCGGGAACCGCTTTGGAGAATGCTTTGGGGAACGCTTTGGGGAACAGGTTTGAAGCATAGCCGCTTTGGAGCAACCGCTTTGCAGAGGTGCTTTGGGGAATAGCTTTGGGAAGCAGCTTCGGGGAACCGCTTTGGGGAGCAACTTTGGCAAGCTTTCCGGAACAGCTTTCAGGAACAATTGCGTTGAAGAGCAGCAGCTTTGGGAGCAGCTTTCGGGGGCAGCTTTACAACTCCGGGGAGCACCTAGCTAGCAACTTTCGGGAGCAGCTTTCTGGAGCCGCTTTGCAGAATAGCTTTGGGGAGCCGTTTTGGGGAATAGGTCTGAAGAATCGCAGCTTTGGGGCAATAGTTTTGGACAGCAGCTTTGGGGAGCAGCCTTTGGTAGCAACTTTGGGGCGCAGCTTTCGGGAGCGGCTTTGCAGAATGGCTTTGGGGAGCCGTTTTGGTGAACAGGCGTGCAGAATCGCAGCTTTGGGGTAACAGCTTTGGAGAACAGCTTTGGGGCACAACTTTGGGGAGCAGCGCCGGGGAACAGCTTTGGGTAGCAGCTTTGGGGAGCAGCTTTGGACAGCTTTCCGGACCAGCTTTGGGTCAGCTTCGGGCAGCAGCTTTCGAGTTTTGGGGAGCTTCTTTGGGATGCGGCTTTCGGTAGTGACTTTGAAGAGCAACTTTGGGGAGCAACTGTGGGGAGCAACTTTGCGGCTTTGCAGAGCATTGACGAACAGTTGCTTTGAAGAATGACAGCTTTGGGGAGTAGCTTTAGAAAGCAACCTTGGGAAGCCGCTTTCGGAAACAACTTTCGGGGGCAGGCTTAGCAGCTGTTCGGAGCAGCTTTCGATAACAAGTTTGGGGAACGGCTTTGGGGAACAGCTTTGTGGAGCAGGTTTGGGGAACAGCTTTGGGGAGCCGGAGCAGCTTTGAACAGCAGCTTTGAATGGGGAGCACCTTTGGGGAACACCTTTGGGGAGCACCTTTGGGGAGCATACTTTAGAACGCATTTTTTGGGGGAGCAGCTTTCGGCAGCAACTTTGGGGAGCAGTTTTCGGGAACGCTTTAGGGAATAGGTTTGAAGCATAGCCGCTTTGGGGCAACCGCTTTGCAGAGGTGCTTTGGGGAATAGCTTTGGGAAGCAACTTCGGAGAACCGCTTTAGGGAGCAGCTTTGGCAAACTTTCCGGAGGAACAATTATTTTGAAGAAAAATATTTTTGGGAAGCATCTTTTGGGGGTACTCTAAGTTGTGGAAATTAAGGCGTTTTAATGAAATGTATGTCCTAGGTGGGGGAGAAATTTCTGGAAGTTGGTGCGGTGTTGTGTCTAATTGGTATTTAGTATATTTGTATTTTTTCCAATTGATAATTTACCATGATTTTTTTATGGATAATGTAGGTGGTTATAACTAATACTTTATATTTTGAAAAATTTAGCAATGAAATTTGTATATTATTGTTGACCTTGGATAATTAGGAAGGTGGTGATGATATATTGGATTTATGTTGTTTTTGTTTTGTTTCCTTTGAAGTTGTTTTAGGTCGATATACCGTGGGGAAATTATTTTAGCTCTTGAATTATATTATTTTGAAAAAAATGTGAAAACATGTGACTACCAAAAAAAATTAATAAGAAATTTAGGGCAAATATTTTTTTAAAATTTAATTTCGGACTTCGTTTTGATTTTATTCGTATTTTATTCGAATTTCGTTAAAATTACAGCTAATTAAAACTACTAAACCCGGAGAGATTTTGACCTACCCTTAAAAATGTAATTTAGGGGGGATAGGTTAGGTAAAAAATATATATATATATATTTATTTATTTACCGTTTTCTAAGAATTTGGTTCCTTAGGATGTCTGTTGCAATTTCATGTACAGAGCCACCCCAATTTTCACTCATACTCCGCAGCCCTATGTTCAAGGAAAAGAGCCCAATCGCTGACCGTGTTTCACAACATGGTACGGAGCTGTCCTGGTGACGCTCCAGCTGAAATGAGTGGGAACCCGCCGAAGTGCCGTTGGTCCAAGCCCTGGCTACGGCCACGGCAGCTGCTCAGTCGGCGGCCGCTGCACTCGAGGAAGTGCGGCGTGCCCAAACGGCTAGCTCAGCAACCAAGCCCAAGGAGCTTGAGTTGACTGGACGGCCAGAAGAGGATAGAAGACTGTGGGCAGACTGGAGGTTTGCCGCTACCCAGTTTTTGGCTTCCAAGGACGGAGCCTGTCTGACGGAGATCCCGCAGGCGATTGCAGCCGCGGATCCAATTGACCTGAGGACAATGGTCCAGGACAGGCAGCAGCGTGCAAGGCTGTTGTTCAGGGAACCTACCCTGGCAAGTACGGCGAACGGCTTTGAAGCCATACGCCTGTTCCACAAGGATGTTGAGCCGAGATCAGGCGCAGCTTTTTTTCCGTCCAACGCCTCCATGGCTTTCGCCAGGTCGTTACACACGTTCAACCGCAGCAAAAAGATGAATTGTAAATTATCATGCAAGGCCGTCTATCCGTCGATAGCCTCAAAAGCGCTGGTAAAGGACCAATACACAGTCCAGTGAGCAATCCCATCAAAAACAAAACAAACCAAAAAAGGCAAACAAACAAACAAAACACACCAAAACACAACCACACCAAAAACCAAACAAGACACAGAGAAGTGGGATCGCTACCAGCTCTGAGAAATAAGATGCACGATGACATCTTGTGTGTCATCATGAGTATGGCCACTGAAAAAGAAGCAAAACAAAGACAACCAGGAAAAATACCAAGGGGGCCATACAAGAGGGTGAAAGAAGCAACAAAGCTCAATGCGTTCAGGGCGCACTCAGAGTCCGCTCAGTAGTTCTTTTCCAAGCATCATCGTCATTGGGAGCTGCAAAGTACTCTTTTGGTGCATACTGCTTTCAAAACTGTATCCAATGCGATCGAGTTAGCGATGATCGCTAGCTCGACAGCATTGATGCAGGCTTGCAAGCGTGAAGCTCCTCCAACAAAAACTGTTATTTAAGTGAAATGTTCGGCAGAGATTCAAAAAAAGGCAGCTTGTGTCAGCAGTGCGGAAATCTTCTGTAGCGTTCAATTCTTTGGACAGGGACCAGGTTTATCATCGAAATGTTCAGCAGAGGTTCTGGACGGGCAACTTGTGTCAGCTGTGTTGAGGTCCTCTGTAGGGCGGGGTTGAACACTCGCTTGCATAAGCTGTAGCTGTCGACTTATAACTGCGCGTTCTGTTACATTGGCTCGAGCTTCTACACGGATGCGTAGACTGTTGAGGCAGCAGCAAGCCGTGCGGATGGCTCTGCAGTCTTGTTCGTGAATGACGCCTGCAAGGAGTTCTGTTTGCTGCAATGAGGCATAAGTTGTTTCCAGTGTCTGCTGGGCATGTGACAATTTGCACACGTAGTCTTGTAGGAGAAGGAGATCTTGTGCATCATTGTGACTCCGGAGTTCCTGAGGCAAGCATGCTAGTTCGCTCGGTTGAGCTGTATCCATATGTTCAGTCCGCATTCGAGCAGAAGACACAGTTGGTTAGCAGGCTGAGCAAAACAGCAACGGGTGCCATGGCTTGATGTACTTTGACATCGTCCTATGCTACCAATTACTAGAAACAAAAATTAAAAACGGTTGCCCCGTTAAAATTGTTACTAGGGCTCCCCTCCCCTTCCCTCCCTCCCCCTAATTACTTTGGTAGACTTCCTACTAAGTCAATTGCTTAGGGTAAAGGGGGTGTCCTGGGTTAGAGAAGCACTAGCCAACCATGGGGACCCCATGGTGGCAGCACTTGTATTGCACAGTGGTAACGACGTAGCAGGTGGCAACCGTGGGTACCCCACGTTGACCATTTACGATTACTGGAACTGCACTGGCGCACCAGCGCTGTGGTGTTCATGGCTGCCAGAGCTACTGGCTGCGCTGTTTAAAGGAGGTGGGTTACTACTTCCTGCTGGCTTGATCATTTGGGCAATAAGTGGATGACTTCGTTTCTCGAGCAGAATCCTTGTCATTTCTTGAGTGAAGGCAGCAGGATCGTCTACTAATGCCTTAGTGTCCGCGAGTGGCCTGTCAAGGACAATGGCAATAAGCATTTCGCCGCCATCTTTTTGGCTGAGGGCCGGTCGGCCGGCTTGCATTTGCTCAAGGATCGCAACTGCCTTGTTTTCACACAAGGTGCGCTCCCATTCCTCCAGGGCTCTCTGTGCCAAGGTGCCCGTTTGTGGTGGGACATTTTGAGCCGCTGGCGTCCCCAACGCGAGGATGAAAGGACTGTCAGGGAGCGTGGAGGATGGCAGGTCTGCGATGGCAGCTACTGCACGGCGAATGTCACTTTCTTTTACTTCATAGGACGGGGATGATTTGCGCCCAATGGCCGGCTCGGAGTCAGCCCACAGTTGCCGCAGTGTGTATCCGTGCTTTGGTTCCATATATTTCCTGTTCCACACTGCGTTATGAGACCATTGGGGTGCTTTGTGATTTATTTCTACTGAATCTCTTTTCATGTCGTATTCTCCCAACATGTCGTCGAGCTCTTGTAGGGTTGCAGATCGATGAATGCAGCATTGTCGGACGGCACCATCAATGTGTAACGGCCATCCCACTGGCATGTGGGAATCTTCCAGAAGTCCATCACCATTTTGTTCGATTATTGTGCCTAGCATGGGGACATCAATTGTTACCTTAAGGCTGACCTGCGCTCGTTTGCATTTCCATGCGTCCGGCGCGAGCAAGCCACGTGAAGCCAGTAGTGCTAGTGCTGGGAATTCTGGTTATTCTTTCAGCGGCAGCGCCTTTTCTTTAATAACCAGTTTGAGACCATGCAGCGGTTGGGGCTGTCCTTGGTCCGTTTGAGGTGCAGCTCCTTTGGGCACCGCGAAGTCTTCGAACCAGGTGGGGCGGACAGACTGGACACCTATTTCACTGGCGGAACTCGCGTTCTTGATGCTTTCCCTACGCAGGCTGTGGTAGACAGGAGGGATCATCCATGCGGGGACAAACACAGTGATAAACTGCACGTTCCAGATGACCTGTAGGTTCTGCGGCTTAATTTCTGGGGTGATGCATCTCACCTGGCCATCTATAACTCGTGTGTACGATTCAGATCGGTCAAAAGATGCCGTGACCTTCAAGCCGAGGTATAATTCTCGAAACCAGTATTCTTTGAGGAACATAAAGGAAAAATGAGGTGCCCTCACTTGAGGCTGGTATCAGGAAGGTGACCAGCCATTCAGCCAGGAATTCAATCATTCTTGCCTCAAGCTTTGGGAGGATTTTCTGGACCGTCTTGAGCGCTGTTTCAATGTCTGGGACGTGTGTTGCCGAGGGTACTCCTCCGTTCGTCTGGCATATTCGTCAGCAAAGTAGAGTCGGCACAATTTGGAGACCCACTGGCTTGGTTTCTCCATATCTATAGTGATCTTGGCCAGTGGCCATGGGTCAGGTAGCGTGGATAAGCAGTGTAATAGCTCGGAAGTCAGTTCCGGAGATATTACTGGGAGCTCTCCTCCTTGTGGGCGATATTGCGTGGTTGACCCTGCTGTGCCTTTGCTCAGTTGTGTGTGGATGCGGGCCGCTTTATGCACTTCATGTATGGTGGAACCATGTTGGTTAACCATGGCCCTCAGGTACTTACATGCGCGGACAGCTGCCCGCCTTGTATTTGGCCCATCTTCCGCCTGATTCTTGGCGGCGGCCGCTAGGATGTCTCTTGCCTCTTCTTCTGGCGACCTGGTTGGTTCCGTACTAGCTGGGGGTGCGGCGCGGGCGATGTCGCTGACTGGCGCTTCTTTGGTGCGTGGCAGGTTGCTGGGAATTGTTAGCGTTGGATGTACCCGCCATCCATCGAAGAAATACATGCCTGACAGAGGTATAATTTCCTGGTCGGGGCCGGTCTGTGCCACGATCTGCCCGTTACGCGCCTTGTACAATCCTGACGGCAGGCATACATATGTGGGATAGGGCGTGCGATCAGCTGCGTAGGCATATAGAATGACTTCAGGGAACGGGAAGTTCTGTACGGAAATCCATCGGTGTTGAGCGGCTAGTCCTGTCTTGACTTCTTGGAGGCGGTCTCTTTTCAGCCACTCTAGATCGGACCCTCGTACCAATATCAGCCGATATCGTACTCGCTTCAACTGATTGGTCTGATGGTCATGGTATTGGTTGGCGATTGCTAGAGGAGGGAAAGTCCATGAGGGTGTTGAGTTCAAAGACCATCTGCTTATCTGTGCAAGATTTTCCTGTTCTGGGTTGGCGTTGAAGTTAGGCCACTCCCATGTTGTTTCTCCTCTTCGAAGGCCTTGGATGCCATATGCAATAGTCGCGACAACTTGAGCCATGCCCATGAGTCCCATCATGTCTAGCGGGGAGACCAATACGGTGAGGGATTTTGCTCGGGTGAGTCCGACAGTGATGCGGCCTAGGCAGTCTTCCGTATCTTCCGTGGGGGGGCAATCTTCCGTATCTTCCGTGGGGGAGCCGTTGGAGTAATACTTTGCGTTCAGGAATCCAATGCTCGGCTGGGCTACAATTGCTACCTGTGCTGTTCCTCCTGCTGAGTTGGCGATTGTTTCTACGCGCAGCGTGCGGGCATAATCTTTCTTGAGCCCTGAACGGTTGAGGTTGTTCTTGTGATCTGTGGCAGTGGTCATCACGAAGAGCCCATTGGCGAACCCGGCATTCGTGGGGAAAGGAGCAAGCACTTCTGACACGAGCGTCTCTAGGTCTGTCGCAACTAGTCCATTAATTCTGGCATTCGTGTCCCATAGCACGAACTGGAACCCCGGTGGCCTGTCTGGTGTTCCTCCGGAGGCAAAGCTTCCAAGCTCCCACATGTCGTTAATGAATCTGCAGAGATCAGGATACCTGACTGCTACTACTGAATGGTATGTCACGGGGCTAACTCTTGAGCTAGACGGGAGCATCAATCCCCATGCATGGATGTCGCTCACTCCGGCGGTGTGGGAGTTGAGCACTGCTTGTATGTCTCCAGCCATGGGTAGAAGGGTTGCAGCATATTGCAAAATCCAGGCAAGGCGTACCAGGGACCGTGAGAAGTTGACTGTTGTGCCTGCCAGAAGCTCAGTGTCCACGATGGTGGGGAGTCGTCTTTGCTCATGCGGCTGGGCTGCTTCGAATTGCGCTCTCAGACCGGGGAGGACTGTGTTTGCCGCCTCCAGGTCTTCGATGGATTGTTGTGAGAGTTGGTTGGTCCATAATTGACCCAGCGTGTGCTGGCCTCTGCGGAGGATTTGGCTAAGGGTGGTTAGTCCTTCATTGGATGAGCCGTCAAAAAGCCGAATCATTGCTTCTGCTAAGTCGGATGGCATATAATAATTGCGGTCACTGCGTAGCCCATGCTTTTTGGCCAAGAGGAGTTGCCGAGATCGTTTGGCGTTGGGAGCTGTTCGGGCAATACCTCCTGGCATTTGTTGTGAGTCTCCCGTCCACAGGACTAGGGGTTGTTGTCTAAGCAGGCTAATGACTGCAATTTCTCGGTCTGTGCCATATTGCTGGCCCTCATCGATGACCATGAGGGACAACTCTTGCATGAAGCCGCCTAGCGTGGACCATTGCATGGTGAGATCTTGGGCGACGGTACCTCCTGTGGCCAAAACCAGCTGGCACTTGCTTAGCATTTGTCTTCTTTCTCTCGGGTGGATGTCGAATTTGGTGTGGGAGTAACTGCTTTTGTTACGTTCTTGGTCCCCGACTAACCTGTCTATGCGCCCAAACACCCCCGACGGGGGGTCGAGCCATAGGAGCAGGTCAGCAAAGGATCGAGTACCTGAGTTTTCCTTACAGATAAACAAAATCTTAAGGCTATCAGTGGTGTCGATTTCAATCAGGGCGAGGAGGAGAACTGCCATCGATTTTGACTTGCCTGCACCAAAGAGTCCTTGAATACATAGGTCTAGTCGATTGGTGAGTAGTGCCATTGTGACTGCACATAGCGTGCCCAAGACATATCCGTCCATTTCGGCAGCAAAGGAAATTGCCGTTATGCGGGTCCACTGGTAGGGCTCTCCATCTACGTAACATGGGATGAGGACAAGGCGTAGCAGTTGTCCGCACAAATGCAACAAGTGTGATCGTTTATTGCCGTCCATCCCTTCAACTGCTGTTTGGACGTTGTAGATTCCTAGGCCAAGGTAATACCTACACGGGGGAGTCTGTGCAACAGCGGTCGCTTCACTAGTGGGCTTGGTGCATCCAAACATCCAGATGTTATGTAGGAAGAAGGTGCCTGGGAGTGGACCTCTGTCATCCCTGACTGTGGCATCTATGGGTTCCAGGCTCTGGCCATAGGCGAGGTACCAGTCTTGAAGGACTAGGAGTTGTTCTTGGGCAAAGAAGTTGATGGCTGGCATTGAGAGAAATGCTACTTCGATGGCTCTGGGGTTGCACTGCCTGTGTATGCGGGTGGCAGGTAGTTCGTTTTTATTCTTGGATGAGCGTGGCGTGATAGCAAGGACCAGCCCAAAGAGGATCTGAAGGTTTCTAATGTCGCCTGCTGGAGCATCTATGGTTCCTACCATTGCAACAAGCCTCCCGGTGCCTATGGGGCTAACCTTATGATGATGTGCTTCACTTGCCAGGAGGTGGTAGACATCCGTTTGGCCTAGGCTCGGGTGTCGGAACGCGAAAGCTTCTCGTCCTCCCCTTACTCTCCAATGTCCGAACTCACTGCCTTTGAAAAGAAATTCAAATTCAATTGTTTGCCAGGGCTCACGAATTGGACCGGCACTCTGCATCGTAAGTCCTGTCTCATTGTAGCCTTCATTGGGGCTGAGCATTGGCAGATAGTAGTAGTCCAGCATGTAGACCGCTATGGGCAGCTGTAGGGTGCCAAGGAAGTGTTAGACCATTGTTGTGTAGTTGAGCAGTTTGGCACTGGACGCGATGCTAACCGTCGCCAGTGAGGCAAGATATTGAGTTGCATCTTGCTCTGTCCGTACCTGTGGATTGCGCATGGCAATATGGTTGACCAGTTCTTGAGTTGTAGTCTCTGGCGTCTCGCACATTACCGCTAACTCCCTCAGTAGGCGCTTGGCCGCTTGTGGGAGCTCAAAACTACACCATGATATCAACCGCAGCGGGGCTTGTGAATAGACCTCAAAAGGGAGAACCCCTGGGGTACTTTCCAACGTTGCTAGGTCATGTCGTCCCGGTGGAAGGGTGACTCGTGTCCAGTGCGGGTAGTTGTGTTGGGCGGTGCCCAGGTACGCTCGCCACCCTGTGATATGTGTGATTGTAAACCCCTGGTGTTGGAGCATCCTCATGTCTTGATTGGACGGGTTCCAGACGCAGAGTCGGTCATCTGCATGGTGAATGAGGTGCACCTGCCTTTTGTGGGACAATCTGGGTGTCGTCAGGAGCGATGGCGGCATGGCAATGGCTGCCAACACTATTTTGCCCTCAATATCTGGGAACTCGGCAAAGATGGTCTCCCATACCATACCCGCATAGGAGCCTGCACTGTGCCCTCGAATGAACAGGGAGCCCACCATGTAGCCTGTTAACTTTAGATATTCCGCAGGGCGGATTTCAGGGGGCAAGCATACTCCGACCAATGGGTGTGCCACAAGCAGTTTGGTGAAGAGTCGTAGGCCGTGCCGGTATCCTGGCCATGGTGGTTTCCTGCGTGCCGGGGTAATGGGACAGAAACGCAATAGTTTCCTTGCGCGGCTGATGATTTGTGCCTGTAGTTGGTGGGCGTCCGGTACTCCGAGAACATGGCACCAGGTGTGGAGGCCAATTGGGAACATGGCAACATGCAAGAGTAGGTATTCTTGGGTATGAGTGGTACCTGCAACTGTGCCAGCTCTTGCATTCCAATCATCCTGCTTGCTGAGTGACGGCCCGTAGACATGCGCCTCCCTTGTGCAAGCCAAAAGTACCTCCCAATCTTGATCTAGCTCTCCTCCACCCAATCCAGTACGCTGAACATCCAGGGACCCTGTGTCAGCGGGATTGAGTTGCCAGGCGGTGTTATCCATGATAATGATCTTCCATTCATTATATTGGGGGTCAGCATGGCTAGCAAGGACTTCATTGATGGCCAGCTCAGCATTGCTAGGGTCAATCCCCAACCGCTTTTGCAGTGTCTCAAGGAGAGGGAGGATCTGGCCGGTGGGCAATTGGAGGCTGGCTTGTTGTCCACAGAGGACGTAGGCTGTTTGGCAAGTCTGAGGCCAGGGTGTGTGGTTGTTGTTGTGATTAGGGGCATCCACTAGCGTCCAAAGGCTTTGGAGCAGCAATGCTTGCGTTCCAGTGAGGCTGCGCTGTTGTGCCACTTGTGGTTTTGCTACGAGCTTGCTTCCTCTGAAATCACAGCCTGTGGGATGTGTCCATAATGGTGGGACTTTGTCAACCCCTATGAGTGAGAGCCGAGATCAGGCGCAGCAGCCTTGGGGCTGTTGGAAGCTATCCTGACGGTGCCTCTGCCACCAAAGGGAACCAACCTCAGAGACGCAATAGTTGCCGTGGAGCGACTGTTTAGCGACTATGAAGCGACATCGTCAGAGAAGCTGAGCAATCACTTCAAGATTGCAGCCCTGAGGAAAATGTTGCCCCCGGAAATGCGCGTCCACGTGAACATGCAAATCCGGGACAACACCACCTATGAAGAAACGGTGACGGAATATGAGGTAGCCGAGAGGCGCTACAACCCTTTAGTCCAGAGTGTCTACGATATGGAAATATTGACATGGACTGCATGTGCTACGTTTCTGGATGTAACTTGCATGGTGGCTACAACATGATGTTGTCAATGGTTTATTTGGGCAGAACTCTGAAATTGATGCAGAATGGTTTGAGAACAACTGGAATTGGTTATAATACCGTGAAGATACGTTTTATGTGCATGTGAATACTTTTCGTCAACTTGGTGGAGAAGAAGAATGTTTTTGGGATGGAAATTCATTTGCAATGAATTTTACTGGACTGCAAATGAATTTGGAGATGATTTTGGTTTCGACGACTTTTTGGACAAGCTCAACGTTGTTTTTCAAACACATGTGCATGCGTTTTCAACCACAACCTTGACTGGATTTGTTTTCTGCATGATGCGTTTTATTTTCGGAAGCTGCCAACTATTTTTGTCAACAGTCGTCTTGTGTGTGCTCAAAGAAATTCTTCCACATCCTACATAGTAACAAGAGCCAAGTCCAGGGAACGCATGCTGCAAAATAGCACAATGAATAGGTATAGCAGAAGCCAGCAAGCAAACTGTAAGATTATATATATTTTAGTCCTCGTTTTCATGGCAATAGCCGCTGGAGCTGTGGCCTTGGTGACAGAGAAGGATGTAACAGAACTCCGAGCAGCTCTGAAGCAGAACCAAAAAAAGATACGAAACTGCCAGCAGCAAGCTCGCAGAGAAGCGGTCGCCTTGCGGAAGGGTGGCCTATCTTGCCACGCTGTCCGACGAGTTTTAGCCGTCTATCTGGTTTCAAACTGGGATTTGAAGTTGGCTATGCTAGCGGCGCAACGGCTCTCCCGATTGCCGCCATGTTCTGCTGCATTTCCAACGCCAGATTTTGTCAGGGCCCTCTTTGTGGAACACAAGTGGGAAGATTTCTTGCTGGTGCATGATGATGCCTCTCCATTGTGGGCGCCTGCCCGGAAATTTGCATCTCAGTTCCTGCTGGAACACGATGCTTGGTGTTGGGTGAAGCGGCAGAACTTTTGTCAAGAGGTGGCTCCATCAGCTTCAGATGTGTTTCATTACTATGAAAACAAGGTGCTTGATGCTGTGCCATCTGGAGAGCCTCGGCGGAGAACCGTCAACAAATGGGCTACTCGTTGGCGGGCAAGGTGGGGCGTTCGCAGGGCAAGCCTGCGGTCAGCTGACGCAGTGGATGCCAACATTTTGCGCGAGAAGGCGGGGAATGGGCAAAAAATCGGGTCACAGTTTTTGGACCGCTGTCCAGCCTCAAAAATAGGGCCCTTACAAATCGGAGGGCTGCTTTTTCGGCCGGAAAGCGGTCCTCTTTTCAGGCCCCAGAAACCTAGCACCGAATCCGTTTTTGTGGCCATTTCTTTCAATGTTTTTCAAACCCATGGTAATTTTTTTTGCGTGGCCAGGTGAAAGCCTTTTGGAAATCCA
>CAMXCT020003022.1:71926-78707 GCA_947184155.2 Cladocopium goreaui | reverse complement strand
ATGGGATTTAATGGATAGTCACTTTACTTTAATAAAATTATATTTTTTATTTTGTTGCTGACTTTGCCTTATTATGACCCACAAGCGTCAACTGCCAACCAGCCATTGATGAACTTGAGCGGCATGCACTTCGAACCACCCGAAAATATATAGGAATCCAGCAACCCCCAAAAAAATGAGAATGCAAGATCCTAATTAAACAAAAATAGTAGTAAACTATACTTGTCTTTATTTTTTGGAGGTAGCATCTTCTTGACTTGAAAACAACATGATGTTGTGCCAAAAACACGGGAAACTTCGTGAGGTTTTGATATCCTTTGCCTATGATTTTGTTTACCAACGTTTTGGGGTGGAAACCCAAAGATATTGTTGGTGAACTATATCCCACAAAAAAAAAAAAAACATATCCCCAGTCTAATTTAGAAGTTTCCGGAACGTCCAAAGTATATTCCCCAATGAAATTGATGCTTTATAACCTATTTGAATCTCCAATGTTAATTCATCATCAGAAAGTATCATAGTTATTGATATATGTTAATTCATTATCATTAAAAGTATTCTGTTGATATATTCAATGGCTAGGTCAGCAACCTTAATTGGAAGTACCTCCATATATACATGTGTATGTACATATTATATATATATATATGATCTATGGCTAAATTTCATGAAATATCACCGCAATTCATATGGCATTTTATGGCACAGTAGCTCTACAAATGGAGTCCTGAAATTCTGATGGGTAGGAGATCCCCACCGTTTCCAAATATGGCTTAGCACATCCACAACAGGTGGGATGTGCATCCTATCAAATAGCATATGGCTTTTACATGGATTGTATAGGCCATACTTGGATGTTACTTCCGGGAAAAAAACGATTACAGGACACCCCCCCATATTTTTCATGGTAAAGAAACATGGTTTCCGGTTAAGATGTTCCCTTAAACCAATCCAATGAACTAAGATATATGATGATATATGGAGCTTTCCTAAGTCATAGTCTATATACCATCTGGTTATTTAACATAGCCATGGAAAATCACCATGTTTAAGAACGGTAAACCATCTATTTCGATTAGGGCCATCTATACCATGGCGAAATGTTAGTCATAACCAGAGGGTAATTAAATCATCCATTTTAGATTGGCATTTCCCTCATCAACCATCCAGCGATAAAGGGATACCACCATGACACTAGGGAGTTTCCCACCATTTTTGGATGATCTCTTTCTATGGGAAAAAACTGGGCGTCCCAAGCATCCCGTTGCAGCTGAATCTTCGGCATTTCCTGGCGCGCTCTGAACGGCGATACCATGAAGATTGGAATTTGTTGCGGATTTCTGGCGATATTTAGGGTATGGCCATGCTTAGGTACGGCCTCAAAGATCAACAAAAATCGAACAATTGAAGGTTAAACCAGCCGATGGTCTTGGATAAAAAACTTGAGCTTAAAAGTATACACCAGCCAACTACGGAAGTGGTGACATTCAAATTTTGTAACGTCTGCACCGTTTAGGGAACATCAAGTGATGGCTAAGATTTCGCCGAAAGAAAGGCAGCGGAGTCAGAGTCCGGAATTGCTTCAATCCATTGTGTATATATATATAGTATAGTACCCATAGGATCCATGGTGCTGGTATATATGCTAACATTTGGGGTAAATTGATGGGATCCATGTTACCATATATAGCAGCACCATGGATATACATGGATCCTATGGGGTATACTAAATCTATAGAACTCCCGCCAAAAACATAGAGATTTTTTTTAGCAACATCCTACGAAAACAATGGTAAGACGTATCATTTTTTGGGGAGACTACTATAGGGTAAGCCCCTCATCTGTGACACCAAATCCAGTTGAGGAAACGCGTCCGCGTCACAGATGAGGGGCTTTCCCAAGCAGAATAGTCCGATCCAGCGACTCCCACGTGAGGCACATCAACAGATGTTTTTAATGAACATGGTACCCTCTGATAAACTAACAAAAAGCTATTGAAAATATTTGAAAATGGTGATTTAGTTCGTGGATTTACCCATTAAACATTGTGATTTTCCATAGTTGTGTTAGTTTACCAGAGTGTATCGATTGATATCGTCATTCTATCAACATCTCAGGGTTGCAAACATCCCAAGTACACAAGGGGAAGCAAATTGAGAGAAAAAAAAAACTGACAAAATGACCCACATCAAGTTGCTATCATAGAAACCCTGGTTTCTATTGATCAAATCCCCATACGATCCGTGGACAGCCATCAATCAAATCAGCCGCCCGTCCTGCCAGAGTGCCAAGCAGATTTGCCACTTCTTCTCTGTGGCGCTGATCTCGGACGAGCTTCGAATTAGGACTGGAGGACTGGGCGAAATTTGCTTTCGTATATGAGAAAAAAGAGGTTCCTATATAAAAACCATATAGGTTACAGTATAGTTCTAATCATGTAAAACCATTTAATATTTCTTACATTTTCTTACGATGACTAAGATAATGAAATTAAAATTAGATAGTCGTAATTATATAAAACTAATTTCGACATGGTGTCCGAATAACTATACGCAGTATGTTAACATGGTTTCCGAATGTTTTCAACACAAATTATTAATGAATATATTATAGTTGTTTGATGTTGTTTGTGCCAAAGAAATGAATTTGAATTGTTTAAGTTATAATCATTGTACATTTCATTGTGATGATAATAAGAATGATTATCACACAATCCAATTTGTCGGTTCCACACCAGTTCCAAACCTTACAGCAACGGTCTGAGTCACAAACAGCAGCATTGAAGGTAGCAGCATCTGCCACCACCTTTCCCGCGGCAGTGGCAAGGGGGAAAATGTTGACTTCAGCCACTCAAAATTGTGATATTTAAAGATAGCTATAAGTGTAAACGTGGCCGTAAAGCATCGCCAAATTGGGTAAATTGGGATAAATGATACTTAAACTTAAACATTGATTGTTTGGAAATGAGGATTTACTTGCCATTTTCAACTGTTAAGGGCCACAATTCCTATGTTGTTTAAGAATCCCGAATTGAACCAAATGGATCACCGATTTCACGTTTTGGGGGCCAAAAACCGACCGTAGAACTTTCCTTCCAAGTGAGCGAAGCCTACAGCTATGATGCGGTAATGGAAATGATAGGGTCATATGTATAAAATCAGGGTATCAAGGTACGTAGACCCTTCAAGTAGCACCCAAACAATGCTAAACATACTTGTTGATTATGGGGTACCCTCTGGTAAACTAACATAGCTATTGAAAATGGCAATTTATAGTGGATTTTCACATTAAAAATGGTGATTTTCCATAGCTATGTTAAATTACCAGAGGGTAAAACACAATTTTTTTAAGGGTACAAATTGAGGGTCGAGGTACCGGTTCACCCCAGCACCAAGTTCCAGCCTGTTCCAAAACCATGTCCTTCAGAAGTTGCAGGGACTTAGTGTTGCGCCGGGAAAACATCCTGGAAAATCCATACCCTCCAGTAAACCAACATATAGCTATAATTTAAAATTAACCATTTATAGGTGATTCTAGATGATTATGGATGATTATAGATTATTTACCAGTAAACTAACATATTTATGATTTATAGACAGTAAACTCACATATTTACGGTATAAATTGATCCTAAAAGTAAACTTAGTATATATTATAACCAATGAACTAACATCGTTATGGACAAAATATGGACCATTTGTAGCTGCTTGATTCACCTCTTCACAATGGTGATTTTCCGGAACAATGTTCGTTTACCAGAGGGTCATTCACCATCAGAAATTGGGATGTGACGTGGGATTCAGGCGTCAAAAGTGGAGATTAACTATGAACAAATATGTTTCATATCAACAAACATACAATGTGAGGCCCCCAAGATATCTAAGTTTGTTTATAACTCCAATAACTATGGTTTTTGGTACTTATAACTATAGTTACTGGGGCTTATAAACCAACTTATAACTGGGAGGCCTCACATTGTATGATTTATGAGAATCTGGTTGGTGGTATACCTACCCCTCTGAAAAATGATGGAGTTAAAGTCAGTTGGGATGATTATTCCATTCCCAACTGAATGGAACAATAAAAATCATGTTCCAAACCACCAATCAGGAATATACACACTGGCAATCTAACCGTTTGCGAACTGAACATCGACCATGTTTGGTAAATCATCAACGATAGCTATGTGAGACCGGAGCGTCTTCGCTTCTTGATCCTTCTCTGGACTTTGAACACCCACTTGGGGGAGGACGTACCCGAAAACGTAATCTAACATAGCCAAGAAAATTGCCCATTTAGTGCAATGATAAAAACGGAAATGGCAATGGATTTTCCATAGGTATATTAGTTTACCAGTTTACCTATGAGGTTCATGATCCAAATCGCGTGGATAATCAATGACACTGAAGTCTAAAGTAAGACGTGGCCTCCCACAAGTTCACAAGTTTTCATCGGCAGAACATCACAAAGTCTACAGACGTGAAGGACTGATTACCCGTGGGTAATCAAACCTGGCTGGAAATCCCCCAACTAAATGGGATATTTTCCAGCAACACACCACTGGAAAATCTGATTATCCCGTTAGTTCCAATGGAAACTTAAGGTATGTTCCAGCCAACCATATTTTTCACCAGAGAGCATATTGCTGGGCAAAAATCATACCATATCATACCCTGAATCATCTCAAAACCACTGCTCAAAACTGGATCTTTGTAGTTGGCAATCTGGATCTTTGTCCCCAGAATCAGGACATCCCGAACTAATTGCTGGGTGATTTTCGAGAATTTTCGGACCTTTTCGGTCCTCAAGCCATCATTTTTTCCATTCATCCCCCACCATAAAAATATCCCCATATTCCATTCAGCACCGTGGTATTCTTATATCCCAGACCGTAGCTATACCCAGTGGTGAACTAACATAATGTAACATAACTATTGGAAATCACCATCTTGAAGAGGTAAATCTATGTAAATCTTCATTTCAAATACGCCACAAAAAAAAAAAAAAACATAGCTAGCTATTGGTTTACTGGAGGCTGATCAACTTCTGGTAAACGTTTACAGTTTGCGAACTTGAACATGGCCCAGTCGAAATAGTGGATTTACTCATGAAAAATAGTGGATCTTTCCCTATTTGTTTGTATGTTTACCAGAGGGTATATCATCATATATCCCATTAAATCCCATATTTATGCCATTGAATCACCATTAAAATGCCATTAAAACACCATTTTCCTATGGTTTTCCTATGGAAAATGGTGGATCTTATTATTGCTTCGCATTGCTTCGCATCGCCACTCCGTTAAGGCACAAGGCACCCATTGCCACTCCTGAGCCTTGGCACCTCAGAGCAATTGCCACGGGTTTCACGGTGGACGGGCAGTTTTCACGGCTTTTCACGGGCCCTGAAGAGTACAATGTGAGGCCCCCAAGATATCTAAGTTGGTTTATAACTCCAATAACTATGGTTTATGGTACTTATAACTATCGTTACTGGGGCTTATAAACTAACTTATAACTGGGGGGCCTCACAATGTAGGTAAATACAAGAAGATCCTCAGTACATAAGAAAATTATTCATATGGATCTATTATGACCATGATAAGAGAAGATTATTAACCATAGTTAAATGAGAAGAGTATTCATGCCTATTATTCCATATACCTGGAGTCTCCGTTTGTAGCATTTTGTAGCCTTGAAAATGGGGTCCATGGTCACTTGCGACCCTAAAAAAACGGTCACTTGTGACCCTAAAATCCCTGGTCACTTGCGACCCTAAAAAACGGTCACTTGCGACCCTATTCCTTTAAAAACTCTCACCCCCCCTGCGTTCCACCATGCAATTGTCTCCACATTACAGGGAAAATCATCAACACTGATCATTACTTAGATCATTACTTGACATAGATCATTACTTGACTCAGCCATTTAGGGTTTGGTTGGGGGGGAGGGATCATTGTACTTAGATCATTACTTTACATCATTACTTGACTCAGCCATTTAGGGTTTGGTTGGGGGGGAGGGATCATTCTACTTACATCATTACTTGACTCAGCCATTTAGGGTTTGGTTGGGGGGAGGGAACATTGAACTTAAATCATTACTTGACTCAGCCATTTAGGGTTTGGTTGGGGGGGAGGGATCATTCTACTTACATCATTACTGGACTCAGCCATTTAGGGTTTGGTTGGGGGGGAGGGATCTTTCTACTTACATCATTACTTGACTCAGCCATTTAGGGTTTGGTTGGGGGGGAGGGATCCATTCCGTTAAGAATCATTACTGGACTCAACCCTTTAGGGTTTGGTTTGGGGTGGGATCATTCAACTTAGATCATTACTTGACTCAGCCATTTAGGGTTTGGTTGGGGGGGAGGGATCATTCTACTTACATCATTACTTGACTCAGCCATTTAGGGTTTGGTTAGGGGGGAGGGATCATCGTACTTACATCATTACTTGACTCAGCCATTTAGGGTTTGGTTGGGGGGGAGGGGTTATACATTACTTGACTCAGCCATTTAGAATTGGTTGGGGGGGAGGGATCATTGTACTTAGATCATTACTTGACTCAGCCATTTAGGGTTTGGTTGGGGGGGGATCATTCTACTTACATCATTACTTGACTCAGCCATTTAGGGTTTGGTTGGGGTGAGGGAACATTGAACTTAGATCATTACTTGACTCAGCCATTTAGGGTTTGGTTGGGGGGAGGGATCATTCTACTTACATCATTACTTGACTCAGCCATTTAGGGTTTGGTTGGGGGGGAGGGATCATTCA
>CAMXCT020003022.1:54426-69426 GCA_947184155.2 Cladocopium goreaui | reverse complement strand
AGAGATAGATAGATAGATAGATAGATAGATAGAGATAGATAGATAGATAGATAGATACATAGATAGATAGATAGATAGATAGATAGATAAGATAAGATAAGATAAGATAAGATAAGATGAGATAAGATAAGATAACAAGATAGATAGAGAGAGATAGATAGAGATAGATAGAGATAGATAGATAGATAGATAGATAGATAGATAGATAGATAATTAGATAGGTAGATAGATAGATAGATACATAGATAGATACATAGATAGATAAATAGATAAATAAATGACATGTAGCTTCGAAGCCCTTAAACGAAGCTTTTCTGCGCGACTTCCTACAAAAATGAAGCTTCGAAACTCAAACACAAAAACTTTTCTGCGAGACTTCCTTCAAAAATGAAGCTTCGAAGCTCTAAAACGAAGCTTTTCTACGAGACTTCCTTCAAAACTGAAGCTTCCAAACTCAAAAACCTAGCTTCGAAGCCCTTAAACGAAGCTTTTCTGGGAGATTTCCTTCAAAAATGAAGCTTCGAAGCCCTTAAACGAAGCTTTTCTGCGAGACTTCCTCCAAAAATGAAGCTTCGAAGCTCTAAAACGAAGCTTTTCTGCGAGACTTCCTTCAAAAATGAAGCTTCGAAGGTCTAAAACGACGCTTTTCTGCGAGACTTCCTTCAAAAATGATGCTTCGAAGCTCTACAACGAAGCTTTTCTGCGAGACTTCCTTCAAAAATGAAGCTGCGAAACTCAAAAACGAAGCTTTTCTGCGAGACTTCCTTCAAAAATGAAGCTACGAAACTCAAAAACGAAGCTTTTCTGCGAGACTTCCTCCAAAAATCATGCTTCGGGCACGAATAGGGTCACAGGCGACCACAAAGGGGCCGCACCATTTTCGTGTGGCAGGTGTGGGACTTCGAGCACACCTGGTCACTTGTGACCCTATCTTTTTTACTTCAAAACGTAGAAACAGTGATTAGGGTCACAAGCGACCAATGTCCCTGAAAATGCGTGGGTTTTGCTCCATCATTTCCCTAGTATTTTTTTTTCGGTACTTTTTAGGAGTGTCTGCTCTCTTGGATCATCTCAATCCCAAGTTCTGGAAGACAACATAGTTGAGGATCAAACGCTTATGATTAGCTCATACAAAATATGGCTATGATACATGTATGTATATATATATATATACATGTATATGTATATATATATATATGTATTATATATATATATATTGATGAATGAGATACTCAGGAAATCTCAGGAATTTAATGTTTTGTGCGAAAACCATGACCTTTGGCGCCAACTTGCTGACCTTTTGATTGACTTGCCGGACGGCCTCTTTCAGGTTAGTTGGATTCCATCTCACTTGGATCTTACGTTGTGCACCACAACACTGGAGGAATGGATCGCAGTCTGGAACAATGTGGCAGATGAGCTTGCTGTGCGCACCAATGCATCACGCTCAGATGAATACCACCAACTGAAACATGGAGCACAACAACACTTTGCCTTGTGGGCTGAACGGATCAGAAGCATTCGCCAGTTCTATTTCCTTGTTGCTGATGTCAGGCTCCAAGATGCTGAGGTGATAGATCTGACGGTGAGTGAGTCATTTGACTGGCCCAATTTAGGTATCGTTTTGCCCATTTCAGATGCAATGCCAATTGATTGGCAGTCACAGTTCAAAGCGCAAGATGTACAGTTGAAGTTTCCTTTTGAATTCGTTTTGTCCATTTTTGAGCACTTGTTTCAGCTTGAGTTGCAAGCAGACATTTTCGTGCCAATTAGTTTTGTAGAGCTCACAGTTTGGTGTATACGAGAGTGTCATTTATCTTTTCCATTTTGGAATCCAAGTCGTATGCAATGGGATTTGAGACCATATGATGCCTTGTTGTTGCGTCCTACTTTGGCGTCCATGGTTCAAATTGTTCGGGTTGTGTTTACCAAGGGGTGTCGAATCCTTGGCTTGGAGCAATTTCTTCTGAAAGGCATTCGAAAGCCTGAGTCAGGATTGTTTTTGCCTGCGGATGGCATGGCAATTTGTACAACAGTTGCCACCCAGGGCAATCTAGCGAGTGGCTGCCTTTCAATCGCCGGTCAGCACAAGTTGCGCAAGGCATCTGACCTGGCTCGTCCCATCTGACCTTCGAACCTTGGCGGCAACTGCACTGCCTGCGGCCGTGCATTGCAGTCAACTGAAGTCGTCCGCGATAATGTTTTGAGTAACTCATAGTAACTCATTTACAGACAGTTCGTCTGGTTCTGATCGGCAGCGAGCCCCCGGGGCCGCCACAAGCAGAAATGGCGGTATTGAAGGTCACCAAACCTTGGCCCAATGTTTGCTATACACCATTCATATTCTGGTTGGTGGTTGACCAAAACCCCTCTGAAAAAATGATGGAGTTAAAGTCAGTTGGGATGATGAAATTCCCAATATGATGGGAAAAACATGTTCCAAAGCGCCAACCAGTATTGATCTTGATATATTAGTCTATATTCATACAATGTGAGGCCCCCAAGATATCTAAGTTGGTTTATAACTCCAATAACTATGGTTTATGGTACTTATAACGAACTAGTTACTGGGGCGAATCTAAACCAACTAATAACTGGGGGGCATCACATTGTAGAACGGCCCATGGCCATGTCAGGCAAACTGATGATTCATCAGTTCTGCGAATCATACCCGCTGTCATCATGGCTCCATGGCTCAAAAAATTCACCATGGCTTCGATGATTTTCCCAGCTCTAAAGCTCTATAAATTGGAGGATTTCACACTGGCGTGTTTTGATGAAAAATAAAAATAAATGAATAGACGCATCATGTGGTAAACAACCAAAAAATACAACATAGCAAACCATGAGGGTACACTCGATCGTCAGCAAATAGTTCCATGGATCCGGAACAAATCTAGGAACAATCCAATAAATACAACATATGTTATATTTGTTCTCATAGTTTCTCAAGATCTTCCCATCTCTTTTCAAGTTGTTCCTGCATGTTTTCCATGTTTGCCAAACATTTCCCATCAGTTTCCCACACTTCTCCCATGAAAACCTGCTGAAATGCCACAGAAATCCCACCCTCTGAGGATTTCGCTGGGACTCTGCTTGGACGCCAGCAGAGCTAGGCCCTGGTCCCAAACACTGGAAACTTCACAGGCCTTCAAAGCGGCCTTGGGAGACGAGGGGGTGCTTTATCGTGAAAAACACATGTGAAGACATTTAGATACAAACATATATATATATATATATATGTATAAATATATATGTATGTATGTATGAATGAAATGTAATGTAATGTAATGTAATGTAATGGAATGGAATGTAATGTAATGTAATGTAATGTATGTATATATGTATGTATGTATTGTAATGTAATGTAATGTAAATGTAAATGTAGTGTAATGTATGTATATATGTATGTATGTATTGTAAAGTAATGTAATGTAATTAAATGTAAATGTAATGTAATGTAATGTATGTATATATGTATGTATGTATGTATGTATATATGTATGTATTGTAATGTAATGTAATGTAAATGTAAATGTAATGTAATGTATGTATATATGTATGTATGTATTGTAATGTAACGTAATGTAAATTTAAATGTAATGTAATGTATGTATATATGTATGTATGTATTGTAATGTAATGTAAATGTAAATGTAATGTAATGTATGTATATATATATATATGCATGCATGCATGCATGCACGCATGTATGTCTTAATACACTTATGGACTTAGAATTCATATATATATACATTAAAATGTTATCCAATGTTTATCTCATCCAATGATATGTTGTGATAATCCACAGATTATCTACCTAAACATTGTTTTACTGCACACTAGAAATATTGTATGATAATAAAACGTATAGAATCGTATTGAACAAATGAGGGACTTGGCTCCAATTCCAACTAATTATATACAGTTTAATCTAAATCTTGCTCAGCTTATCCCCAAAGAAATGCTGACTCACACCAAATGAAAGGGGAAAACTTCGACAGAGCATTAATGATGACCAGCGGGATTCCTATCATCCTTTACCGTTATCTGGATTTTCGCTGTCAACCACAAACATGTGGGTGGAGGCTATGTCAAACAGTCGCTGAAAGGTGAATTTACCCATCTCCCAAACAAAGACATCTTAAAAGCAACATTTACTACATCTTATCCCGCCAACAAAAACTATACCAAACATCTTGACCCGTCTTATGATATATTGGTATAGTTTTTAGATGTTTGGTATGACATATTGATATAAACAACCAAACACTATAACAAAACTATACTATTGGTATCAATGAATGCTAGATTTTCTGGCAGCAACATCGAGATATATTGATAAACGCAGTCCACCCAGCCATTTTTGAAGTACAGCAACCCATTAGAATAGATAAACGACTTTAGACAACCTTGAAACAATATGTCTGGGCAAATTATCATAATTCACTCACCTGAATTAAGGCCATAAAAGGGGATGATTTCCCGATATCTAAACCATGATTTCCAGGGCTCGGTCGCAGTGTGTCTGCCCATGGGCCCAAATGGGCCCAAGGTGGTTGATGTTTTATCCGATTTTAAGGCTATCTCAATTGGAAACCATGGCAGAGTCATGGAATGTCATGGGTATCAAATTTATCGAAAGTTCCAGAGACTGACTCGAAAAGTGTAGAGTTGGGTTGATATGAGATGTAGAAAAACTATAATCATTGGTATCCCATATGGGTATGGGTCAAAATTAGGTACCCCAATAATTGGATGGTTAATACTAAACTAGACTTTCACATCTGTGGTCCCACATCGGTCTTCCATTTTGACCCACATCCATATGGGAATATCATGGGGACAATTGGGACATGGGGTCAATCATGCCTATTTTTCGGATATTCGAGGTGCCTCTACTTCTCCCTTTCAAACGTTGAACCCACAAAAAATGACCTACGCAATACCCATATGACTTTTGGTTGTGTCGGAAAATGAGAATGATACACCCAGCCAAGTGATGGCATGTTCTTTATAAAAAATGAATGCTGAAGCATAAACTTCTGGGGCACCATATTTTCAAACAACCACATATGCAGTAACAACATTCAATCTTTCGGACCATCATGTGGATCTTTCGGGGCAGCCATATGTGGTGAACAGAATTAGACCATACGAAAGGTCCGTGAAACTTGTTGAAGAATTGAATGAAAATGGAAATATTGAATACTCCTAAAACCCTCAAAGAAATACCATGTGTTTTTGTATATACTTGGAGGGTCTAGGCTGGAATATTGAATGGGTGGTTTAACCATGTTTAATCAGCAACAATGGGGATATGCTGGAAACCAATGGGAAATCATTGGAATATGATGTGAATAATATCCAATAGCCTCCTGTAAATTAACGTAGACATGGAACACTCGCCGTAGATGTATCTCCTTAGAAAGCCCTTTGATTTTCTATCTATTGCTGTATGTTTATTGAATGGTATTTGATGTAATCTGATACGGTGAAACTGCTTGAAACTGCTGGAAATTTGAAGGTCATGAATCATGGTGCTATTCTGTATTACCGTTGGCTACTTCAGGATGAGAATGAGACTTGGATGCACCAAGGATCCGCAAACACACCATGGGTTGCCGGTTATCCCATTTAGAGCTGACTTAAAAACCTGACGAACCACTTAGCAGTTGAACCAACAAGTATGAATAGCAGATCTGGATTGGTCGATTGTTGTGTACCCCTCAACTTGATGAATATGATGATGTCTTCCATTGAAATGGGACTGTTGAGGTATATAAGGTATATATATATATCTATATATTTCCGGGCTTCACTCCGATGTATTTAAACCATTTTCAAACGACCGAACTGGATCTAGGGCTGCAGCATTCAAGCAGACGATGTCAGGTTGAATTGAAGACCTTGGCTCGATTCAGTAGGGCTCACTAGGGCATCACGGAAATGGGTTTGTCCAAGAATCAGGTTTAAGAAGCAGCATTGTGATTATTTGCCAGAACTAGACTCCAGATGGATTCAAAGTTCCCATATATGGCTAACATCTCTATCCCCATTTCCAGTTCATAATCCCCAATGAAATTATGGAACACTGTTTCAGTCAAACCCAAAATTGGTGATTACAGCATGTTATCCCCAGTTGACCCCCTTTCACCCTACGGTTTTGGGAGCCTTCGAAGGCAGCGAACATGGCCAAACTCAGATACCCTGCATACAAGCAATATTTTTTGAGCTGGCTAGCAAATAGTTCCATTATGTGCCATTGCAACAGATTCAAAAGATCAAGTTGTCCTCAACTACCTCACCATTTTGTTTGTGTTATATCCCATATTGTTGCTAGTTACATTTTATATTGTCAGCTACCCTCTGGTAAACTAACATAACTATGGAAAATCACTATTTTTCATGGCTAAATCCACGAACTAAATCACAATTTTCAATAGCTATTTTGACATAACCAGAGGGTATCCTCAGGTCATTTGGCATAAGTATGGGACATCACCATCTGGGTAAATTATAATATTTCACTAACCTGAATTAAGGCCATAAGAGGGCATGATTTCCCTTATTAACCATGATTTCCAGTGAGGTCGTAGTGAGGTCGTTATAATTTACCCAGAAGTATGGGAAATCACCATTTCAAAGTTTGGCAACGAAAGTCGCACGAGTTCAAACGGGTCATGGGGCCATGGCGCCACCATCATTTCCAAGGTCTATCTTGTTCCTGAAAGTTTCCTGGAACATAAATAATGGTTAACATTTCTAAGTTTAGCCAAAGTTTGGCATTTAGATGGTTAACATAAATAATCTTAGAAGTTGAAGATGTTTGATTACCAAATTATATAGATTCTATAGATGTTTAACATTTCCTATAGATTCTAAAAGTTGAAGATGCTCCACTGCGATGTTTGATGACCAAATAGTTTTTTCTTTTCCAACAATCCATTATTGATATCCTACTAATATTCCGTAGAATATTCCACATTGCATATATCCATAAATCAATGGTATCTTGTTGTTCCCAAAATAAATAAGATATCATATAATGGAATTTTAGTGGGATGATCAAGTAGTTGATAGCCGGGCCGGAACATATTATCCACTCATATGTTAACATCCTCCTGATTTTGGTTAATACGGCCTTCCATATATCGTGGTGAAATAAACCTTCCACGCTACATTAGTCCATTCTATCCAAGGTATTAAGAACAACAACAACAATAAAAACAAATCTCCAGTAATATATATATATATATATATCATTATTACATAATGATAATAATAGTAGTAAGAATAAACACTCATGATAATTAAAAACACTAGTGACATATTATCTGGATACATTCCATATACGGTTAATATCATTCTTATTCCATTATATCGTGCTTAAGCAAAACCTTCCACCATCGAACTGGCAAGCCACTGTGGCATGGAGCGGAGCAAAGCACATGCAACTTCCCATGTCTGGCCTGGGTGTTGGCTTCGCAACCCGATGGAAAAGTAACCAGCCATGCATGCTGATTCAATGAAAACTAATGCTGATTTGATGGGACATAAAAAGGTGATTTAATGAACAATAATGCTGAGTTGATGGGTCATAGAGGTGATTTAATGGAATATAAGGGTGATTTGATGGGATACAATGGGAATCTAAGGGCATATGGAATATCATTGGCATATATTGCAGATTGGTGGTGTCAACATGTGTCAACCATGGCTTTTGGGGGGTACCCAGTCTAAAGGCATACAGGAAAGGGCGCGCAAGTTTGAGAGGTGTCTAACGTGGTTTTCTTCATGTTCTTTCAATAGGCTAAGTAAGCAGTGTTCAAAATCCCTCTATCATTCCATTGGTACTGGTTGGTTAATAGGGATTCCTCAATTGGATTATTGTAATCCCCAAAATATTGGCTAGTATAATCCCCGAACTAATCATCGACCAATAGGGGTTTTGAATACTCCTCAAGTGTTGGATTTCTGGCGGAAGTTCGTGGGAACAAACATCTCAAGGCGGTCCCCCAGTAATGTTTGTTGGCTCCTAAACCATGATATGTATATACAGATATATCTGTAATTATCTGGTTGGTGGTTTTAACCATCTTGAAAAATATGAAAGTCAATGGGAAGGATTATCCCATATATTGTGGACAATAAAAAAATGAAACCACCAACCAGTTATCTGTATATACTATTGTATATACCATTGTATACCAGAACCAGGCAGAAACCCTACTGAAAGTGGAGTTATGTTCACCAACTTTGCAAATATGTTGCCACCCTTGCACCCTGTAGCCGTAAAGGGTTCACCATTCCATGTCCACTCGTCGGCGGTTCGCCCAAGCGTCTACACGCAGTCACCAGGCTGCTCCAGGCAATTCCATCTGCCTCAATCCTGGTCCAAATGCTGGGGGGATCATCCATGATCATTCAATAGGAATGTGAGGCCCCCCAGTGATGTTAGTTGGTTTAGATTCGCCCCAGTAACTAGTTCGTTATAAGTACCATAAACCATAGTTATTGGAGTTATAAACCAACTTAGATATCATGGGGGACCTCACATTGTAGGAAAAGACAAACCAATCAAGGAAGGATTAAGGAGGCTATAAGCTCACAGAATGCATCAATCATGAGCCTTTTTTTTCTAAGGAGGCTGCTAGAGGCGAATCATCGGAATCGTAGGGAATCCTGTGAGTGGTGAAAATCACCAGTGGTGAATATAGCATATCTAGCTACAAGTCGTTCACCTATTTGTAGATGGAAGTCTTTTTGAACATATGATAAGATAAATAACAATATTCATAATCATGACTATGACATCGTACTGGGAATGGTGAAAATAAACATATAATCATACCTATGAGTTAGTACAATGCTAAACATAACATAACATAACCATATCTCATAAGTCTGACTTAGTACAATGCTAAAGCAATAACCCCTTTTCGGATTCACTCATCGATACATGGATTGACCGGTTCTAAGGTGGTCGCAGCAGTGAGAGGTTTGTTGCTTTATACAGCCTGTTAATATTATAGATCAATTGGGAAATATCAATCAACAATATAATGGAATTGGGAAATAACACTATTGTATAATATAAATCAATTGTTCAAGGTTTGTTAAAACTTGAACAATTGAATGGATTTGGGAATATAAAAGAACTCCTTGTAAGGGCATTTTTAAGGGTACAAATGGAGGGTCTAGGTACCATAAACCCAAACGAATTCACCGAATGTGAAATAAACCAGCTATTGTGGCTATTGGAACTGGGTGCACCACCAAAGAACCCCCCAAATACAATAGGTATCAATAGGTATATGTTTTAATATCGTTAGATAACCAGTCACCCCTTTTTTTCCTCTGGCAAGCGATTTTCCCACTGGAATGTCCGTTGAGTTGGGGTCTCCCACCTTCAAGTCCCTACCAGTTTTGGTCCATGTTAAAAGCTGCTACCCTCTGGTCATTTCTTACAGTTGGCGATGGCCCATAAAAAAGGTGCCCTTGAAAATATATATGTATAATATATATATATATATTATATATATATATAATATAAAGAACCGTTCTTTTTTCGATGATGGATCTTTCCGCGCTCGAAACGTCATGAATTCATGAATTCACCCAGATCGGCGGGCTGGCCTTGAAGCCCGCATCGCGTCGAACACGGCCAAGGCGGAGTCCTCAGAATCAACTGATGGCCATTTCAGGGCCGCCGCAAAAAAATAATAGCCATGGGACATGACCCACAGAAATAGACGGTTTACCTAGCTATATAGCATGGTGGATGTCTCCATGGCTATGTTAGTCATAACCAAATGGTATAAAAGCATTATTAATAGGCTATTAATGGCTGTTCCATAATGTTCCAACGATCAAGTCCAGTCCAGTCCAGAAAAAATCGAGTCCAACGATCTTCCTGGCCAGGGACTTACACCGCTTTTTTGCACCGCGTTTTTTTTGGGGGGAAACTATCCTGGCCGCCTCCACCCTGAGACATGGACCCAGTAGCCAGGCGCCTTGCAAGTTGTGTCTGTCGTCAAGGTTTCCAGGTCGAAAATGGCTTTGTTGCTTTCAAACAACACATCTACAGCTAGATTGGTGGCTCATGCCACTTAGTATAAGTATACTTTATAACATGTTATAACCCCTACTTAGCCCATTTGTACCCAGGGTTATAATAATGACCAGGGTTATAATAACCAGGGTTTATAAGTTATAACCTATTTACTATGGATGAGCCACCAAATATAGTTATATATCTCCGGCATCAAGTGACTCAAGTGAAATAAACCAACTCAGCTATCGAACCTAAAGGCTCCACCGTTTACCAACCAGTGTTGATGACTTTTCCATCTGATCGGCTGATATCGGCTGGTTGACCTACCCCCCTGAAAAATATGAGTTCGTCAGTTGGGATTATTCTTCCCAACTGAATGGAAAAATAAAAAAAAAACCAAACCACCAACCGATGTTGATGACTTTTCCATATGATCGTTTTTGGGGAGAGCAACATATCACATATGAATAACTTCCACTAATGTTTTGATGTGAATTTCTAACGTGTTTTCCAGCTTGATCTGTGACTGGTCAAACATATAGGATTCCAACAACCGCTCTGCGGTCAAAAGATATGAGCCGACAGCATTCAAACCTAAATTCAGAAACGTCCACCAATCCGGACACTATACCCTCAACATACCCTCTAGTAAACTAACATAACTATGGAAAATCACATTTTTTAATGGGTAGATCCCCTATTTCTATGGCATTCTATGGCCATGTTCAATAGCTTTTTGTGTGTTTACCAGGCCGGGCATCTAAAAGGTTGCAATTGAAGATCCCCGAACAAAATGGAGGTATGAAGGTTTAGCAACGGGTGGAATTTCCAACCACGCAGCCTTCATGACACCCGTAGATCACTCGTCTTGAGCTTGGGATCCAAAGATCTTATCCCATGAAAAGCCACGGCGAAAATCTGTGGATGGGCCAGCGAAATCCGATAAACCAACCGGATGGTTTTTCAACCCGAAGAAAATCATGGGATGTTTACCACCGTTTTCAACTGTTTTTTTTAGGATTTCGCAACCATCCACCGTATGTCCCCATAAACCACCTTGGCAAATCTCATCAAGCCGCGCTGATTCATCTGCTGCTTGGGGTCAACTGCCACCCGTAAAACATCATTGATTCATTGATCAATGCTCCTAGACCCCCCCAAAATGGTGTTTTACCGTCTTACCCCATCATGGTTCTGTTTTTACATGTTTTTACTATATTTTATCATATTTTTCTTGTGGTATTTGGAAGGTTTTGGCCCACGGATAAGTGGTGAAGAAGCATAGCTAGTTGGACCCAGGGCCGGGGCGAAGGAACTGATAGCAGCTGTGTAAGTGACGACCTCAGCAACTCAGGTCCATTCGCGCTCGATTTACGGCCCAAAAAAAGTGTTGGTTAGCCATGGTTAGCAGAGGTTTTGCAGGTTTGTTGACCTTGATAAGAAGGGAAATTCTATGAACTTCCAGTCTGCTACGGTGTACATTTCCATTTTTTGAAAAAAAAATCCTTGGATAATTAGTACATTGCATACCAATCATGGGAGATGTAGTTTTTTTCAAGTTTCGAGTGATTCGCTTGGGTCCTCACCAGCACCAAACCTGGGAATAGAACTTGGAATTGCTTAACACCAACAGAAAACATAGTAAATTCAACATTTCTGGTAGATTAGTTCATGGAAAGATCAACAAAAAGCCTTCAACTCCCAACCCGCTGGGACAAAGAACAGTTGAACAACCCAAGTTTTAAAGGAAAAAACATGGTTTCCTCAAACTGCCTTAAATAAATCCATTGAACAATGGGATGGTTGATGATGGTTGGTACGAATTCAATCACCGAACATAAGCGAAATCTTTGGGCTGAGTTTTGAATTTTGACACGAAGGGAACTATTTTCCTATAGATCCTCGGTTGGTACCCTTAAAAATTGGTATTTACCCCCAATTCATCGAACTAAACGCATCATTTTCAATAGCTACCTTAGGCTATGTTAGCTTAGAGGGTAAATCTCCCCAAGATTTCTGTGATGGTGAAGTCGCCATATTTGTTTTTTTAATTGATGGCCATCCATACCAATCATACCAGGTGGCAGTGAGGAATTCGCCAAGATATCCCTGGGGCCTCACCCTGTAGAAATCGCCGTTGAGTCCCAGTTGCCCCGACTCAACTGGTGAACCCTTCGATTGTCAATGGTCGTTTCAATCCCCTTCGGCCAACCGGCGCCCATTTCAATGGTTGACACAAAAGAGTTGTGTTTTTTCTTTCAGAATTTCGGAAAATAGTCTGAAACCTCCGTGAGTTCACTGGAGGGGGCACCACCTTGTACAAAAATTGTTCATGCTCTGTGATAGTCATGTCCCAATGTTTCATCACATTTCTGATGGCTTAGATTCTGTTTGTTGGTTTAGATTCACCCCATTAACAATACGTCTGCCAGAAACCATAGTGATTGGAGTTCTTTGCACCAACTTGGCCTTGTAGATTTCTAGGATGAAACTCATGGCTCAACAATGCTCGACCAGTTGAAAGACAGAGCTCCAAAAAGGACATATGAGGTGAGTATTCCACAGATCGCAGGTGGTTCAGAACCGTACTTTTCCATATCCCCATATGTGAACCATGGTGCTGGTGTATAAAGACCTACATGACTGGGTGATTTTCTGGGGGTGCAAATGTTGATGTGCAGAAATTCCATGGAGCTATTTTTGGGATATAGATCAAATAACCCACAAAAAGCGGGTGCCGAATCCGACCTCCAGTGGTTTAAGTGTTATTGATTTAATATTTGTTTATAACCATTGATAGTTGAGTTACGATGAAAAACATGATTATTCATGTTTATAACCTTGTTTACAACATTGTTTATAACATTGATCATAACATTGTTTATAACATTGTTTAAAACATTGTTTATAATTCTATAATCAATGAAACAGTGATGTTCAATAATTATGTTCCCTTACTTTCTTTCTGTACCTTAAAGGGTACTATCCAAGCCGTTCCTCTCGAGTCTCCAGGCATCCGCTTCCACAGCAAATTGCTGTGCATTGTCCAGCAACCACATTGCCACCTAACGGGGCCAACGGCAAAAGGATAAGACCAAACGGGACCAAAACGGTAACATTGGCTACCCGGCCTGGTAAACTAACATAACTATGGAAAATCACAATTTTTAATGGGTAAATCCACTATAAATTGTCATTTTCAATAGCTATGTTAAATTACCAGAGGGTAATGATGATGAATGATGAATGATACACTATTTATAGGTGATATTCTTATTGAAACCCCCATTTCTAGTGGATTTCCAATAAAAACCTTCCCATATATTCTGGTTGGTGGTATAAAATTCATATTTTTCAGAGGGGTAGGTATACCAGTGGTATACCTACCCCTCTGAAAAATATGAGTTCGTCAGTTGGGATGATGACATTCCCAATATATGGAAAAATAAAATTCATGTTCCAAACCACCAACCAGTTAATGATGATGAATGATGATGAATGATGGTGATTGATGGTTAGTAATGGTTAATGATGGTGATTAATGGTGTGATTAATGGTGATTAATGGTGATGAATGGTTAGTAATGGTTAGTAATGGTTAGTAATTGTTAATAATGAATGATTAATAACGGTAACAATCCCATCCCCCATTCAAAGAAAAAACACAAAAAAACACCCCCATTCTGTGGTCCCACTTAAGGAAAATTCCCTATTTAAAGCATGGTTTCGTTTTTAGGGGGTTTAACAAATAAGGGGGAAGGAGCTAACGTGGTTTCGGTGATGTTCGGATTTCCATCGGTGACTTTCCATACAATGTGAGGCTCCCCAGTGATGTTAGTTGGTTTATAAACCCCATTAACTATAGTTATAAGTACCATATACCATAGTTGTTGGAATTATAAACCAACTTACCTATCTTGGGGGCCTCACATTGTATGTAAATTGCCAGATTGTAATGGATGGATATACAGTAGCTAGTTTGAAATCGCTGTGGTTAAATACTTTCTTATCCCAAAAAAAATCCCCTTACCCCACCAATTTCCTTACAGCAGTTAAATCCCCACATTTCTCCACATCGCCAGGTTTCACAAGGTTGATTCTAAATCGGGGGGATTTTCCGGAATTCAATCTGCTATCAAAATGGTGTGGATCGAGGGCCCCAGGGGTGTGAGACCAACATGTGTTCCAACCTTCCCCAGATTCGCGCTTTGGGCGCTGGGAATTGACCACAGGAAAGTTAAACATGAATCATAAGACGCAACATCTTCAACAAATCCAGATTTTGTACAAGGTGAGGCTCCGAAACGTGATGTTCGTTGCTGGTTTAATTTATGAAAACTATTCAGGTATACCCTCTGGTAAACTAACAAAAATCTATGAACAAATACATTTTTTTAATGGGAAAACCCACTATAAATGGCAATTTTCAATAGCAAACTGTTAAATTAGCAGAGGGTATTCCCTATAAACCATAGAATTCACCACATGAGAAGTGCGCAAAAAACATCTCGCGATGTCGTAATCGGGCGCCTCACCATATCGTCAGTTCGAACCAACATCCCTCCAGCACGTGCGCCATTCAAAATAGCCCTTTGTCCCATCTCATGAAATACGTTTGTTGGTTGATAACGGTTTCCCAATCCCATGGGTTATCACACATAATCCCCAGTAAATCAGGTAGTCTAAGTCCCTTTGAAATGAACCCATCAACCATCATTTTTCACTTATATCATGTTATATCATGTTATATCATGTTATATCTTTATGTTTGACGGTTAAATTCCATACCAGTAGTACCGCACAAGGCGGTGGCGGAAGTTTCAAAAATAGGAAACCTATAGGAGAGATTGGTTGTTGTGAATCAGGGATGGCAGAGCGAAGCCGCTGATGGACCGAAAGGTGCTTGAGGTCTCCTCTCTTTCTCCCTCTTTCTCTGACTATCTA
>CAMXCT020003022.1:44426-46926 GCA_947184155.2 Cladocopium goreaui | reverse complement strand
GGTCCGGCAGTGCCCACTGCGATCTGGAAGTCGCAGTTGAGGTCCGGCAGTGCCCACTGGGATCTGGAGCTCGCGGTTGAGGTCCGGCAGTGCCCACTGGGATCTGGAGCTCGCGGTTGAGGTCCGGCAGTGCCCACTGCGATCTGGAAGTCGGGGTTGAGGTCCGGCAGTGCCCACTGCGATCTGGAAGTCGCGGTTGAGGCCCGGCAGTGCCCACTGGGATCTGGAGCTCGCGGTGGAGGTCCGGCAGTGCCCACTGGGATCTGGAGCTCGCAGTGGAGGTCCGGCTGTGCCCACTGGGATCTGGACTGCGAGGAGGAGGCGGCGGGAGGCGGAGGTGGAGGCGGAGGAGGCGGAGGCGGAGGAGGAGGAGAACAGCTCTGATAAAATCTAACAACCCTCACCTGGCAGGTGGGGAACAAAAAACTTTATAACATCTTACCCCCACCAAAAATACCCTCTGGTAATTTAACCGTTTTTTTTATGGCACATTCATAGATGATATACCTGTTGAACACTTGAGGGCAACATGAAATGTGGTTCTCCAACTCCTTTTGAAATACAACGTTGCTCAGGCTTTCGAAATGGTATCCCTCCCCCCCAAAAAAAACAAAACCACTGGCCAAGCTATTAGCAAAGAGTTGGAAATTACAATCTTTACATATTTGGCAAACTAACCTGGTTTGTCATTACAGTTTCAAACCCCAACTCAAAGATATATTCGTATTTTGGGGATCATCATCCATCATCATCCAATTGTTTAATGATTGAAAACAAACACCTAGTTGGATGATACCAACTAGATCATGATCAATGAGTGTATACTCACTATATCCCCATTATCTTCGGCATTCTATCTCCACGAAATATTCCCATGTTTCAAGAAAACTCCTCAACACTCCTCATGTTTGTTGGTTTATGTCAAACACTGATTGTTGTTTTGTTTCACATAAACCAAGAATCGCGTCCCACTGAAAACATCAAACCGCTCCACTGCATCGCTCGCGCTGCCCATTTTTCCAGCTTCAGCCGCTCTTTCGGACACTTTGACCCATTTTTGTCAGAACATTTAGGGGGTTTCCTAAAATGGTGGTACCCCAATAGCTGGATGCTTTATTTCATGGAAAATCCTAAAATAACATGGTATGATTTGGGGGTACCACCATAGATTGGAAACCTCCAGGGAACATTGGGCTTGAACCTACGAACTTGGACCCATGAAATTCGTTGGTCTCATCCCCACGAAAGACACGAACGTCGCGCCCGAACTGGGGCCATGTCTGGAACTGTGGCGCCTCAAGGAGCGCCCGGTGCGGATCTGGCTGTAGGTGAACCGCCGAGGCTTTTTTCACTGCATGGCAGTCGATCGGGGTACCAAACATCCCAGATGGACATTGAAAATACATTGGTTACATACTTTCTGGAAATTTGTTACATACCTATAGATGGCAATTTTAGTTCGTTGATTTACCCATCAAAAATGGTGATGTTCCATGGTTATGTAACAGTTTACCAGAGGCTACATGTTTTTTTTTTGGTTTCTTTCTCTAACTTAAAAAAAAGTGACAAAGAAATGATTTTCACTTAGTTCCTGGCTTCTCCCAACTGTAAATTTGGGTAACCAACTGTAACCTCGTGTAGACATTTTCCCATTAAACATGGTGATTTTCCAGAGTTATGTTAGTTTACCAGAGGGTAACTTGGTCTATGATAAGGCCAAACCTAGCGGTCGACTTGTTTTTTAGATACAACAGTAGATATATTCTGGGTAGTTGGGATGGTTTTTTGGAACACACGTTGAGGGACATCACCAGGACAAAATTTCATAGGTACCCGGCCTGGTAAACTGTTACATAACGAACTGGAAAGATCCAGCCTTTTTACTGGGTAAATCATGGTAAATCAACTATTTCGACTGGACCATTTTCAATAGCAAACTGAAACAAATTACCAGAGGGTATCAAGAGGCCATGGCTTCCATAGCTACAAATCTTGGCTCATCCCACTTTAGTAAACAAAAAAATGAACCCTATGAATCCAATGGGCTAAGTCGGGTTAGTCAGTCTATGATTGGGGTGAGTCAACCTACTTACAGTAAGTTGAGCCACCAAGCAGACACTAATTGAGTCTAGCCAAATTCAGTCGTCACATATCTCTGTTGTTTTTCTGGAAAACATTTTTAGCTGTTTTAAATGAACCGAATCCCAGTATGATCCCTGGATATTCATAGTGTTTTAGAGTTACCTTGCAAATAGTTACCCTGGATCCCTGGATTTCTCGCAACGGTATTCTCGGTATCTTTGACGTGCCACTGTTGCAGACCTCAGCGTTTCCACACCTACGGAACCTATACGGAACCGACCGAACCTACTAAACGGGACGGCACATACAGTACTTTGCGTCCTGGGGAATCAGGGTCATGCATCTGGTAGTTAAACACTAAGATGTTGTTTATAGTATCAAGTTCTAAATGGCATATCCAAATTTATATATATATATA
>CAMXCT020003022.1:29251-44326 GCA_947184155.2 Cladocopium goreaui | reverse complement strand
GAGATAGATAGATAGACAGACAGACAGACAGATAGATAGATAGATAATTAGATGGAAGAGATAGAGAGAGATAGATCGATCGATCAATAGATAGATAGATGGATAGATAGATAGATAGATAGGTAGGTAGGTAGGTAGATAGTCAGAGAAAGAGAGAGAAAGAGAGGAGACCTCAAGCACCTTTCGGTCCATCATTGGCTTCGCTCTGCCATCCCTGATGCGCAACAACCAACCTCTCCTATAGGTTTCCTATTTTTGAAACTTCCGCCACCGCCTTGTGCGGTACTACTGGTATATATATATATATATTATGTGTTTTAACACACCAACAAAGGTATATCATCAAACGCTTCACTAATCAATATGCATCACTCCTCGCAGATCATCGCTTAGTTTCGAAAAAAAAAACGTGGAGACTACTGTCGAAGTCTTGGTGTTTCTTACATGTACAAGTTTAGATACAACCTACAAACACTTGGGTCTTTCTGTCCTTTGTAAATATCACTATGCATGCATATATATATATAGTTGTATATATATATATGTATTCAAATATATATATATATATATATATATCAATGAAGAAACTACCCAGGGGACGGCATTAGCAACTACAAATCCAAGGCTTCCCCAGTTTCCACGGGGCCCCCTCAGGAAGTTGCCTCACTTTCTGCTCGAAGCACTACAGGCTGGGCCCCCGTTTACGATAGCTAACTTGACGCGCACAACTTGCTTCACTAGGGTTTATGGATGTTTATGGGGGATACATATATATATATATATGTATGGATATTTTATGATATATTGGGGTTTAAAAAGAATACTTTTCTTTGTGTGATCCCCACCATGACATTTATACATTTTCTTACTGGCAAATCTTCTGGCATTCTATCTGGCATATCTTCTGGCATTCTATCTGGCATTCTATCTGGCATATTTTCTGACATTCTTTCGGGCATATCTTCTGACATTCTGTCTGGCATATCTTCTGACATTCTTTCTGACATTCTATCTGGCATATCTTCTGACATTTTTTCTGGCATTCTATCTGGCATATCTTCTGGCATATATTCTGACAAATCTTCTGGCATTCTATCTGGCATCTGTTCTGGCATATCTTCTGGCATATCTTCTGGAATTCTATCTGGCATATCTTCTGGCATCTTCTGGCATATCTTCTGGCATTCTATCTGGCAAATCTTCTGACATTCTATCTGGCATATGTTCAGGCATTCTATCTGACATATCTTCTGGCATTCTATCTGGCATTCTATCTGGCATATCTTCTGGCAAATATTCTGACATATCTTCTGGACATATCTTCTGACATTCTATTGGGCATTCTATCTGGCATATCTTCTGGCATATCTTCTGGCATTCTATCTGGCAAATCTTCTGGCATTCTATCTGGCATATCTTCTGGCATTCTATCTGACATATCTTCTGGCATTCTATCTGGCATTCTATCTGGCATATCTTCTGGCATATATTCTGACATATCTTTGGCATTCTATCTGGCATTCTATCTGGCATTCTATCTGGCACCAAGCATTTTACTGGCAAATCTTCTGATTCCTATCTGCATTCTATCTGCATTATTTCTGAAATTCTTTCGGGCATATATTCTGACATTCTGTCTGGAATATTCTTGGACATTTCTGAATTCTTTCTGGCCTCTCTATAGGCATATCTTCTGACATTTTTTCTGGCATTCTATCTGGCATATCTTCTGACATTTTTTCTGACATTCTTTCTGGCATTCTATTTGGCATATCTTCTGACATTCTATCTGACATCTTTTCTCACATTCTTCCCGTTGAGGTCCGGCAGTGCCCACTGCGATCTGGAAGTCGCGGTTGAGGTCCGGCAGTGCCCACTGCGATCTGGAAGTCGCGGTTGAGGTCCGGCAGTGTCCACTGCGATCTGGAAGTCGCGGTTGAGGTCCGGCAGTGCCCACTGCGATCTGGAAGTTGCGGTTGAGGTCCGGCAGTGTCCACTGCGATCTGGAAGTCGCGGTTGAGGTCCGGCAGTGCCCACTGCGATCTGGAAGTCGCGGTTGAGGCCCGGCAGTGCCCACTGGGATCTGGAGCTCGCGGTGGAGGTCCGGCAGTGCCCACTGGGATCCGGAGCTCGCAGTGGAGGTCCGGCTGTGCCCACTGGGATCTGGACTGCGAGGAGGAGGCGGCGGGAGGCGGAGGTGGAGGCGGAGGTGGAGGCGGAGGAGGCGGAGGAGGAGGAGGAGGAGAACAGCTCTGATAAAATCTAACAACCCTCACCTGGCAGGTGGGGAACAAAAAAACTTTATAACATCTTACCCCCACCAAAAATACCCTCTGGTAATTTAACCGTTTTTTTTTAATGGCACATTCATAGATGATATACCTGTTGAACACTTGAGGGCAACATGAAATGTGGTTCTCCAACTCCTTTTGAAATACAACGTTGCTCAGGCTTTCGAAATGGTATCCCTCCCCCCCAAAAAAAACAAAACCACTGGCCAAGCTATTAGCAAAGAGTTGGAAATTACAATCTTTACATATTTGGCAAACTAACCTGGTTTGTCATTACAGTTTCAAACCCCAACTCAAAGATATATTCGTATTTTGGGGATCATCATCCATCATCATCCAATTGTTTAATGATTGAAAACAAACACCTAGTTGGATGATACCAACTAGATCATGATCAATGAGTGTATACTCACTATATCCCCATTATCTTTGGCATTCTATCTCCACGAAATATTCCCATGTTTCAAGAAAACTCCTCAATACTCCTCATGTTTGTTGGTTTATGTCAAACACTGATTGTTGTTTTGTTTCACATAAACCAAGAATCGCGTCCCACTGAAAACATCAAACCGCTCCACTGCATCGCTCGCGCTGCCCATTTTTCCAGCTTCAGCCGCTCTTTCGGACACTTTGACCCATTTTTGTCAGAACATTTAGGGGGTTTCCTAAAATGGTGGTACCCCAATAGCTGGATGCTTTATTTCATGGAAAATCCTAAAATAACATGGTATGATTTGGGGGTACCACCATAGATTGGAAACCTCCAGGGAACATTGGGCTTGAACCTACGAACTTGGACCCATGAAATTCGTTGGTCTCATCCCCACGAAAGACACGAACGTCGCGCCCGAACTGGGGCCATGTCTGGAACTGTGGCGCCTCAAGGAGCGCCCGGTGCGGATCTGGCTGTAGGTGAACCGCCGAGGCTTTTTTCACTGCATGGCAGTCGATCGGGGTACCAAACATCCCAGATGGACATTGAAAATACATTGGTTACATACCTTCTGGAAATTTGTTACATACCTATAGATGGCAATTTTAGTTCGTTGATTTACCCATCAAAAATGGTGATGTTCCATGGTTATGTAACAGTTTACCAGAGGCTACATGTTTTTTTTGTTTCTTTCTCTAACTTAAAAAAAAAGTGACAAAGAAATGATTTTCACTTAGTTCCTGGCTTCTCCCAACTGTAAATTTGGGTAACCAACTGTAACCTCGTGTAGACATTTTCCCATTAAACATGGTGATTTTCCAGAGTTATGTTAGTTTACCAGAGGGTAACTTGGTCTATGATAAGGCCAAACCTAGCGGTCGACTTGTTTTTTAGATACAACAGTAGATATATTCTGGGTAGTTGGGATGGTTTTTTGGAACACACGTTGAGGGACATCACAAGGACAAAATTTCATAGGTACCCGGCCTGGTAAACTGTTACATAACGAACTGGAAAGATCCAGCCTTTTTACTGGGTAAATCATGGTAAATCAACTATTTCGACTGGACCATTTTCAATAGCAAACTGAAACAAATTACCAGAGGGTATCAAGAGGCCATGGCTTCCATAGCTACAAATCTTGGCTCATCTCACTTTAGTAAACAAAAAAATGAACCCTATGAATCCAATGGGCTAAGTAGGGTTAGTCAGTCTATGATTGGGGTGAGTCAACCTACTTACAGTAAGTTGAGCCACCAAGCAGACACTAATTGAGTCTAGCCAAATTCAGTCGTCACATATCTCTGTTGTTTTTCTGGAAAAACATTTTTAGCTGTTTTAAATGAACCGAATCCCAGTATGATCCCTGGGTATTCATAGTGTTTTAGAGTTACCTTGCAAATAGTTACCCTGGATCCCTGGATTTCTCGCAACGGTATTCTCGGTATCTTTGACGTGCCACTGTTGCAGACCTCAGCGTTTCCACACCTACGGAACCTATACGGAACCGACCGAACCTACTAAACGGGACGGCACATACAGTACTTTGCGTCCTGGGGAATCAGGGTCATGCATCTGGTAGTTAAACACTAAGATGTTGTTTATAGTATCAAGTTCTAAATGGCATATCCAAATTTATATATATATATATATGTATAATATATATATATGTTATACAAATATACACACTATTTAACAACCAGATATTTTATAAGTATACAATATCCAAGTTATATCCAAAGTTATATAAATATACAAGCTATTTGTTTGTATTTGGTTAATATACAGTAGTGTACATTATAAACCAGGATTTCCTTCAGGTTTCCCCATTTCCCCAGTTCTGTTGGAAGTTCCATTGGGTTTATACAAAAGGTAAGTACTTATCTGGTTGGTGGTTTTAACCATCTTGAAAAAGATTAAAGTCAATGAGCAGGATGACATCCCATATATTATGGAAAATAAAAAATGTTTGAAACCACGAACCAGTTATCATCTGACTCAGCACCAGTCATTGCAAAACATGTTTGCCTTTACATATGCTGCGTGCTGTTTGTTTCATCCTCAATAATTTGAGGCTTTAACATCGTTTCCTTACAACCTGACAATGGCCAACGCAAAAATGTATGCGTTTATATTGATAGAATATGATATAAATTCACTGTAACTCATAATATGCATTCATATTCCAAGAATGAATCCATTATCGTCATATTCGTTCACAGTCTACAATGTGATGGATTGCATGTGCTCCGTTTAACGGGTTCTTGAGTTCATTTCATATAGCAAGATCAGCATTTTTTTCTGGCTTGTAGAAGCTACCCTCCGGTAAACATAAAATAAACTATGGAAAATCACCATTGTTTCATGGGAAAACTCACTATTTCTATGGCCATTTTCAATAGCTATGTAACAAATTACCAGAGGGTAATGAGAGCAGCCATTCCCTCGAAACATCTTGAAACATCATCAAGATGGGGCTGATGCTTTTTACATCTTCCATCGGATTTTTAGAGGGGTTCTTAACAGGGTGGATCCCGACAAAACCATAGATTTCAATATACAAAATGGTCTAAATGGGGGTTTCCATAGTCATGGGGGTATCCAAAATGCTTGGTTTATTCCATGGAAAATCTCATTAAAAGGCCATGTTTTTGGATGATTCCCCAAAGAGAACCATCATTGGCGATCGCAGTGAGGTCGTTGTAATTTACACAGATTAATCATCTTTATGTAGTACTTTCTGAACACTGAGAACTTATATTCTATAGAAAAAAAAATAGTGTCAGTTGTTTCATTCTGGCTAACCTTTGTTTCTTTCAGCCATTTTGAATGTCTAGCTGGGTCTTGTCTCTGCAATTAAAATGTTAACTTTAGACATGTCGTTTTGGTTCCTAGCGAAAATAGGTTAATCATGTTTGAAATCTTCAACTTTAGACATTCATGTGCTCAAACATGTCTTTTAGTTTCGCTGTTTTCCTATTGAACCTACAGGAGCAACTTGTGGTAGTACCGAGGAGGATCTCTGTGTGGGAATCACAATTTCATCAGCAAAAGACAATTCTCAAAGTCATACAAAAAAAAGAAACAGCCTCCTATAAACATGATTCTGGATGAATTTCGTCATACTTCCCTTAGTTGGGCCATTAACCATCATGAATGCATAAACATAATTAAAAATCCAGATTCCAGTGACTTAGATTGAACATCCTCCCCCTCCCAGGACGATGCGCGCCACATGAACAAAACGAGTTGGGTAGCCCATTGATTTTTCTACCATCGGCGAATCGGACTCTGAAGGCCTCTGTGCCATTCTGTGCCACGGTCACTCCTCGATCCAATCATTTTGTTGTGGCTATCTAAATCCCTACAATTAGTGAGGCCCCCGGCCACGATATCTAAGGTGGGGGCCACATAACTCCAATGTCACGAACTGGTTTATGGTACGCAAATAACGAACTAGTTACTGGGGCGAATCTAAACCAATGTTCACATCACGTTTGGGGGCCTCACATTGTATGGTTTAAGGGATTGATGTCCATCCCTACTCAGTACCATCATTTTTATGGCTAGCATTTTTTTGCAACTTTTGACCATGGCACAAAAAGAACCTTCCACATTGTGATCTGTTTTGTGGGTCCCACGCGTCTCGAAACAGGGTAGGCCGAAATCCACTGCTCATGTTTTTTCCCTATGATTCAACATAAATCATCTATGTTCAATAGGCCGTAGACAGTATGACATCGAAAAAAACATCGTATGACATCGGTGGTGACCCCATCTTCAAATGCGGCCGGAAAAGGGGACGACGGAATTCAACCGAATTCCCAAGGGGGAACTCGGAGATTACAATGAAAAGCAGTGCTGGGCCGTGCACCTGGCTGCTCCATCTCCCCCACGACCGCCACCGAAGCCGCGGACACTCACCTTTGAATGAACGCGATGGCGCTCAGGGCGAAAAAAAATGGGGGCTTTCCTAAAATGGAGGTACTGCAATAGCTGGATGGTTTATACTAGTGGAATATCCCAATCTAAAATGGATGATTTGGGGGTACCTCCATTTAAACCCCAATTTTTCTGTATGCCCTCAGGATTCCCCAGTTCTGGTCGATTTCCCCTTGGGAAAATGATGAAACATGCCATTCAGAAAAACGCCGACTAAACAAAGCAAAGTCGCTAAGTATGCTACACCACATCGACATACCCAACGCGCATATTCTGTTCGATGAGCCTCCTGCTGCAACTGGTCTACTACCTCCTGGCAATTGGCAATCGCTCTTAAGCCAAGCAGCAGTTCGGAACAGTCCGAGACATACCCTCCAGTAAATTAACATAGACCCTGAAAATCACCCATGTTTAATGGAAACTAGTCTTCCAACCCCTATCTGCCAGGGTCGAACTGTGAATTTACCAGAGGGTAACTAAAAACAGGAAACATGGCCAATCTTAGATATAGTCAACTCCAAAAATGAAGCCCCAACTAAGATCATGTTTTTCTTTTCATATAGAGAAATACCTGGCCTTTTTGTTCACCAGTTAGTCGCGAGCTCTGGGTCATGTTGGATCCACAACATAGCGCGATGCCGTGTTTTTTTTTTTCGCGGCGTCACTTGCAGATACCATCCGATCATCAAAAAATGGCTGGGAAATACATGGTAATAGCCTTTGGAGATGAGGATACATGATTCGAGAAAAACATACCTGGTGGTTGACCCACCCCTCTGAAAAATATTATATAGTCAGTTGGGATGATGAAATTCTCAATATATGGAAGAATAAAACATGTTCCAAACCACCAACCAGATATGTATAAATGATGATTTTCCAGAAAACCATGTTCGATTTCCGATATCCAAAATTTCCAAATGGAAACTCTCCTAAGTGGTTTGTCCATGATTGTCCACACATGGGCTATACTACTATGGTACACAACATTGTCATTTAAGAAAACGAAACGGAACATCATGATAATCAAGCTATTTTTTGGGGGGTACCCACTTTTTTCTGGACAAAGCCCAAATCAGGTCAGTGTTGGTTGTATATCCCATTGTCAGACTACCATATCCTAATAAAATGTGTTTTTTTTGACATGATACCCGACCCAAGCCTAATCTTTGCCTCTTACTCTTTCCGAACATGTTGACAAGACTGTGGAGATATTGCTGAACAATACCCTCTTGTAAACAAAAAAATAGATGTTGAAAAGCCGCCACCTTTAGATCATTTAAAAGATCATATGGTTAATAGGAATTTGTGCCAGACAACGGAAAACCACAGTTTTGCCAGATCTATGTAAATCTTCGCCCTCGGTGTGTCCTGAGGGGTCTGTGTCTCAATATCCACCTGTTGAAGCAACTGCCAAATGGCCTGTCGAAGATTCTTTCTCCGCTTATTGCCTCAGGACTCGCTCAGGACTCCTTGATTTTCCCTGGTAAATCATGGGGTACCCCCTACCAGTTGTCGATCCTCATGGAAGTACACTTACCTGCACCTCTTGGGTGCTGTGTATCGTCCATCTTGCTAAAAGAATACCTTTGAACACTTTGATCACTTCTAACGTCTATGAACGGGTGTTTACGTTCATGGGCACCTTTGAACGGATATTTACGGCCATGCACGGTTATTTGCTTCCAAGCCTTTAAGCCCCAAAAGTATCTTTTAAAAAAAACCTTATTCCATGTTTTGAGGGCTTGCTAGACACGTGCAAAATCAACAAAAGAACCTTTCAGGGAATAAACATTTCCACCATCCAAGAGACTAAGCAAGAGAGGGGGTAGACCTAAATGTCTGGAAACCCTCTTCAAAATTGCCTTGTATAGCTGAACACCCCAGAAAATAGGATGTTTGTGATCCATAAAAATATCAATTTCCATCAAAAAGGTTGAAAACCGAGTTCCAAAATAGAACAGAAACAAGAAAAACCCTTCCAATGCCATTTTTGCACAAAATATGGGTTCCTAACAAAACTTGTGTTTTTGCGTATTTCTATGATATAAATTGCGCAAGTCGAACGTAATTGAACATAATTTAAACGTAATCTGTAATCTGAACGTAATCTGAACGGTTTACGGGTTTTAACGCCCCTGGAACAAGTTTTTACGTCCATGTGTGGGACCCATATTTGGTAAAAAAATTGCATTGGAGGGTGTTTTCTTGTTGTTTCTTCTATTTTGGACCTCGGTTTTCAACCTTTTTGATGGAAATTGATATTTTTATGGATCCCAAACATCCTATTTTCTGGGGTGTTCAGCTATACATGGCAATTTTGAAGGGGGTGTCCAGACATTTAGGTCTCCACCTCTCTTGCTTAGGAAGCTCAGGAATAGCATTTGCCTATATAGATGTTGGCGGGCAAACGATATTGTATATATCATTGTATATAGCCGAGATGTATTAACAACAATGATATGGAACGAACATCACCTACAAGGTGCCAAAATGCTTGAACATGTTTTTTTTTTCCCCGGTAGTTTACGTTCAGGACAACAATTATAGCTCATTACCTAAGAATTACTTCTCTTTCAGGATTTGGACACTGAGTGTGCGACAGCAGAGTAGCAAGTGATGCCAATCCCCCAGGACTTAAGAAACACCGGAGACCCTAACGTGTCGTGCATGGCGGCTACAACGAGAATAGGCTACAACCATCTACAAACCAAAAACCTCATGATTCATCATCATTCTCCCAGAATAAAAAATGTGATCTAGTATTCAAAGCAACTCTTTTAAAAAAAATATAGAATCACAGAATCACAGTGTCGGCTGTAACATCATTCGATGATATATCAACCATATATAGCTGATATATATATATATGGCTGTGAGTCAAAATATAAAGCCCCGATCCATACCCTGAACCCACAGGACGATCCATACCCCCGATCCATACCAAAACGCAGGTGATCCAGACCGTTCCATACGTCTGGATCACCGCGGGCCGATCCATACCCGAATTTTGACGCAACCCCATATATATATATATATATATACCATAGGTTTATAAACCAGCTGATATATCTACCATATATAGCTGATATATCGACATCATATTGAACCATCATTATCTTTCCAGCTTTCCCACGCCGCATCCGTCCCACGTCACTTCGCCAGGACACGTGGCCGTCGCGCCGAGAGAACTGTCTCCTGCGCAGTCGCTGTATGATGGCAGTACTTGCACGAGTCGCCCTTCAGACACCCTGCTGCCGAGTTGTAAAAGAGACACCTAGGGAACGACGCTGGAAAACAAAGGAGAACTCTGGTTCGATTTGATTAAGGGGAGAGGGTCATAGGTGCTAAATGATGCTAAATGTTATTAAGTAGTTCATGAATACAAACAGTTAAGTTGCTTGAGTTTTTGGAGTTCACATTCGGTGATTTTGGTGTACTATATGGCCGATAGAATGAGCTAGTTAATGGGGGTTAAGTACTTGGGGGTGCAGTTCCAATTCTGCCTCCTTGATCCTGTTTGTTGGTTTATAACCCCCATTGACTATAGATAAATCTGCCTTTTCACCATTAGCTAATTGGTGGTTAATTTCAACCCCACCGAAAAATATGAGTTCGTCAGATTGGATCATCATCCCAACTATTGGGGAAACTAGAATTCATGTTCCAAACCACCAACCAGATTAGCTAATCCTCTTAAGACTGGTGTTTTTCTCGGTGAACTAAGTGGTTATATCATGTTATATCACCAGGGTTGGGTAACTTAGTGGATAACTGGGCAATTTCTATGGCTGGTTGGTGGTTAAAAAACCATCTTGAAAAATATGAGTTCGTCAATGGGTTTTTTTTTTCACTTTCCAGATGCTGCACGACATTGTGCTTGGTCTGTGCCATGCGGGTGCCCTATCTGTGGCAATCTGTACACTATCCATGATAGTACGGTTGGACTACTTCCACGGAGACAAAATCCGTTGCCACAAATTGGGAAGGAAAATAAAACATGTTTGAAACCAACCAAATGGTTTATGATGAATGGAGACTGAAACAACGTTTATGGCTTGATGGAAATTGATCTACAATTAGATGAATCAACCAGCATATCAGTGGGGCATCACATTTCATTGGAGTTGATTACAAAAAATCGTATTTCCCGTTTATGCTGGGTCCTATTGAAACACACACCCGCTTAAAGTTATTGGATTTGCCCTGGGGAAACCTGTGGAAAATCCCTAGGAACATGATCAAAAAACACCAAAAGGGGGTCTACGTTGGATGGTAAAATCTGAGGTACAAACTTCACGTTAGATTATCCATTAATGGTGTTTTAATGGGATTTAATGGTGATTCAATGGCATTTAACGGGATTTAATGGGATATATGATGATATACCCCCTGGTAAAAGTTGACGTAACTATGGAACATCACCATTAATTTAATTGGTAAATCGACTATTTCAAGGACCACTTTCAATAGCAAACTGTTAGTTTACCAGAGGGTTTTCCCCAAACATTTACAACAGCATTGATCCACATCTGGATCCAGAATGTCGATGGATCTAATCCTGGAGGTTTCTTGTGTTTTTTCTCACAATCCGCCATCCAAGTTTTGGGGAAAGGTATGAACCAACCTATAACTATATAAAACCCATCGAATTGGTATAACACCGGATTTTTTTTCGGCGGATTAGCAATCAAACATGTTTTTTTCTTGGACACAAACATGCTGATATCATCAAAAAATGATGGTGAGTTGATGGTTTTTTATACAAGTTGGTGCCCCAGTGCGTTGGCCAAGTGGATTTGTAGCCCCCCATGAAAAGTAGAGACACTTCTACCAGTAACCATAGCTTATGAATGGAATAAACCAGTGTAGCCATCGTTTCGGGGGCCCACACAGTTAGCTGACTTGGTAAACATATTGAACGAGTCTTGGGTTGAACTGCTAAATATATCGAACCAATTTTCATGGGTAACCCAAACAACTGGGGGGCACCACTTTGTAGGATATTGCTCGCATGGATTCAAGGGAGATAATTGGTTCGATATAACGAGATAAGGGAGCAAATGTTGAGTCATTTCCAGCGCATTCATCTACTGAATGGCTTGCAGCTGAAGTGATCTAATTACTTTCTTCGAGTGATCCCCACCCTGACACATTATTCTAGCATAATTCCTGCCATACCATCTGGAAGTACCTATTGGATAGTTATTCTGGCATTCTGTCTGACATTCTTTCTGGCAAATACTCTGACATTCTTTCTGGCATCTATTGTGACATACTTTCTGGCAAATATGCTGACATCCTTTCTGACATTCTATCTGGCATCTATTCTGACATTTTTTCGTCTATTCTGGCATTCTATTCTGGCTTTCTATCTGGCATTCTATCTGACATTCTATTCTGGCATTCTATCTGGCATTTACTTGGATATTCTCTCTGACATGAACGGTGCGAGTGCCAGATCTGAGTGGGCAGTGCCCACTTGCCCACTGGGATCTGGAGCTCGCAATTGAGGTCCGGCAGTGCCCACTGAGATCTGGAGCTCGCGGTTGAGGTCCAGCAGTGCCCGCTGGGATATGTAGGTCGCAGTTGAGGTCCGGCAGTGCCCACTGAGATCTGGAGCTCGCGGTTGACATTGAAATCTGGAGAGGTCCGGCAGTGCCCACTGCTGTCTGGAGCTCGCGGTTGAGGAGAAGGAGAAGGAGGAGGAGGAGGACTGGACGCACCTCTGATAAAATCTAGAGATCCTCACCTGGCAGGTGGGGAATTAATAAATTTGAAAAAGCTTCAATAAAGCCTAAATGACAACTATATATTGATATTTTGATGCTCTTGGCACCCCTGATTTGCAAAGGGAATCAAAACAAATGCTTTATGTTTGGAATATTTATTGACATTTACCCAACTATCAAGAAAAAAGGATTTGCAGATAAATCATGATAAATATACCAGCACCAAGAAGCATATGGGAAAACCATGCAACAAAAACACATGCTGAACAAACAGGTTCAGTCACTGGTTGCAGGGTAGACGATAGTGACCAGGCAGAGTCTCTAAAGAAAGCGCATCACCTCTTTCATCTGGGGCCTCGTCGACAAGGGCCTCATCTGGGGCCTCATCTGGGGCCTCATCTGAGCTGCTTGCATCTTCGGTCATTTTTGAACCTACTACGCTAACCTGTACACGATGTTCCTTTTGATCCAAAACACTCTCAGTGGCAAGGCCGGTTGGTCAAGGACTTTGGGAGCTGGGATCTGAATGGTCCCAAGAATAAGCTGCTACCTACACCCTCCAAATACAAAAAAAAACATAAAAGTACCATTATAATCCATGATAGTGGTAAAACACCATGTTTAAGTCTAGTTCTTGGAGGATCTAGTAGATCTAGGTACCAACAGAAGGCATTCTTAGAACCACCTCTAAAAAATCCCTAGGTGACGCACCTCTCCAATGGATGATTTCTTTGATCCCAGAAAAAAACATGGGAATCTCCGTACAAATTGCTTGGTGTATCGTGGTTTTAAATCCATGAATTAACATGATGGTATGTTGATCCCATAGCAACAAAAATGTAATTCTACACATGGTGGGTCAACTTCACATCCATGCTACTTTTGAATAACCGGAGAAAAGGCAATTTTGGGGATGATTCCCTTACTAACTATCATTCTAGTGACGTCACCTGTCGCAGTTAGGTCTTCATAATCTACTCACAGATATATCAAATACAATAAAATCCAATTAGGAAATCCCAGTAAATCTCATTTGCTGATGATAAAAGCTCCATATTTTTCCAACACTTTCCAGATGAATCCCGGATATGAGTTGGTCATAGGAATTGTAGCATAACTCCTAAGTTTCCCAGATTCTGGATGTTCTATTGCATCCTTAAATCAAAACAAATGTCAAGTAGGGATTGGACGATTAAATACTAAATCTGTATCTTTATTGGTCAAACCAGCATAATTTGTGGATCTCAGGATCTATGCTAATTTACTGGAATGGTAATTATTAATTATTATGTTCCCATGATATTCCGATTACCATCCAGTAAATTAAGATGACGACCCTGGCAGACAGGGGTTGGTTCAGACTAGTTTCCACTAAAAATTGGGTGTTTTCAGGGTCGAACTGTTCATTTAGCAGAGCATCAATCTCATTAGTAGTAAAATTCACCATCAAAATTCCATTAGAAACACATTAAAATCCCATTAAATCCCATTAGAAACACATTAAAATCCCATTAAATCCCATTAGAAACCCATTAAAATCCCATTAAATCCCATTAGAAACCCATTAAAATCCCATTAAATCCCATTAGAAACCCATTAAATCCCATTAGAAACCCATTTTCCCATCAAAACTTCATGTCAGTTCCTTAAAGCACCCATGGCTATGGCTTGGAGGTTATCCCACTAGCCACTATCCCCGCAATATTTTCGCAACGGAACAGGGCCCATTTTATTCAGTGATTAAAAAAACAACTTGAATTTCCAGAGTCGTGTTAGATTACCTGCCAGCATTGTGTGATTATGATATATTATGATATTCCCATCAATGTCCTTTAAACATCTTTATTTTTCCTCATGTGTTGTTGCTTAAAATGTCCATTGCATCCCCATTTTTGGTATATTACATTGTCCCATATGCTCCATGTATGGTATATTTACCTACATGACTGGGTGATTTTGTTCGGGCAAATGTTGGTAAGCATATTCCAGCACCATGGTTCGCATATGGGTGTAGTTTTTTTATTATGATATTGACATCAATCATCTTCAAAAATCCCGAGAACTACCCCATGAGATCCCAAAAAGTGTCAACAAATCCCCATTCTTTGCCTCGTTGGTGGTATACCTACCCCTCTGAAAAATATGAGTTCGTCAGTTGGGATGATGAATTTCCCATGGATAGTCATTCAAAATTCCATGGTTCCAGTCACCACCAACCAGTTGCAGACCAGCCATCTCTGCTTCGCATGGATTTTCGAGGTCCCATCTTATATATATATGTATGTATGTATATATTGTATCTATGTAATATATATGTATATATATATATATATCTATCTACAACGTTGAGTCCCGGACCATCTGAGTCAACAACTGCAGGGCTTGCTGCCATCGAGCGCAGCACTTCACCAGGGATCCCAGGGTCACCTTTTCGGGCGACGTTTCGTAGAGCGAAAAATTCGGGGATGGCTTTTGTAGACAGAAATGGGGATGGGTTGAAAACATGGTTGATGATTAATTATCTATGGTTAATGGTTGATGATTAATTATCTATGGTTAATGGTTGATGGTTAATTATCTATGGTTAATGGTTGATGATTAATTATCTATGGTTAATGGTTGATGATTAATTATCTATGGTTAATGGTTGATGATTAATTATCTATGGTTAATGGTT
>CAMXCT020003022.1:0-29151 GCA_947184155.2 Cladocopium goreaui | reverse complement strand
GGTTGATGATTAATTATCTATGGTTACTGGTTGATGATTAATTATCTATGGTTAATGGTTGATGATTAATTATCTATGGTTAATGGTTGATGATTAATTATCTATGGTTAATGGTTGATGATTAATTATCTATGGTTAATGGTTGATGATTAATTATCTATGGTTAATGGTTGATGATTAATTATCTATGGTTAATGGTTGATGATTAATTATCTATGGTTAATGGTTGATGATGAATTATCTATGGTTAATGGTTGATGATGAATTATCTATGGTTAAATGGTTGATGATGAATTATCTATGGTTGATGGTTGATGATTAATATCTATGGTTAATGGTTGGATGATTAATTATATGGTAATGGTTGATGATAATTATATATGGTTAACCGGTTGATGATTAATTATCCTATGGTAATGGTTGATGATTAATTATCTAGGTTAATGGTTGAGGATTAATTATCATGGTTTACTGGTTGATGATAATATCTATGGTTAAGGGTGATGATTAATTTCTATGTTAATGGTGATGATTAATTATATATGGTTAATGGTGATGATTAATTATCTTCTGGTTAATGGTTTGATGATTAATTATCTATGGTTAATGGTTGATGATTAATTATCTATGGTTAATGGTTGATGATTAATTATCTATGGTTATGGTTGATGATTAATTATCTATGGTTAATGGTTGATGATTAATTATCTATGGTTAATGGTTGATGATTAATTATCTATGGTTAATGGTTGATGATTAATTATCTATGGTTAATGGTTGATGATTAATTATCTATGGTTAATGGTTGATGATTAATTATCTATGGTTAATGGTTGATGATTAATTATCTATGGTTAATGGTTGATGATTGATTATCTATGGTTAATGGTTGATGATTAATTATCTATGGTTAATGGTTGATGATTAATTATCTATGGTTAATGGTTGATGATTAATTATCTATGGTTAATGGTTGATGATTAATTATCTATGGTTAATGGTTGATGATTAATTATCTATGGTTACTGGTTGATGATTAATTATCTATGGTTATGGTTGGTTACTATGGTTGATGATTAATTATCTATGGTTAATGGTTGATGATTAATTATCTATGGTTAATGGTTGATGATTAATTATCTATGGTTAATGGTTGATGATTAATTATCTATGGTTAATGGTTGATGATTAATTATCTATGGTTAATGGTTAGAAAGTATCTATGGTTGATGGTGATTAGTGGTGGTGAATGGTGATTAATGATGGTTAGTGATGGTAAATGATGATTAATTATCTGGTTGGTGGTATACCTACCTACCCCTCTGAAAAATGATGGAGTGAAAGTCATTTGGGATGATGACATTCCCAACTGAATGGAAAATTAAAATTCATGTTCCAAACCACCAACCAGCCACATTTGAACTGGATAGTTTGTATGAAACCTATCAATACTACCAAATATTACCATGAACATTAGGGACTTTACCATCCAAAAACTAGAGGAGATGTGGAGGTTCTACCATGAAAAAGATGTTTTTTCAATATCAACATGGGGATTGAGCCATGGCCATGGCTATAAATTTTATTGGTGCTTTGGGGTAACGGCCCTTACATAAACAATCATTTAGAGTAACGATGTGGTGATGTTCTTGCAAGTCACCCAGACCCACTGCTTTGCTGGTGTTCACTGCAATTAGCATATATTATATTATTTATATATATATTACCATCAATACATCAGCAGGATGAATGTTTTCTCAACTCATCATGAGATGTGATAGCGCAAACAAGTTTCTGGCATAAATCACAAATAACATAATATACGGAGGTTTCCTAAAAATAGAATACCCCAAAACCATGGGTTTCAATACTAACATGGTTTAATTTTGCACGATTTGGGAGTGCCCCCATTTTCGGAAACACCCATATATAATATATATATATATATATACAGGTATATACAAGTATATACAGGTGTGTATATATATATATATATTCAATCATACATAATTATGTGCAAATATAACCATACATCATTGTGTAATATATAATCCAACACAAAAAAAATATTTATGTGTGTATATATATATGTGATATGTATAAAGGGTATTTGAACAGCAACAACCTGGGATATCATAACTATATCATGGGGAAAGTCACCAAGAAAAACCCTGGTTGGATCCTCACAAGTGTCGCCACGTGGATACCCCAGTTGACCCACCCTGTTAAAAATTGGATTTTACCCTGGATTTTATATCAAACAAAGAAACAAACAAAGAAACATGGGATTTTACATCATGTTTTTTTCAGTGACTTTACGTGACATATTATGATTTACCCAGATTTGTCACAATTTTTTACGTGTATTCCCAATCACCCGAACATGGGAATACACACTCGTCTGGGTAAATCATAATATGTCACTAACCTGAATTGTTGGGCCGTAAAAGGGCGATGATTTCCTATATCTAAACCATGATTCCAGGCTTCGGGAGAACAGTGAGGTCGTTATAATTTACCCTTAGATTCATTGGAGTAATACTGTAACAAATTTGGCCAAACTTTGGATGGTGCTTAGATGTGCCTAGGTTTGATACTAACCTGGTTGGTGGTTTCAACCCCTCTGAAAAATATGAAACTCAGTTGGGATGATGATGCCATTCCCAATGGAAAGTCAATCCAAACTCCATGGTTCCAAACCACCAACCAGTTAATGATGATGAATGATGATGAATGATGGTGATTGGTGATGTGGATATAGTAACATCACCCAGCATCTTTGGCTTTTGGGCCGTGAAAGGTTGGGACAATCCGTTGGAACGATTGCAAGGGCGAAGGGCCCGTGGGTGGAAGCCGTGGCTTCCGCGGTAGCGTTTTTTGTGTCCAGTTTGGTCATTGGTTGCACCAAAAAACACACGTTGTTGGCGCATCTTCGTGCTCTTATCCGCTAGTTTCGTGCTTTCATCATTGTTTATCATATTTTTCATGAACACAAGAAACCATATTTTATGCTTTATCCGGTAGTTTATCATATTTTATTTATTCAGTTTTCAGAAACCATCTACACAAGAACCTTCATGTTTTTCATGTGTTTTCCCCATCAAACATGAGGATTCAAGCAATGGTTGGACCATGTTGGACCTTCATTTCCCTAATGACACATGGCCAATATCACTGGCCATGTCAGGAACCGATTTATTGGAGGTACCTACCATAAATAAGGCCTATGTAAGGGCTGAATTTCAGGGAATATCACCAGAATTCATATGGCCAAACATATGGTACGTTTACGTACCTCCATAAATTGGATCCTGGCATTCCCATTGACAATATGCCAATTCTATGGGGTCCAAGCCACACCAAGCCGGTCCCCAAGCCACTTCACTGGGTTGGAGCTCTTTCTCGTGCAGTTCCATCAGCAAAGCTGAAGAAAATTGCCTGCTTTGGTAAAGGGCTGCTGTTTTGTGATAAGGGCTCCTCGGGATTATCACTCAAAGTAGCTGGGTGGGTAAATCATGAACACTGACCTGAACTAAACTAAGGTCATTTTGGGATAATTAGGATAATTCACCTTATCAACCATCATTCCAGTGTCACAACGTGAGGTCACTTGAATTTACACAGTATGGTAAATCCAGCTGGTATCCAGATTCTCATTTTCTGTTTGATAATCCAGATTATCTATGGTAAAATATGGATTGAAACATCCTTACGCACGATTGGATCTATGAAGATCTGCATAACTGGCCCCTTCCTGCGGCATCTGCAGTATCTCAGCCTGTTCTTTGAATTGCTGTTTAAGACCTGTTGATTGATGATACCCAATCCAACTGTAGATGCATCTGGGTAAATTATAACGACCTCACTGTTCTCCCGAAGCCTGGAATCATGGTTTAGATATAGGAAATCATCCCCTTTTATGGCCTTAAGTCAGGTTAGTGACATATATATATATATGGGTAAAGTCACCTGAAAGGCCATTGTAGGTATATATACAACCCATATATATTTAGTTTATTTACCCAGCCCAATCGAACTGTAGATGCAATGGTCAATCTGTGGGTCACAACAAAAAAGACTCATCCTTTGCCGAAGTCGGCGATTTGCGCCAACAACACTTAAGGATTAACGAACTACCTGTCCACCTGTCCACCTGTTTAAAATAAAACATATGAATCACATACAATGTGAGGCCCCCAAGATATATAAGTTGGGGGCCACATAACTCCAATGTCACGAACTGGTTTATGGCACGCAAATAACGAACTAGTTACTGGGGCGAATCTAAACCAACGTGCACATCACTGGGGGGGCTCACATTGTATGAATCATGTCCATCGAAAATCCACTCATTATCATATAATCCAGGTGCATGACTATTAACTGAGGCCCGCTGGTTGATGTGATAATGAGTGGATTTACGATGGACAATCCAGCATACTGAGAATATCTATATATATATACATAAACTATCATAAACCGCCTTCTGTAAATGGTATCTACTACCCCTTGGTTAACCATCCCATAATATACCATACATGGAGCATATGGGCATTACTAACCATGATATGAACCATTCTCTATCAACCATTGTTAACCATTATTAGCTCAGTTTATGGCAGATTCCTAGGGATGGCGCGCCCATCCATCATCCCAGGTTGAGCTGGAAGTTTGAACAGCAGAAGCAGTTGCCGGCTCTGAACGTTCGATGACGCAGTGACTATCCACCCTTAAAACATATATATATATATATTTATATTATTATTAATGGTTAGAACACATTATCTAAGCTTACATGATAATCTATACTATGTATGGGACATAAACGTGTTATAACCAAAAACTCTATATATACACATTTGATATATATATATATATGTGATATATATATATATAGATATCATCCTGAAGTAGATAGAATATTGGATGTTCAAAAATATTCCCAACTTTGTGATGATGTCTTCAAATATCCATATTCTATCTACTTCAGAATTATCATATACATAAAATGTATATATGGAGGTTTCCTACAATAGGGGTACCCCTAGTTCTCATCCATTTCCATAGGATGTTCCATTATAAACCATCCATTTGGGGGTACCCCCATTGTAGGATACCATATATATATATATATATATCTACAATGTGAGGCCCCCAAGATGGCTAAGTTGGTTTATAACTCCAATAACTATGGTTTATGGTAGTTATAACTATAGTTACTGGGGCTTTTGTTCACCAACGTTCACATCGCAACGGGGGGCCTCACATTGTATAGACAACATATGAAAAACCATGGGTGAAACCCTAGAAACATGTTCTAGAAATGACTGGGTGCTCGACATCTATCTACTTGAGGGTGTTCGGGAACCATTCCAAGACTTTCGTTCTTTTCGTCTGACATTGAGATTTCCTGGTTCAAAATCCTGTTTTTCGTACGTCGGACGAAGCTGGAACACGGGATCTATCCTGAATTCCAGAAACATCTGGGGATTTCATGGGATATCATCGGGAAATGTGAATTTTATGGGGGATAATATATGGGGATACTATTTTATGGACAGCTTCTTTTCCTTGGCATTTTGCGATCCGATAAGATTCGTGGAGTTGCTGAGTTGCCCCATGAAGTTGAACCTCTGACCCTCTGGTAATGATTCACAGTTTGCTATTGACAATGGCCATTTGTAGTTGATTTACCCCTATTAAAAAAGTGATTGTCAATAGTTGTACATAGTTATTGACAATTGCCATTAAAAGGGTGATTTGCCATTGAAAATTCCCATGTATAGTTGATTTACCCATTAAAAATTGTGATTCTCCATAGTTATGTTAGTTTACCAGAGGGTAACATGTAATAACCCTAGTATGATTAGTTGGATGACATCCAAAAACCATTGGTTAGATGACTAGGGTTTTTTGTTATTGGTAATTACCAATAGGATATCACTTGGTCTCCGACCATTGTCCACCATCGCTACATGCTGCTATCGCCGCCTCAGCACTCAGCCGGCACAAACCACGGCACCGCTGGGGAATCGGTAACGAAACAAGATCTACAAAGTGGGGCCCCCAAACGATAGCTAAGTTGGTGAACATAACTCCCATTAAACCTATGGTTTATGGTACCTATAACGAACTAGTTAATGGGGTTTATAAACCATCTTATAACTGGGGGGCCCCACCTTGTATAAATCAATGGGAGATCTTCAGGATCCAATTGATGGAGGTACGTAAACGTAACATATATAAGGCCATATGTTCTGGGGATATTCCCTGAAATTTAGGGCCTTATATGGTAGGTACCTCCAATTTAAGATTTAACTAACTACCTGTCCACCTGTCCGAAGTTTAAAATAAATCAACAAAAATCACATACAATGTGAGGCCCCCAAGATATATAAGTTGGGGGCCACATAACTCCAATGTCACGAACTGGTTTATGGTACGCAAAGAACGAACTAGTTACTGGGGCGAATCGAAACCAACGTGCACATCACTGGGGGGGCTCACATTGTATGAATCACGTCCATCGAAAATCCACTCATTATCATATAATCCAGGTGCATAACTATTAACTGAGGCCCGCTGGTCTATGTGATAATGAGTGGGTTTACGATGGACAATCCAGCATACTGAGATTATCTGTATATATATATACATAAACTATCATAAACTGCCTTCTGTACATCGTATCTATGAACCCTTGGTTAACCATTATTTACCATGATATGAACCATGATATATCAACAATTGTTCAATGGGAATTTCAGGACCCTAAAATGAAGGTACGTTAGTACCATATGTTTGGCCATATTTTCTGGGGATATTCCCTGAAATTTAGGGCCTGAAAAATAAGCCTTAGGTAGGTACCTCCAATGTTTGGTTCCTGAAATGGCCATTAATATAAAGGAACTTCTTAGATCATGGGAAAAGGATCTATCAATAGAGCAAAAGTCCAGCATAATCCAGCAGACCATGTTTGATTTCCGGGTGGTACCACCGATGAGGGGCAATGCAGCTATGTTTATATGTTTTGTGTTACCCATCCAAGTGTAGATTATGTATATAGATATTTGATAATATATATATATATATATTTATACATATATTATAATATCCACCATAAATCCAACCGTTGGCTTAGCTGTCAACTATAATACCAGCCTGCGACTTAGGACTTAGGCCATCCTGGTGACATAGGAGTTAGCGCAACAAGTCCTAAGCCACTGGTGTTCTTACCAGGTGATTTGTGTGCACCAAGTCCTAAGTCACTGGGGCTGTGATTGGACTCAAGCACTTTTTTCGGTTGAAAAAATCAAAAATCTTCTCGGCACAAGCCCTAAGTCAACAGAAACTACATACTTACATTGCATTACAGTGCAGTACAGTAGATTACACTACAGTACATTACATTACAGTAAAGAACAGTACATTACATTACACTACAGTACATTACAGTACAGTACATTACAGTGCATTACATTACATACATGCATAGGGTTTAGGACTTGGTGCACAAAATCGTATGTCACTAAAGGGGCACAAGTCTTAAGTCATCAGAACCTACATACTTACAGTACATTTCAGTACAGTACAGTACATTACATCACAATACATAATACGTTAAACAAAAATATATAACCAGAAGGAATAAATATAAAAAATAGTCCAACACTATTTCAAAAATGAAAAAATGTAAAAAAAAAACAAACAAAAATATATCTATATGTTTTATTTATGTAATTGTTTTAAAATAATGTCTGTATGTAAATCAATGGAACAAATGAAAATCACATTTTTTTTTTGAAATATTTTTTTGAAGATGGGCACAAGTCCTAAGTCATCAGTTTTCGCAACGGTTGGCTCGAGGACTTCGCCCCAACAACGGGGTAGTGCAACGGGGTAATACAACGGGGACCACAATAGGGAAGCACAACGGGGAAACAAAACGGGAAACAACAGAGAAAAGTGAAACAATAAAAAATGTATGTCTTTTTTATTATTTAAATTGCTTTAAAATTTAAAATAATGTCTGTATGTAAATCGAAGGGAAAAAATGAAAATCACAGAGCGTGATGACTTAGGATCATCCTAGTCAAGTACTATGTCATCATGGTTTTACGAGTGTTCCATGCCGCACTAAAAAATCAAACATAGTTCCTGTCCTAATCTCATACGGACACCTGATGACCTAGGACTTGTCCAGGGGGGGTCCGACGCATGATGACATAGGACTTGGCCACCCCAGGGTATCCTTTACTAGTCCTAAGTCACGGGGGGGAAATATAAATGTCCTATCATTCAGGGGCCTTCCCGCACAGAGGGACCTCAACTGAATAGGCCCAATACTCAAGCATAATTTGGAAGAGATTGTACAGGGAAGCGACAATGTCACGCCTAAGTCATGCCTAGCATGTTTTTGAATGGCATTTACCATTGTGAACGCTGTATCCAAGAAGTCATGCCTAAGTCATGCCTAAATGCTTTTCTGCATGGAACGCTGTCCTCAATAAAAGTGTAAACATGCATTTTAGACATGAAAAACAAATGAAACACAATGGAACGCGATTGATGAAAATATTGATTTTCTACTCTCTTATAAAGTCATTCTCGTGTGCAACCTGCATGTCAACGCTGGGATTATGCATCATTATTTTTCTATTCTCTGGGTCACTTCCCAATACTACTTTGTACTACAAAGCTTGCACAAATGCATGTAGCTACCTAGATGGGCCATGAAGTTAGTTAACTAGTTAGTAAATGGATTATTTCATTGGGATTTTTTGGGGGTAAACAAACCCCAGTTACTAACCAGGAATCGCTTTTATCAAAAATGGCCCATCTAAGTACGCAGAAGTTCCAAAATCGGAGAACATGTTGATTTTATGCGACGCCTCCCATGAAATCAAACCAGTCGATGGTTCCAAGAACCCATGTGAAAGCGAGGATACCTGCACCTTGATACCTTCGCTTCGACCGTTTCGAGGCAATTTTCAATGTGAATAACCCCATTATTCCCTTGGTTCCATAGCTATGAATCCATCCTCACATGACACCACCTGTCAATTCATATGGCCACTCTTAGATGAACTGAAACAAAGATATGCACTTTTCACTGGGTAGCGAATATTCCCATTAACATCACAATAATGCGAGGCCCCCAAGATATCCAAGTTGGTTTATAACTCCAATAACTATGGTTTATGGTACTTATAACTATAGTTACTGGGGCTTATAAACCAAACTATAACTGGGGGGCCTCGCATTGAATAGTTTATATCAGTTATCAATCAAATGAATTACCCATCCAGTCAGCTGACACAGTTCCCATGTCAGCCATCAAGACACTTGCAGTGGACAATTTCGCAGCTGGTCAAGATTCACCCGAAAAAAAATAACGGTTGTGCTTGCTGCTGTGATGCATTGTTCGCCCAGTTCGCATAAAACCACACTATTTGGAGTCACCTCATCCTATTCAGTTGATAATCATCACCTTAGAACCCACGTATATATCATGTCGGCAAATCAGGACAAATCATGACAAATCGACTTAAATACCCATCAAACATCATTAACGCAGCATGTCAAAAATCGTGCCCCCATGAGACACGGACATTGATGGAAACCAAATCGTAGCACACGTCTAGCTGCCTCTGCAGAGCGATCGATGGTGGAATGGCAACCCGGCAACCGTTGTTGGCGTTGATGAGTCCAAACGAATGTGGATGCTTTTGGTGGTGCCCCTGTGTTCGCAAAATCGCTAAGTTGGTGAACATTACTCCAATAACTAGGGCTTAAAGATACATATTTACTCCATCAAACAACCATTAAATTTTGGTCGTTTTGGTTTTCTGCCCGTTTCGGAAAATAATGGTAATTTTGCCCGGTTTGGGCCATTTCTGCGCGATCTCAGTTTTTTCTGCCAGGTCTTATTTCCACACTTGGAGTTTCTTGCCACATCACATCAAATCACCCAAACTTCAGCAATTTCTGCCGGTAAAGGTGCAAACACGTCTGTATTGTTGTAAAAAAAGCAGGTGGTGACATGAATGTGACAACCGTGAACATCTTCCGATGTGATCTCCGTCTTGCCAACACCCCCAGCCTCAGTCACTGGGCCATGACAAAGAAAATCATCTTAAAATATCTCTAACTGAAAAGCACTTCTATACCCCCTTCTCAAACGTAGAACAGGGCCTCATGAAGAAGAATCTGATCCACTAAGTGTGTTGAAAAGCATCCCAAGAATGGCTACAGCTATGCAGTCAGCAATCAACCTATTGGTGTGTCTGCGAGTGGCTGACCCACTTTGCTAAATCAAAAGAATTTGCCATTTAAACCTAGCTTTGCTGCGATAAAATACATTTTGACAAAGCACATCAGGGCAGAAATCCTGATGTCCGCCCGTTTGCGGGTTTTTGCGTGCGAATTGCGGGTTTTTGCGCCCGATTTGCGGGGTTTTGGTCCGAAAACAGTTGAAAATTGAAGATTTGCTGTTTTGCGGGGAGTTGCTGTCCCAAATCTGCGGCTTGAATACGTGAATCATACGTGTTTTACATGACTGCCTTAGGTGTTGTGAATAACGCCAATTAAATAGTTGTATGCGTGAAGTCCCACACGCAGACAAACACACAGCTGTCTCAGATGGTACAGATTTGCGAGCCAGAATCTGAACAACACGTGTCATACAGCATTGAAATTTATGCCAATTGGCATCCAATCCCTGAACAATGCACCAACTCTGCGAAGAATAAAAGAAAAAGCAGAGCGGGGGCTCAGGCCTGAAAGCGCAGGCCCCATGGATCCAGTCAAACACGTCAAGGGTCAATCAGTGCTACAAGTGTAGCTATGGTGAAAGAAAGTGAAGTTATGGGATTGGGACACCATGGAAACACATAGAAAATTAGATTTCAGCCAGATTTCAGCCATTTTGGGTCGTTTGGGTTGAATTGCCCGATCTGACCCAAAATAGGTCAATTGGCTAAAAACAGGGTCATTGACCAAAACAACATTTTTTTTCTGCCCGTTTGCTGGTCCAGGTAACACAATATTATATAAAATATATATAATTATATATAGACACCATATATATATATACACATATACATACATATATTAAAGAGGTTTCCTAAGTGTTGGGGAGTACGTACCCAAATAATCCATTTGAAACAACGTCCAGCGAGCTTGGAGTAGCCCCACGACTTCGGAAGCCCCTAACAGGTCTGGGGCCCTGGGGCACCAGCGTGTGGTTACTGCAAGCACCATATTCAATGCTTGAAGCAAGGTGAATTGTGTTTGGAACCCCATTTTGTCTACGTTTAGATGTGGAAAAGCTGAAAACCAATGGTCTCGGACAATGATCTGCTGGTAGTTTTTCCACATCTACGTGAGTTTACAGGAGTAAGAGAATGGCCCATGTCACCTTGAATTTCATGGGTTAATAGCTTCATGCCATGCCAAAAATCACGAGCCATGGAAACAATGGACCTTGCCTCATCTGGGTCAAGAAGGACAAACCAGAGGCCCAAGACTCCTGGTCTGGACAGCATTGAAGCGAGGCAGGTAGAACAAAAAAGTACTTAGATGGGCCATGGAGTTAGTTAACTTGTTAGTAACTGGTGTTATAACCCCAAAAAAATCCCAGGAAGAAACAGGATTTTTGCCGATGGGATTGATGGGATCTAGCAATTATGATGAACATATGATGGGTAACCGAAAGAATCTCTTACATTCGTGCAGTCAGGTCACATGTTTTTTCTGCTAAAAATGGTCATCCATAAAGAATAGAATTCCTATTCACATGGTTCCAACTTAAAATCCCGATGAAGATGGATTGATAAGCATCCCCCAATATGGATTCTCAGTTTCATGGTGCATATCTGGCTGATAGCACTGTCCTGAATTCTTTTTGCTGTTCTCATACAGCCAGCTATGGGGATGTGTCCCCCCCCCAAAAAAAAAACACATTCCAGTGACGGAAAACGGCGTGAGGACATTATAATTTGTCCAAGTGTAGCATCATCCATTGGTTGATCCGGTGATTAGTTAACAATTGCATCACGTTCCTTTAAGTGTCCATTGGTTTCTTGTCATATCTACCATGTTCCAGATGTATTATGTACAATATAATATACCATCCAGTAAATTAACATAGACCCTGCCAAATAGGGGTTGGAAGATGAGTTTCAACTATGAATTGGTCATTTTCAGGGTCTGTCTATGAAAAATACCCCTATCCCATCTCATAATACTGGTTGGTTAATAGTTATCCCTATTATTGTGGTTTATTGTAATCCCCATTAAACATATTAAACCAGATAGTATAATCCCCTCAACATATTGATATTATACTACCTGGTGGCATTAAACATATTATCATATGGCTATAAACCATAGTTGATAGGTTTATATAGGTTTAATGCTATATTAAACCCATATGCTCCATGGTGCTGGAATATGCTTACCAACATTTGCCCGAACAAAATCACCCAGTCATGTAGGTAAATATACCAGCACCATGGTTCGCATATGGGTAATAACCTATCAACTACAATGTGAGGCCCCCAAGATATCTAAGTTGGTGAACATAACTCCAATGTCACTATGGTTTATGGTACGCAAATAACATAGTTACTGGGGCTTTTGTTAATCAACAAACATCACTGGCGGGCCCCATATTGTATTTTCAACGGCTCCAGATTCCAAAATCACCGGTGCTTTGGCTTCTCATCGAGGCCCTGGATAAGATCAGCACGACAGGATGAACATGGATTTCTACAAGAGAAACAAAGAAATGGTGTATTGAACACTTTACCATAAGTATATATATATATTAAATTAAATGGTAGATCCTTTAAGGCCTCTCATATGCCTAATTTTTTTTGACTCATATCCACATATCCAAAAACCCTACTTTCACGGTTTTCGCACAAGCAATGGTATAATTGCATTCCCGACCCTTTCATTTCCGCATCATGTTCAAGACATAGGATGGAATACTTGGGTCATGATTAATGAATGGGATCTACTTGATGGAATGGGTCATGATTGGGTCGGATTTCCACATCATTTTCACATTTTGATTATGAATGGATTATTTGGGTATGGTCATCCATGTGATTCCTGAAAAACCATGGGCAATTTATCAAAATCCCTAATAAAATGGCCATGGCCAATCAGATCTTAGATACCCCAAAAAACAAATGACTTAAATTCTTTGCTGCAAAGAACGTAGATATTCCCAGCCAGATACCCTGCAAGACTAGGATTAGTTTGTAGCCATCCAGTCGATGGGTACCCTAGATTCTAAAAAAGGTGAATCATCTATAAATGGCCCATAGCCCATAGACATAGATGGTTTTACCTATGAAAAATGTTGGTTTTCCCCAATGAAAATGGCATTGACCATCCTCTTTGATAACATGAAATCCCACATGTAGTTTTTTTCATCTCAGGATCACCATTCAACAAGGATGGCTCCAACGATCACTAGGCCAACGATTATGCTAAATATCTAGATAATTAGTCAGTTTATATCAATAGTATAAACAGCATTATTTCTACCATTATTTCATGTTTGTGCTGTTTATGTTGCTAGATAAAAATAGATTATATTATGGTAGAAATATCTAGCATCTGCCGCTCTGAACTGGGCAGCGCTCTCGCACTCACGTCCTCCTTGAAAGATGAGATCACGGCGTTGAAACAAAAGAGGTTCGACTCCTGCGGTGACATGGGGAAACCCAATAATTATAAGCCATCCCACTCCCACTAAAACAATCAACATCTATATGATATCATACTTACATTGTTGGTTATACCATGTTATACCCTTATACCCCATTATATCCCATTAAATCAACAATTTCATGATTAGTGTTGTTGCTTATGACTAGTACGGTATCGCAAGTACATCCCACATCATTTACTTCCATTTGAGGGGACCAACATGGATGGTTAACAGCCAACACAATTGGAGATCCCCAACAAAAAGGGGCTCATTACTAAGTCATGGTCATCCATGACTTGGACGGGGGGAATCCACATGACCTGGGAAACCTCCGATTATCCCATTACCATCTGGTTATTTCACATAGCGAACTGGAAAATCCCAATCATAAATGGAGGTTTTTCATGGGAAAATCAGTTGTTTCTATGGGCCATTTTCCATAGCTAGGTGAAATAAGCAGAGGGTATATGTAAAGAAAGGAAACATGACGGAAATGGACCAGTCCGACATCATTGATCCAAGACTTGGGCAAAGAAAAAAAAAACGCTTGAGGAACCCTTGTAACCCATAGGATCCATCGTGCTGCTATATATGGTGCTCCATGGATCCCATCAATATACCCCCTTTATGTTAGCTATACCAGCACCATGGATCCTATATGGGTTATTGCAAGCCCCCAAAAAGATTCCGACAAAATTGGACACCCGGAAACTATGCCGGGGAAACCAACATCCATACCATCCTTAAAAAAGCACGGAAAATACGGCAACTATGCGTCCTTTTGGGAGTTGCTGTAGTGAGGACATTTTTGGGTTGACCTACAATGTGAGGCCCCCAAAATATCTAAGTTGGTTTATAACTCCAATAACTGATAACTATGGTTCATGGTACTTATAACTATAGTTACTGGGGCTTATAAACCAACTTATAACTGGGGGGCCTCACATTGTACCAACCAAAGGTTGGCTCATTTTTTTGGGTTTGCAGCGGAAGCCACGTCTCCAGCTGTGAGAGACTCAGCTGCTGCAGAGTTAGCAAGGAATCACCTGAAGTGGAACAGTGGCACCAGAAAAGGAATAAACACCAGGATGATCCGTATTAGGGGGGGTCCATAAATGGAGGATCCCCATTTATGGATGGTTTATAAATGTTTACATATATATATATTATATATAATAATAATGGAAAGGTGATTTAGGGGCACCACTATTTTTGAGGAAACCTTCATATAAATATACAAAAAAAAACACATGATAAATTCTAACCCTCAAACAAGATGTCAACCAGTATTTCCGGAACCAAAAAAGGGCTGGTTCGATGTGAAATCAAGTGAAATCTGAAAAAAAAACAAGTTCGGTGTCCAACTTCTCGGTACCTGGGCTTGGTCATGTTGGGATTATCTTCCCCGTCCCTCATCATCTAGACTTCGCCCAGGGTCAGGGCGATTTTTTTATTCGTAAGAACACGTCCATTCCGTGTCATGGTCTAAAAGCTATTTTTGTTCTAGTCATAAGTCACAACTTCATACAATTTCTAAATAGATTTTGGTAAATCATGGTATATCACATTTTGGGATAAAGTATGATAAAGTCATATGAAACCGGCGATAAAGTCGGAGAACATCCATGTCCACCTCTTGTCTCAATCTCAGATGCGAACCATGGTGCTGGAATATGCACAGCCACACTGGTTGGTGATATACCTACCCCTCTGAAAAATATGATGGAGTTCGTCAATATTATCCCAGATGTTATGGAAAATACAATTCATGTTCCAAACCACCAGTGATCAAAATGGCCCAGTTGAGGTAAATCTTCCAGCTGGACCATTGGACCATGCTTCGCTAGTCTCAGTCTCGGAAACTCTGGGTTTCTCACTCCAACGTGTTTCTTTTGCCAAGGCCTTGGTCGCCATGGGCTATGGCTTCCACTGCATGGCCTTTATGGCTCAAGAATGGGATAGAAATCTGTGTTGGCAGTTTTGGGTCTTAAGAATATTTGATGATAAGATATGGAATATGAATGAATATGACATGGTTTTTGGAGTTTTTGAACAACTAGGCTCCAGACATCTCCAGACTGTCCAGACTCCCTGCGAAAAATCTGGTGCTTAATTTGTTAGGCCAGGTATCTGGTGACCCTGGATCGTTACCATGCACAGTCTCTGGTAATCAAACAGAAGCAATGGAAAAAATCACGATTTACCATCTGGTAAACTAACATAGCTATTGAAAACGGCCATTTATAGTGAGTTTTCCCAATAAAAATGGTGATTTTCTATAGTTATGTCAGTTTACCAGAGGGTAGAGTTGATTTTCCCACTGAAACCTTCATTTTTTTCAGGGATGTTCAATTGCCATCATGATTGCCGGAGGGTGTAAAAATTCATGATATAATGATCAAGGTTGTACGCAACCCTAAATCGCGAAGATGCGTATTACAACCCCCATGAAATGTAGTGATATATCTACCATGCACCCTGGTTAACCTAGCTGTAAACCATTTTTTCGGATTTTGTTTTTCAATATGTCGAAGAAAACCAATATTCATTGGTCAAAAAAGTAAAAAAATGATGCTTAAATCCCAACATCAGATACCCTTTGGGCTACAATGTGAGGCCCCCAAGATATCTAAGTTGGTTTATAACTCCAATAACTAATAACTATGGTATTTATAACTACAGCTACTGGGGCTTACAAACCAACTTATAACTGGGGGGCGTCACATTGTATCATACACATACATTAAGTATAATTAGTAACAAAAAACACATGATTTAGTGAACAACCAAACTACAAGTAAGTACCACCACTATCACTACCACCACCACCTCCACCACCACCACCACCACCACCACTACCACTTCTACTATTTTTAGAAAGTCTGAGTAAAATGCAATCTCAAAGAAGTAAACTTAAGAGATACCATAAGTTTGAGATGGTTTATTTGGTTATCAAGTTAGTTTTTGAGATGGCTTACTATCTTATGAGTTTTCTTGGTGATGTCTACTATCCTCGCGTCATTTCATTATGTTATGGTTCTATCTTTTTTGGGGAATACCACCACATGTTTTCACACGCAGCGGGGAAAACGGACCTAAGGGCTGGACATTGATCGCAGTGCTTTCCAGGATCACATTGATCTCTAACCTGGCTGCGGTACCCCCTAGTGGTTAAAACCTATACTGATGGTCAATCCCTCTACAATCACATTTGTTGCTTTATAAACTGTGTGAAACCTAGTTCGATACCGATACCTATCATGAAACTTCCGATAGAATTCACATATTGAAAAAAACCAACGTAGCAAAAAACCGAACTGGTGCAATTCCGAACTAGTGTTTGCCACCTCTATCCAACGCTCACGTGAGCCAAGTTGGTTTATTAAATGGTGTTTGCCACCCCCAAGTCAAGTGCAGCCAAGAACCATTCGTAGTTCCAACCCCCAAAAAAAGTGCGATACCAATCCATTGGACTCAAAAAAGTTCACGAGCCCATTGGGATCATCGTGCCAGGCTGCCATAGATTCGAAAACATCTAATTGTTGATTTATGAATATATACATATATATATATATATACGGGCTTATCCTTAATATTGGATCAACATAAATAGACAGTTGGATGTGCTTGTTGCCAATTGTTACATATGTATATATATATATATAAATACGTTTATGTGTATTATATTTATAGTTTATGTGTGTATATATATATATATACAATAAATTCATGTTGGTAATCATATAATAATTAAACGTTTTACCACTATTGGTCATGTATGGGTTCGTCTGAAAATTACTCATAAATCCACTGGTTAGTACTCACTTTCCCCGTTAAAATGACTGTCGGGTATGCTCTATTCTCGGAGACACCCAAAAAATCCATATATTAAATCATAATCCATGTTATAATCATGGTAATGACATAGGGTCCATGGTTATTAAATTATCCCTATAATCACATAGGGTTATGACACCAGATAATCATCGTTGGTTTACATCACATGGTTATCAAACAAATCCCTATATCCCTATGACGTGGTTAATCATAATTCCCACATTGTTTTTCTCAACATTGCCAATCTTAGATACCCTGCAAAAAAAATAAATTCTTTGCTGGTGAACGTGGATATTCCCATTAATACCAAAAGACTAAAGGATTAGTTTGTATCCATGTAAGATTGACCTAGTCAATGTCTGACCCAAAAAAAAAACAAAAAACTCCACCCGGCAGCGTGGCTAAGCGAGATGCTGCGCTGCGCTGCAGCAGCCCAAGAGCCCGCAGGCCTAGTGTTGTCGGTTTTGAAGATGAAAAAACATAATTTTACATACAAATAATAGTAGAGAAAATGTGAACAACACCACATATGTATAGTAGAAATACAAAATCATAGTTTTAAAATGTTGGTGAAAAAATATTCCTAGTGTTGTCGGTTGTGTATGTCTTTAATGCTGCATCTGTGGAATATTTACCAACATTTTACCAACATTAATACCCCAAGAGTTGAGGGATCTAGCCAAACAATGGTTTATAAACCTCATGAATACGAGGTGTATCTCCACAATCCCTGCATATTCCTGCTATAATTCAACTAGTCACCAACTTAGCGAACTACCTGAGACCCCAAATAATCAAATTACCCTCTGGTAAACTAACATAGCTATGGAAAATCACCATTTTTAATGGGAAAATCAACTATAAATGGTCATTTTCAATAGCTATGTTAAATTACCAAAGGGTATATGAAGTTGGTTATTTCAGTAGCTCAACTATGGTGCTGTACATATCTGTAGATAACGGGCTTTGTAAACCAACTTAATGGGGCACCACCTTGTACCTGGACGGACCAAAAAGTGGGATTGCATCCAACCAAAACGGGAGTTTAGGCAACAACGAATTAGGATCTCAGTCCGCATGGGGATTCAACTCCGGAACATTCAGAAAGTATAAATAAGATTAAATGTACTAAAATTGAGTGGTATATCAACCATCAACCTCGCAATGACGTAATTCTGTGGTAAGTTCGGCCATGGTTCAAAGGTATGTGGTTAAAACAACTCAACTTGAGTGGTTTTACCTCAGCATCAACTAAGAAGTGATCTGGTCATCATAATTTCCTGCGTGGGATTGAAAAAAGATGGGTTTCGCACAGTTTCACAACCTTTGACCCATTTTTTGGGGTCAGAAACCCAAGGCTTCCGTTGAAACTTTCGCAGCTGACCTGTGCCCACTGGCGACTTCGGGCGCAGGCGGCCGCGGAAGCGCCCCAGGTGATGACATTGGGTTCCTGGCAGGAGCTCATCTTAGTAAAGCAATAAACCATTAGTTTTGATGGCTCTATGGTTATGATGGTTTTGTTTTGTTTAGTTCAGATTCGGTGAATTCTGCGGAAAAAAGGTCGGTGTGTTTCCATTGTTATCCCATTCCTATCCCATTGTGACTCATATCAAACCATACATTTCCTGCAATGTGGGCGCCCCCCCAAACGTTATGTTAGTTGGTTTACATTCACCCCATGAATACTAGTTCGTTATTTGCCATAGAACCAGAGTGAAATTGGAGTTATGTGGAATGTGGACCCCAGCTTAATGATTTCGTGGCCAGTTATAAGTTGGCTCATAAACCCCAGTAGGTATAGTTATAAGTATACCATAAACCATAGTTATTTCGAGTTATGTTCACCAACTTAGAGATTTCGTGGCCACGGGGGCCCCACATTGTACCATCCATGAAGGTGGCCCAAAAAAATGGGCATGGTCATTTCAGGAACCGATTTATTGGAGGTACCGATTCCATATATTTTTGGCCTATTTTTGCAGGCCTAAATTTCAGGGAATATCCCCACAATTCATATGGCCAAACATATGGTACTAACGTACCTCCATCAATTGGATCCTGAAATTCCCATTGAACAATGGTTGATAGATAATGGTTCATATCATGGTAAATTAATGGTTAACCAAGGGTTAATAGATGTGAATAGATACCATTTACAGAAGGCAGTTTATGATAGTTTATTCCCATTGACAATGCGCAGGGTGGATCCTGGAATCCTATTGCTCTACTGACAGTTGCCCAGCGAGCGAACGAACTAAAGTGGATCTGATGGGAACTTGGGAATATCCACAACGGGTACCGACATGAGGACCCAGAGAAAATAAGTGGTTCACTCTCTTCATGGGCTTCTCACAAAAATTATACATCATCGATTCCCATAGGATCTATGTATGCCATATATGGTAACATGGATCCCATCAATAAACCCCAAATGTTAGCATATATACATATATAAATATATACCATACATGGATCCTATGGGAATTGTGATGAAACTTATCTGACTGTGTAATAATTCACTAAGCTGAAAACTGGTTGTTTTTAATGTTGGGCCAGTGCGATGATTCCGCATCATTCCAGTGACGGAATTTCGACGTGAGGTCATGATCAAATTCATCCGTTGGTTCAGCAAACGCGTTTCCATCGTGTCCAATTGATCAACATTTGCCAAAGGAGTTGGGGGATCTAGCCCACAAGTTAAAGTGAAATTCAAAAAAAAATATGGCCAGCAGTTTCTGGTTGGTGGTATACCTACCCCTCCGAAACATATGAAAGTCAGTTGGGGTGATGAAATTCCCAACTGAATGGGCAAATAAAAAATGTTCCAAACCACCAACCAGGTTTTGATAGCGAAGTTGGTCTATTTACCAGTTCTATAAATGGTTCTACATGGGAGTCTCATTCCATAAATGGCAACAATGTCTTGCTTACAGCGGATGGAATCACAATTCTGAATTCCATGAACAATCACATCATGTTTCATTGATAAATCATAAACCACCATGAAATTCATCAAAATTCACCAGTAAATTCCACATCATCGCCATCAAAAAATCATCAAAATTCAACCGTCCTCCTGAAATGCCAAAGCCAAGGCGGCCTCCCAGCCTAGGCCCAAGCAGTTGTTGAAACGAAAAAAACGGAGGGTCAAACGCTGTAGCATATAAACAAATTTAATTAATATAATTAATAAAATACAATATATATATATATATATGTGATGCATATGTATGTATGTATGTATGTATGTATGTATCTATGTATGTATGTATGTATGTATGTATGTAAATATATTTATATATTATGCATATGTATATATGTATATAAGTATATATGTATATGTATATACACATATATATATATATGTATATATATATTATGCATATGTATATATATAAGTATATATGTATATATGTATAGATGTATATATGCATATTTGTATATATGTATATATGTATATATGTATATATGTATAATATATATATATATAATATTTTTATATATACAGTTAAGTGACTAAGTGACATGTTAAATGGCGTTATGTACTAAACCTTGGTGTGACATAAATGATATTCTTGTTTATTTGTGTCTATCTGAATGCTACGAACATCTTATATAGTCTTACATATGTTATACTATGTTCATCTTATTATATTGTGAATATATATGATAAATATAGTGTTCATTCTCCAAAACAAAGAAACGTATAACTCGTTGTTCCACGATAAGATCTTTCTGCGATGCAATCCCGTTGGGCGCAGGATTTTTTTTTTTGGGAGATCGCTTTGTGCCATACTTTGCTGACGCTTTGAGACTGCAAAAGAAATTATTGAATGAACCATGATTTACAAATTGTATAATCAATGATTTTTGAGAATTGTTTAATCAACAATATCAATAGAAACCATATGGATTGCAATCATTGATTAAACTATAGTTATATCCTGCAAAGAACCATAAACTTGGTTGCGTCTCAAAACGCCACATCAAAGGAATCTATATAAGGCCTCGCCATCTGCCCGCCATCAAAAATCCAAGCAACATAGGTATGGAAATCCCTATGAACCATGAGCCATGACCATATGCACCGTGGCACATATATGCACACATTGGTTCAAGCATTCAATGAAGAAAAATGGTTCAGAATGCTCATGTAGCTTTTCCCAGAATGGAGGATATGATATATCCAGATCTTGTAAGATGAAGAATCATCTTCGGCCAATGAATGAAAATAAACCATGTTGGAAGCCATGGATTATCTGCATCAGATCTAACCCTCAGCCATTCCTGATGGATTTACCGAAAAAAATGAAATCTGAACACTGGACATATCCCTTTTATAGACAAGAAAACACGCTATCGCTTACATCAATGTTACATCTAGGATTCAAAGAAAACTGGCAGATGGATAATCTGTTATGGACACACAATGTGGTGCCCAGGGAAATTGAGGTTCTTTGAGTTTCCCTTGGGCGACATCAACCAACTTACAAGATCATGCCGCTAAGTTGACGAAATCGCAACGGTTTAAACCCGGTTTACTTACATGACTTGGTGTTCTATATGGTTTTATGGGTAACGTATTTTACACACCTACAAAAATTCAATGAAACAATCAAGACCATACAAACATGTCACTACAACGTGGGGACCCCCGTTTGCGAAATCTCTAAGTTGGTGAACATAACTCCAATGGCCAATAACTATAGTCTATGATACAACATATAACGAACTACTGCGGATGGTTGCGAAATTCTGCACCAGCTTGGATGGTTGAAACCCTGTAAATAATGGGATAAACCATGTATCAACTGGTTAATGTGGGCAAAACAATGCCAAAAACAACCCCCCAGTCATCACAATTTTTATAGGCGACATATTACAATTCCCAGTCATGGCTGGTAGAAATGGCATTGTTTTACCCACATTATTGGAAATAATCACACATTAATGATGAACATTTTGAATGAGAAACAAACACATTACAGACTTTGATAGTGAAACCATGTGATTCTATAATTAACCATGACCATCATCATTAAAATAATGAGCATTTCCCGCCAATTTCGCTTTTAGGTCTCCGGACGCCGTGCCTTTCCCAAGGAGACCACCTTGTGGGTGGCGTCTTTGGACATGCCATGGCGACGTTTTTCACAACGGCCGCCGGTGGAAGTGGTTAGCCTAAGAGTTGCAAATGGATGTTAGTTTGTGGATGTTAGTTTGTGGAGAAGCTATATAAAACATCACATCTTAGAGTTCAACATGGTTCAACACCCAGCTTTTTGGAGGACTCCCATGGTTTTGTTAAAAACATGCTGTTGTTCCCCCCCCAAAAAAATGAACATGATTGAAGTCTCTTGAGAAGTCTCGATGTGGCTGAGGGATGCGGGTCGGGTCTGATCATCTGCGGGTCTGTCGAGTAGGTCCGACCGATCACAGTGATCACAATGATCACTGGCTGATGAGAAAATCAAGTACAAGTAGGCAATCAGAAGCAATAATATACCATATAACAAACATTGACTATAGCTGACTATACCGTGATCATTACAATGAAGAGTCAACTCAAAGAGATTGTGATGTGAGTAATGCATAACTGTACTAAGGATCAAAGGAATGTTACCGATTCCCAGAGCCGTGGTGAAGTCCTTGCAATTAGATCCAAAACCAGCTGAGAGCCAAAAAGCATCGCAGCAGGTGCTGATTTCCAAGTGGCACAATGAATGGAATATAATGGAATGCAGCACCTAGCTTCCTGTAGGTCTCACCCTCTTGTAATCTTAGATCCTATTAGAAGTGGTCGTATTCCTTACTACACATGGTGATTTTCTGTTTTCCAGCTAGCCAAAAACTAAGAAATATGTCAACATCATCTGTCGAGAGTAGATGATGACCACCAAAATTCCTTTCTGAAACATCGGATAAACATCGGCTCCAAATGTTTTTTTTCCAAAGTCATGGGGGATCCCCAAGTCACCATGATTGTTGACCTATACCAAGTCATGGTCATCCACGACTTGGATGATTTGGGGGTAGCCCCCATGACTTACAATGTGAGGCCACTCAGCTATAAGATGGTTTATAAACCCCATTGACTACAGGTTTTAAGTATCAGAAACCATAGATGCCATAAGAGTTTTGTTCACCAACTTAGCGATTTCGGGGCCACGGGGGCCCTACATTGTAGGAAACCTCCAAATCTGCCTCGGTGCACATGTTTTTGTTGACCTCAGGAGCCTCGAAGAAGCCGATGAAAGGACTGGATTGCAAGACTCAGGCCGCGGATGTGGCAAGGCCCGGAACGAGTTTTTTCAGGTTTGGAACGAAGCATGGGTGCAAGATGGTGTAAGTGTATATTGATCAACCAGTGGCAAACAAACATCTGTTTCTTTTGTTTTTTGTCCAAAACATGTTCCCTACACCGCGGCCTGATCTTGGCTTCCCCAAGCGAGTTCAGCCGCAGTCGTTTTCAACTGGGGCTGCACACAGCCACAGATTTCAACGATGTTTGGAATCTTCAAAGGGTCGGCTCAAGACTTGGAAGCTCATAAATTCTTCCGTTGCTAGTTCCAGGCGTGATTTTTACACTGTTTTTCAATGTTTTCCACATGTCTCCTGTCTAAAAGTCATGAATTGGAGGGGCATCGCTTGAGACAGACCCAAGTCCCACGAACTATCACTGCCTTTCCAGGCTTCCCAGGCTTAGCTTTCAGCATTGCTGACATGGTCACCAGTCGGTGACCAGCTCGTTTCGTAAATTCGTCATGCGAAGAATTCAGGATCCGGTCCCAGACGAAATGCCAGTTCCTCACGACGAAAAACTTTCAGTCCACGGAGAGTTGTTGGGAGGGGAAATTTCAGCAATCTCCAGATCTTTTCCACGGAAAAAATCCATGTGAATACCCAGTAGCTGGATGGTTTATGTCAGGGAAAATCCATCTATAAATGGATGTTTTTTTGAGGGTACCCTTATTTTAGGAAACCCCCACATAGCTAATGTGAGTTTGCCATAGTTTACCTATAATCGGCTAATGTGGTTAAAGCAATAGGATTCACCACCAAAATCAACATTTTTATGAATGCTATTTCAACCATCAAGTCATATGGGTGGTCTATGACATGGCTTCACGAACTGGTTGGTGGTATACCTATCCCTCTGAAACATATGAAAGTCAGTTGGGATGATGACATTCCCAATATATGGAAAGTCATTTAAAATTCCATGGTTCCAAACCACCAACCAGATTTTACATCTTACCCTTTATAGTTGATTTACCCTTTTCCATATCATGGTGGATCTTTCCATAATATACCAGTTTACCAGAGGGTACATCAATTCATGTCAACACTGATTCATCAATATAAAAATATGAAAATCAGTTGGGGTTATAATTCCCAATATACGGAATTCATTGGGAAAAACCACCGATAATTGGGAATCAATTATATTCTTTTTCTTACATTATATGAATATACTGAATCAGTGATGAAAAAAATATTCCAAACCACCACTGGATTCATCAAGTCCCTCCTTGTGATGACAAAAATGGATACTCTGAGACCCCCACTGCGGCCAGAATCATGGTCAAGAGCACTCCCATCGCCTAGGTCGGTTGAAGATCTGGTGGTGTCAACCTCCAACCAGAACGTATTTGTAAGTTGGGATCGTCATCCCATGTTTTGGCGAACATCTTTGAAACCGCCAACTAGCCAAATATGACAAATTTCACTTGGTGCAGGCGCAATTCGGATTCTCTCTAAACTTTGATTCCCAAAAAGTCATGATTCCATATTTTCCCTCCAAAAACATATGTATGTTATATTGTATGTATATATATATATGTTTTCCCGAACATTTTCAGTTTAATCTTTTTCTTAGAATATATGTATGGGTTAGTCTGAAAATTTAACCCCCCAATTCCAATGGATTCTCATCATTTCCCGTCCGCAGAATCTCTTAGTGCTGATCTCGACCACATCCATGGCCGGAGATACCCTGCAAACAAACATTTCGGTGTTTCTGGGTCCATAAAGATATATATATATATTATTATGTATATACCCCCATGACGTTGTTTGTGCCAAAGAAATGATTTTGAATTCTTATAATCATTGTACATGACTATCTGGGTAAATGATCATATTTCACTAAGCTGAATTGTTGGGCCATAAAAGGGGATGATTTCCCTTACTAACCACTATTCCCAGTGAGGGAGGACAGTGAGGTCGTTATGATTTACTCATATATTATATATATATATATTATATACCCCTATGAAAGTGGCAACAAATACTAAACAAGTTCTCCAGTCAGTTTTCCCATAGGTTAATGTATATATATATATACATCCCCATCATGGATCATTAATAAATCGTGATTTGTTCATGGTTGATATCCCAATGTGCACCTATGTTTCATGGTTACATCCCGTTTTTTTTCATGATTTCGCATGGGTTAAATCATATTTTTCTCATGACTTTCCCTGGTTACATCATGTTACATCCAGTTTACCCAAGCAGGTGGATGCTAGTCCTCTGCGACCCAACTCAACTGGGCCCTTCTCACAGTGAGTGCAGCATGGCGCAGCAGCCGTAAGCCCCGGTGCGTTTTTAGCACCATTGGCACCTTCAAAGAGTGTGGGCACTTGGAGAATCCATCAAGGAACTCGTAAATACCATCTGGTTCTTTGACATAGCCATGGGAAATCACAAGTTTTAATAGGTAAACCCAGGTAAACCATCTATAAATGGGCCATTTTCCATGGCTATCTTAAATAACCAGAGGGTAACTCAAATGGCTGAAAACGCGGGGCCCGAATCGCCCTCATGTGGTAAACTTAATTCGTAGCTCCTTTGGGCTCTGAATAGAGATGGAAACCAAATGATTGCAGTAGTTCCAAGCCGCTCCTTCCAACTACTGGAGAGTACAGTGTAGCTTGTTTCCACAACTTCCACAACTGGTCATTCGTATGAAACAATCCATTTGTCTAGGTCAAGCATGATGATCCTTTCCCAAATGCTCAGACTTCAATGCAGTTGGCACATCTCCTCATTGGTGGTTTTAGCCCGCGGGAAAGCCATGGAAACCATTTGGTTTTGGGGATCACGGATCAGGCCGTCATAGTCCCAATCTCAGGGATGCTCCAAGGAGCAACATTTTCCAACTCGATTCCTCAATTTTTGGTGCCTTCATCAATTGGAAAATACACAAATGCGGCCTCCCCGGAAATGGGAGATCCCCGAGCTCGCTGGAATCCTGGATGGTTTATTTCATGGACCATCCCCGTATATAAATGGATGTCCGGGGTACCCCTATGATTTAGGAAACCACCAAATCAGCTTCATAACCCGCATCTACCTCCATGGTATTCATCTGACTAATGATGGTTCATGTCAACCCCCAATTTATCAACACCCATCACCCAATCTATGAACGCGATATCCCCAAAATAGTCACATATATATATATATTATTTCAAACTTTAGCCTCTTAACCTGTGGGCCTTGTGGACCATGGAGGGAACTATGGAAGGGACTATGGAAGAAACCAGGGCAATAAGGATATCTTATAGAAGGTGATGTTAGAAACCATGTCAAGGGAAAATTAGCAAGCTTTTGAAGAAGTAAAGAAACAAAACAGTGCACACAGCGAGGACACATCCAGATTCATCAATCTGGATTTGCACTCGAAGTCGTGAAGTACTTGACCTAAATTGAATTTGTATTGTGGACCGGTGATGAATTCAGTTTTGCTAATAACAAAAACTTGCCATGGATACTTTATACCTATCTGATCCACAGTCTATAGATCTAAAATTATGATTGTGAGATTGGGGTGAACTTATGTTTCGGTCTTTCTTTTGAAGACTAAATCTACTTAGGTAATCTTAGGTGCAAATAAAATTCTACTTAGGCGTCACGAACTGACGCCTAAGTAGAATTCTATTACTATTTGCGCCTTATTAGACCATGTCTTCCAAATTCTAGTCTGGGGCTGTTGGAAGACATAATTTATATTCATAATCTACTTATGCGCAAATAGAAATCTGGTCTGGGGCTGTTGGAAAACATAATCCATGATCTACTTAGGCGCAAATAGAATTCTGCTTGGGCGTCACAAGCTGACGCCTAAGTAGAATTCTATGTGCGCTTAAGTAAATTATGCATTCCAAATTCTAGTCTGGGGTTGGCATTTGGGTGAAAATATGGTTTGCTTTCCCTTCAAGATGGGAGACATACTCAGGCGACAGAAACAAACGCCGAAGTGGAATTCTATTTGCAGCTAATTAATTTTCTAGTGTGAGACTGGGCTAAATTCAGCTTTGATTACTTAACAACCTTGCCCCAAATACTTGAAACCTTGAATAAATACACAACCCGCATACAGATAGTGGGTTTAATTTATGATGCTGCATTTGTTTGAGGGAAGATTCAGGCGGTTTAAGCGCAATTGGAGAAATACTTAGGTGGAAGGAACAGGCGCTGAAGTCGAATTCTATCAATATGTAATTTCAATTCTTTGGAAGGCAGTCCATGTGTGTTTGGGCGCGCTGAGCTGGCTTCTGCAATGTGTTCAGGCTGTTGGGATTATGTGACTTCCCTTTTCATAAAAAGAACAAAGGCAATGCTGGTTGTTGGCTGCATTCCCATTGCTGTCTTTTCCCCACCAGTTCTGGAATGGATCAAAAATATGCAGTAGCGGCAGCAGTGCAACATCCAGGCTATATTGTTGGTATTTTGTCACTCTGGCAAGACTGTTGCTACTACCGTGCTACTACCCATACAAGAAACAAACTATATTGTATATAGCTGCCGAAAAATTCTTGGACCATGATTTGATACTTTTCAGAATATATATATATATATATATAATTATATATATATAGCGCTAGCGGTGGGGTTCTTGAGGGTGATGATGGGTTACTTTCAGGTTGGGACTAATGCATCCGGAATGGCTCAACCTTGTCCGTGCCTTCCTATTCCCGGGATTCTTGGCACAGAGAACCAATTTACGTGACAATTTTCTTAGCGCAGAGGTCTCCAGAACGGTTCGGAACGGTTCTGCAGATCTCCAGAACGGTTCGGAACGGTTCTGCAGACCTCAACTTTGCACGGAAATATTTCTCCACAGCTTCCAAACCCCCCCAAAAAACGGTCAAGAGCAGTTCCTCCTGTTTCGCATTTTCAAAACCTTCCAAAGAGCCGCCCTGTGGCTCCAAGGGCCAAGGCTACAAGAGAAAGGAATCAGAAAAACGACAAAGGGAAGGCAACTTCTCCGCCTAAGTCTTTGAACAGGCAGTGCAAAGGCATGCTGAGCACAAGGGAGAAGGTGAAACTGGATGTAGACTACAAAAGGCTGGAAGTTTCTCAGCTGTTTGTTCATGGAAGGCGTGGCCCCTTTCAAAATCTTACCTGTCTTGAAAACGGTTCTGTGGAATCTTTTCTAACAAAATCATACAACTGTGTAGTTTGTATTGAAATATCCGTTTGAAAGTATCGCTTGTGTTGAATCATCATTGCTTATGGTACTAGTATGTGTTTATTTGTTCAAACTCTACGCATTAAAGAAAAATAATTATATAGTCAAA
>CAMXCT020003021.1:45000-78729 GCA_947184155.2 Cladocopium goreaui | reverse complement strand
TGTCCTATGATGGGGTGTTTTTTGAAAAGTGTGTGTGTGTGCGTGCGTGTGTGTGTGTGTGTCTGCGTGTGGTGCCTTTTTGTTTGTAGATCAAGGCGGGCCTACCGGCGGGCAAGGCCGTCGTACTTTCTCTGCAGGCGACGCCGATCCACCTCTTCTTGGCTCAGAAGATCTTTGAGTGCCTGGATTCAGGAATGCAGGAATTAAACACAATAATAGTTCGCACATTGGCTATGGATCAGATTGATTAGCCCCAAAACGGATGGTTGCCTACTCAAACATACTCAAACTGATTTTGATCCAAACCCATGTAACAACCAGGCCTCTATGCGGCGCTTGAGCACCCGTATCTCCTCTCCTTTCGTCGCCCCCTCCTTCTCAAGCTGCTCAACGGCAGCTTCCTGTCGCTTCAGCCGCGCCAAGAGGTCCTTTGCGGCTGAACGAAGGGCCATGTTCTCCCTCATCAGCTCCTGGCATCTCAGAAAGTTGTAAACATCATCACGGCATCTGATATTACAAAAAAACTAGACACCATCACGGCATCTACTGTATTTAAGAAAAAACTAGACACCATCACGGCATCTATTTAAGAAAAAACTAGACACCATCACGGCATCTATTACAAAAAACTAGACACCATCACGGCATCTTTAAAAAAGAGATCTAGACACCATCACGGCATCTATAAGACACCATCACGGCGTCTCAAGTTTGTAGACAACATCACGGCGTCTCAAGGTTTTAGATGGCTATACCCCCCCTCCGCAACAGTCCTGTCGCTTTTGCATCATGTCACTCCACTTTTCTCTTTCTTTCCTTTCTTTGTACTTCCGCTTGGCGTTTTGTCCGCACTTGGCCCTGCGCCCTTTGCCGCCTTTTCCTTTTCCTCTCGCCTTTGCCCCGGCGCTTTTGCCTTTCTCTCCTTCTTTCTCTTCATCATATGAATGATCTTCCTGGTCCTCTTCCGCCTCTTCGGCTTTTTCCTCTTCCTCCTTTTTCTCCTCTTTCGGTGGAAGTTCCCGAAGAAACTTGTCCAGGAGCTTCTTCAGCTCCGGATCGAAGTCTTCATCAGAAGACTGGGGCTGGTGTGGCGGCTGGGCCTGCGGTTGGGCCTGCGGCCGGGAGGGCTGGGAGGCCTGGGAGGCGGGCTTGGGCAGCTCCTGGAATCGCTGCACCAGCTTTTCCAGCTCAGGCCCAGCAGTCTTAGGCCGCTGCATCAGCCGCGGATCTGGGGGCTGGTGCTGGTCGTGGTGCTGCTGCTGCTGTTGCACCGGTGGCTGCTGCTGTTGCACCGGTGGCTGCTGCTGCATCGGTGGCGGGGCCATCATCGGCTGCTTTTGCATCTGCATCAGCGGCGGGGCCATCATCGGCTGCTGTTGCATCTGCATCGGTGGCCGGGCCATCATCGGCTGCTGTTGCATCTGCATCAGTGGCGGGGCCTGCTGCTGCTGCTGCATCATCATCAGCTGTTGCTGCTGCATCATCTGTAGCTGCTGCTGCTGCTGCTGGGGCATCGCGGCTGGCATCGCGGCTGGCCGGATTGGCCATGGGCCTGGGGGCTGCTGCTGCTCGTGGTGCTGCGGCTGCTGTGGTGGTCGTGATGCTCGGGCTGGGGGTTGCGGTGGCATCACTGGCTTTTGCTGCTGCTGCATCGGTGCAGCCTGTGGCAGCGTCTGCTTCGGTGGGTGCTTCGGTGGTGTCATGGGCTGCTGCTTGCCCAGGTCTATGGTCTGCTGCTGCTGCTGCTTCGGCGGCTGCTGCTTCTGTGGGGGGAGATTGGAAGGCATCGTCTTTGCTGCTGATGCCGGGGGGAGCTTCGGCCTCTGCTTTGGTGCTGGTGGGCGCTTCGGGGCTGTTTGGGGCATCTGATTTGGTGCTGGTGGACGCTTCGGGGCTGTTTGGGGAAGACTCTGCTTTGGTGCTGGTGGGCGCTTCGGGGCTGCCTGGACCTGCTCCTCCTTCGGCCTCTCCTGCTTTGGCTCCTTCTGCTCCTTCTTTGCTGGCTCCTCCTGCTCCTTCAACTTCTTTGGAGCTTCCTGCTCCTTCTTTGATGGCTCCTCCTGCTCCTTCTTTGCTGGCTCCTCCTGCTCCTTCAACTTCTTTGGCTCCTCTTTCTCCATCTTTGGCTCCTCCTGCTCCTTGAACTTCTTTGGCTCCTCCTTCTCCATCTTTGGCTCTTCCTCCTTCTTTGATGGCTCCTCCTGCTCCATCTTCTTTGGCTCGTCCTCCTGCTCCATTTCTGGCTCCTCCTTCTCCTGCTTTCTCTTCTTCTTCGGCCGCGATCCTTCTGCTGCACCCTCATTTTTTGCTTCCTCGGACTCGGCTTTCGATTTCTCTCTTTTTCTGTCCTTCTTCTCTCTCCTCTCTTCTTTAACTTTCCTCTCTTCAACTTCTTTCCTCTCTTTTTTCTCCTTCTTTTCCTTCTTTATTTTCTTGCCTCCTTCTGTCTCTGACTTTGACTTTCCCATGGCACCGCACCGGCGGGGGCATGACAGTTTTTTTGCGTAGCTTCTTTGTTGTGTGTCTCTTGGTTGTTGCTTTCCAAGTCTGTCCATGTATACTGCTTTGTGCATTGCATGGGCAGTGTGAATGTGTATCTGGCAGTGTGCAAGTGCTGGTGTGGCAGTATGTGGGTTTAGTGGCAGTATATGAGAGTGTGTGTGTGTGTGTGGTTGTGGCGGTTGTGGCAATGCATGTGAAAACACATGAATACCAGAAACCAATCTTGCTGTCATATATATAATAAGCTAACTACAACAACATAAACACATGTGCACACCATGATGCGCCTGTCAGCATTATGTTGTTTTTTCAATGAGAGCCAAAAGCAGATAGGTCCATACAGCAATGTAGGTGCAGTGAACGTGCTTGCATGCAGATGATCCCAAACCATAGTTAATTTCTGGGTAGCCTCTAGTTAGAATTCCAATCAGTGACATTTCAGGCTGTCAGATTGGGGCGACCGACGGCTTTCAAAGACTTCCAGACCAGTAGGGTAGCCCAACCTGGGTGGCGGATGTTTCAGGTATAAACTGGATATTACTGTATATCTTGCGGGACACCCCTCACGGCATCCCTTTATCCCTTAATTGCGGAAGGACACCATCGCGGCATCCCTGATTTGTGGGGAGGACACCATCACGGCATCCCTTAGTTGTGGGAGGACACCATCACGGCATCCATCCAACAACCATATGTACGTACCATACACACTTCTTGTTGGCCACCAAAATTAAAACCTTGAGACCGGTCATCCGACAAGGGTATGCTTTACGATTCTTGGGATATGTCCCCGAGAAAAAAAAAGATCTATGCTTGTTCCAAAGAGCTTTCAAGGTCGACTTTGGCTGGGCTGAAGATATGTTCGGGTAAGAGAGCTGATCCATGGCATCCATTTAAAGTTATTATTATTATTATTGTTTTAAACAGATTTTGACACCATCACTGCGTCTCGCTCTTTCTGAGGCAACCCACGCCCTTGGCTGGCCTCGACCTAAAGATGCCGCGACGGTGTCTCATCATGAGCACAAGATGCCGCGAAGGTGTCTCATGCGTCTCATGAGCATGCCGTGATGGTGTGCGTGTGTGCAATGATGATGCCGTGAAGGTGTCACACGAGCATGCCGTGATGGTGTGCGTGCAATGTTGATGCCGTGAAGGTGTCACACGAGCATGCCGTGATGGTGTGCGTGCAATCTGATGCCGTGAAGGTGTCACATGATGGCTCGCTAAGGCGATGGCCATGAAGAAACTTGAACTTGAACAACACCGAGAACCGAAGAAGGCCCTGGCCTCGGACGCACACAAGCGGACACACAAAAGATGCAAGCTCATGCAAAGAAAAAACCATGCAAAAAAAGCTCAAGCATGTGAAAGTGAATGAAGTCATCCGGACAGCCGCCTTTTTGCCCAAAAGGCGGCTCTTGCAGGAAGAACTTTGTTGTTAGAATTGATGTAAAAATGTTGGCATTTTTTCGGCAATGTTGAATCTCTTCATAATTCATAAATGCATCTTTGCAGAAACGCGGCTTAGCCATCGAGGCATCTTACATAACCCTATTCTAAACAGTACATAACTCTACTCTTAATCTACTCTTTTTTTTGCCAGCCATGCCTTCGAAGTCTCATCGCCAGCAATGCCCTGAGCCCGGGCAGGAGCTGCCCAGGAGAGGAGACAGAATTCTGCTCCTTACCAAGCGGTGGTTGGAGGAAATCCTTCTTCGTGGCAAGAGCTTGGAGGTCCGCGGTGCACCTTTGGCAAGTGGCTGGACGTGGTTGGGGTGCAAAGGCTTTGTGATTGCTCTGGCAAAGCTCAGTGACTCCCATCGAGTCGCAAGCTTGGAAGAGTTCAAATCGCTCAGAGAATTTCATCACGTTCATGCCGATGAACTGCCATACAAAAAGACTTGGGTGACAGAGGTAAGTGATGTACAAGCCTTGGCGAACCCGATTAAATTCCAGACCAAGCCGGGGCCCATCACCTGGAACAAATTTGAGCCTGCAGTTGTGGCCAATGGGGCCGGGGCGAAGGTGAGCTTGCAGAAAGTCAAGAAGACGGTGAGCAAGAAGATGACAGCCAATGTCCGAAGTGTGATAGCTGAAGCAGCGGTGGCAGCATCTGTGCCCATCTCCGTCCTTGAGAACCCTTCGCTGTTCACAATTGGCTCAGCATGTTCTGGCTGGTGCAGCGAGCTGCACGCATGTCGTCGATTGGGGCTGCCGTTCATTCCAGTCTTCGGGTGTGACATTTCTCCTCACTGCAAGGCTCTGTGTGAGGAGACATGGGGCCACAGCTTGTGGTATGATGATTGCGAAGGAGATGCCTTTCTCAACAGTCCATATGTGGATGTATTTCTGGCTGGTTTCCCGTGCCAACCATTTTCCAAGGCCGGGCTCTGTGAAGGCGAGCAGGACAGGAAAGGGAGGGGCCAGATTTTTTGGTCATTGGCCTTGTGGATTCAAAAGCATGTTCCACGTGTCTTCATTCTGGAGAACGTGAAGAACCTACTGGATTCGCACTATGAGTTTCTTTTGGACGTGATGGAAACCCTTCAAAAGATCCAGTGGAACGGGCAAGCTGCTTATCATGTGTCCTGGAAAGTCTTGAACGCCCGGGACTGCGGTACACCTCAGAACAGAGAGCGTGTGCTGATTTGTGGCATTCGTGCAGGCCCTGGGGCTCGCCCAATGATTTGGCCAAAGAAAGTCGGCATGGAGGACATCTATGCTTACATAGATCCTGCCACTGAAGGCGAGGCAGGGTTTCCTGGCAGGTTGCCATCCAGCGAATCTGAGAGGAGAAACTTGTTGCTTGTTTTGGATCAGCTGAAATCCCAAGGAAAGGATCCACTTCGAAGCCCCATTGTGGTCGACATCGGTGGGTCCAAGCCTCACTACAATGAAGGCTACTCGCCTTGCTTGACCCACTGTCGCGCTGGCAGCGGTGGGCATTGGCTGACCTGGAAGCAACGCAAAATGACAACCTGCGAGCTTTTGAAAATTATGGATGTGCCGCCAGGTGATGTGAAGTGGTCATCAGTGTCGCCACGGCAGCTAGGTTTGATGGCTGGAAATGCAATCCCAGTCAAGATGCTTTCCATGGTGTTGAGCCAAGCGCTGAAATGCGCCAATCTGCAGTGACTGCAGTTGCCGGGGTCTCTAACTTATTGATGCGGGGCAAAAAACAGGCAAGCTGCTCTGATTAGTCATTTCAAGATCGTTCAAGGCAGTTTCAAGATGTTTCCAGCCAGTTTCAAAACTGCTCCCGTCACCATATAAAATTTGTGTGCGCTGCCAATTTCAAGATGGTTAATTACTGCCAATGCGTTTGAGCCAAGGTCCATGAAGGAAGCTGTTTCAACCCAATGCCAGGGACCTCAAAGGGGGTCAGGATGCCAAAGGGGGTGAGGACAGAGTCAGGTGCCATGGATCATGTTGAGTCGAGATAACAAAAAAATGGGAAAGACGGAAAGATCTGTTTTATGTTTCCCCGTGACACTTATCCTTTACGGTATGTCAATGTGTCAGTCAGGGTGACGCAAAAAGCCAATTTGCTTGTACGGGCCCAAAAGTTCCAGGGATCATGTTGTTCTGCCATGAATACAACAAGAGGACACAACAGTCACATTGAACATATTAACAAACAAACAAAATCGAACAAATCTAAAACAGCAAACCAATCAAACAGAGTGCAGCAGACTCAAGCCAAACAGAGAAGCCGTGTGAAGCCAGATCCCAACACTCAATTTTATTTTCTTAATTGCGGTGTCTGTTGCGGGGGAACGCAATGGAAAAGCTGGATGTCAAAACTCACCTCACCCATGTCCAGCTGTGTGAAGATAGCGGGTGCTTCAGATGCTCTTTTCTTGACCTTGCCGGAACTTGGATGAAAAAGCTGCCTTGGCTGACTGAAAAGAAGAAGGGTGAATGGGGTCTTCTATGCAAGCTTTGTTCCCGCCATGTGCCGCAGCTTGCCTTTGGACTGAATGGCTTCAATGGGCCGGGAAATTTCTACACTGTGAGCCGGCATGCTGATTCCAAGCAGCACAAGCTTGCATTGAGTTTGGCTGGTCAAGCCGGCGGAGTTGATTCCAGGGCGCCGCCGAAGAAAGAGTTTGAAGAGTTTGCCACCAAAAGGCAAGCCGCTGGATCACTGAGATCTATGAAGGCAGTAGGTGGCCGTTGGAAGCTGGCCAGATTGCAGAACTGTTTGGGAGGCGCTTGCCAACGCATAGATGCGGCTTTCCTTCTTTCATCCACATGCATCGTGCTCCACCAAGATGTACGCAGGTTGGTTCTGATGGTACGTTTCCGGGCGTGCAATGACAAGCTGGAAGTCAAGCGTGGGTTGCTGGGAATACACCATCTTCAAGACAGCATGACAGAGTCGCTTGTTCAGGGCACAAGAGCCATCTTGTCACAATTTGTTGAAGGGGATGAAGATCAAATGGCCGCTTTGCAACAGAAGGTCATTCTACTGAACATGGATGCTGCAGCAGATGAGCAGCTGGCAGGTAGGCTCATGGCCTGCAATGACGGTCTGTTCCCAGGTGTGAAACAGGTGTGCCGGGACCGCGCGCATGCGGCTCGGCGAGTCATTTCCCGTCCATTCAAGGCGTCCGCTGAAATTTGGGATGTGTTTCAAGCCTTGATCTGGGGCAACGCTTCAATGCCTGCAACCATTCAGAGCAGTGATGTGTTGAGGAAAGTGTTCAGCCAGTACGTCAAAGACATGGGCGGTGACCGGGTTCAGTCAATGTCGCTGTGCAAGCAAAGGTTTGATTCGCACCAGAAGGCAACTGGCCGTTTGATTCTGTGGCTGCGTCCGACCATCAAAACGGCAATCTATGCGACAGTTTACAGACACAATTTGCGGGACGGTGAACGAGGTGCATTGTTCTTGCGCTCTCTCAGTGAAGAGCGGGTGTTGCTTTTAGCAATGGTGGCTGACTTCACTGATGAAGCGACAAGCATCATCCGACTCATGGATTCAGAAGCTGGCGATGTTGCCACGCACAACATCGAACTCGATGTATTTGCAAGTCGGGTGAAGCATCTTTTCATTGATGAGCATGCGACTAGATCTGAGTATACCATGTTTGCGCTGGAGAGCTTGAAAACCCCAATCGTCACTGGGCAAAATCATTTTAGTGCTTATGCCAATGCTTTTATGCTTACCTGTTTAGTGCCAAAAGAACTGTTTTTAAACGTGTGCCTGTGTGCCTTTTTTGGTTTCGCGTTGTGTTTCCCCCCGTTGTTGTTTCCTCTGCCCTGGCCTTCATATTTATCTGTTTGAGTGGGAGTTCCGATGTTTGCAGGCTTTCGATGTGGATGGCAAGTCGAAGACTCTGGGTGGTCCGAACAAAGTTTCTCCAGCCATGATCGCCCGGTGCTTTGCTTCTATGAAGAAACTGGTTGGGCTGAGCACAGAAGTGATTGCGTCGGAGTTTCCTGCATATGAGATTCTGACCGCCCTGAAAATCTTCGATGTATCCGAAGTAGCCCGGACAAACAGGGAGGAATCCGTGGACTACATACAGTCGTTGCACACTTCTTCGGAAAGATTGTGCCAACTGTTCGAGGCGTCGGCTGATTCCTTCATTGATGAGTACTGGGATCACAAAGCTATAGCTTTTCATCACCATTCGACCAATCCCAACTGCAGCAGCTTCGAATCTTGGAAATACGCAGTCCAGAAAACTAGCTCTCGCAAGTCAACAGCAGCTCGCCATCCATCTTCAAACTTGCACTGGATTCTCATTCACTTTGGTGCTCTAGATGGATGCACCACATCCGGAGTGGAGCAGCACTTTTCGAAGATGGTGCGCATTGTGTCTGCTGAAAGATCATTGCTGACTGAAGAAAACAAAAATTTGGAGTTGAAATTTATGTTCGACTTCGCCCCGGCCACTTCCACTGACTGCATTGAGATGGCCCAGCAGCTGTGGATCGAATGGTATGGTGAACCCAGGAAAGGATCAACATCCAGACTTGATTTGGGTACCAAACGAGGGCACAAGAAGGGTTCTGAAGCTGATTTCTTGGCCAAAAGACGCCGTTTGGATGGACCGGTCAAACTTTTGCCTCATGATGAAGTACGGCTCGAAGCAAGTGCGAATCTGCCAGCAGATTGTCAGCGTGTCCAGGCAGAATTGACATTTCAGAGAAACAAGCAGTTCAAGAACACAATCCAATCGTACTTAAGTGGTCACTTGACAGCCAAGGAAGTGCCAGATGGGATGGTTGATGTGGCTCAAGCATTTGTTGAATTGGAGACTCGCAGAGATGCCACCAGAGTACGGGGAGTTTCAAAATTCCAAGCCTTGTTGGCCCCATCCCCGCCACAGTTTGATCGGCGGAACCACTGGATCTTCCTGGAGATGGCAGAGTGGAGCCAGAACCCTGAATTTTTCAGGTGCAAGGTGACCCAGGACTTGCAGCTGCCTTTGTTTTTCGTTGTGGCCAACCCGGAGAAACCGCCTTCACAAGTTCTTTGGGCAGCCTCTGTGCGAGGAGGTTGTGTTCTGGACCTGGCATGCATGCGGGGCATCATTGAAAACCGTCATGATAAGGCAACAACAGGAATTGCCTTCCTCTATGATGCGGCGTACGCAATCAAGCGGCAGATTTTCTTGTGCCCTAGCTTTCGTGCTGCGAACACGGAAGCCAGTGAAATTATTCAAGCAGCAGCAGGCCAGGAGAGATCGAAGTGGAAGATGATTGATGGAGGTTGGGAAGCCTTCGCTGAAGCATCTGCTAAGAGCCAGCAAGCTGGCCGCAAGTGGGCTATGCTGGGGCTGACCATTCCGCAAATAGCTGCTAACATGCAGGAAGACAATCTCATGTCCAGCAAAACATTTCTCAAGTTTGTGAGCAGGGTTCATTGCTGCAATCGCAGCTTCTGATTTGCCTACCGGGGTAGCAGGGAAAAAGTGGCGTTGCTGCATGGCTGGACTTCCACCTGCTGTGCTGGATCAGTCGCTCAATCCTTTTCTCAGATGGAACTAACGCTTGCCCCTTAGGTGCTGCTGGCACAGTACGGATGGCTGGGTCAGGGCCCAAGGATGGAATTGCTCAACGGGGTGCTGTAAAGTCAGATGCAGTGATGGTGTCTTCAACAAAGTTAGATGCCGTGAGGGTGTCTTGAACAAAGTTAGGTGCCGTGAGGGTGTCTTGAACAAAGTTAGATGCCGTGAGGGTGTCTTGAACAAAGTTAGATGCCGTAAGGGTGTCTTGAACAAAGTTAGATGCCGTGAGGGTGTCTTGAACAAAGTTAGATGCCGTGAGGGTGTCTTGAACAAAGTGCAGCTGGCCTTCAGACTTATCATTAATTGGCCTTCAAATTGAAACTGTATGTGTAAAAGTTTTACAACTCTGCGGTTCTTTCATGGCAGGATTCCAAACATCAACACTGACTGTGATCATGGTTTGAGGCTGTGAAATATTGGACATCATTTCACCGCTGTAGCATCAAAGTTGTTTCCATTTGCCCAGATCTGTCAACTTTGTTATTTCACATCTGCAGCCGCTTTGGCATTCCGTCATCCCGTCCCAGCCCAGATCCTTTCTTTCTTTGGCCCAGCCATGGACTGCCCAGTCTGCAACAGGACATTGCCATCAAGCATGTGGGGATCCGCGCAATGGAGAGAACGGCAGTGGTCATTGGACGGTTGGGCATGTGGATGCAAGGAGTGATGCTTGGTTTTATTTTGTTTTGTTTGGTTTTGCTTTGTTTTGTTTTGCTTTTTTGTTTTGTCTTGTTTTGTTTTGTGTTTTGTCTCCGGCTTGTTTGATCCCAGGTCGGTTGAACAAGACCCCTTTACCTTCCTACAGCCTGTACCACATGAAAAGGGCAAGGAGATACATGGATCACCTCGACTGACTTGACATCTACCAGGAGACGGAAGACTTCTTTCGGATAGGTCAATTTAAAACCTATCACGGAAGTGCACATCTTGCCTGTGAACTTCCAGATGTTGGTCACTGTCTTTGGGCATTGGTCAAGAGAGTGACATATAGAGGTGAGCCCTTTCCAACAGCCTTCTCAGATGGAACTTTCATGGAAGGGTTCACAGCCTACACCCGTCACCCTCATCTTGTCACTGCACTGACATGGCACTTGCTCCTCGTCTTATTCTTGAGTATGTTGTCACTGCCAAAAAAATGAATTTCTATTTTGATGGCAGCCCACCCACCAACTGCAAATGTTTGATAAATTGGTTTTCTTAAGCAGCTAGACTCCAAAGGTTCCAGGCTTTGAAGTATGTGCAGATTGACTCCCATGAGCTGGACGAATTTCGAAGGGAAGCAACTTTTGAATCCGTGGAGCACTTTGTTTGGAAGAAGTGTGGGTGGCGGCAATTTCAATGACAGCAGCTTCTAATTTAGCGTCTGGGTAAAACCCCACTGCAACTCAATAGCAAATCAATAGCAACCTCACTGCGACCTCAATCTCATTTTCAGGTTAGTGACAAACCAACATTTACCCAGACTCAGAAGTTGAAATGGTGAGGAATCACCAGGAATTGAACAGTGGTAAATGACCATTGTCACCTGTCCATCGTCTTAAGATGTTCAAAACATTTTGGAATGGATGAACACCATCCTGAAACTTCATGGAATTGACCATCGTCTTAAGATGTTCAAAAAAAATTGGAATCGGATGAAAACCATCCTGAAACTTCGCAAACTTTATGTGAAAAAAGTGAGAAAAATGTTGCAATTGCAACTTAGCTTGTTAGCACGACTCAGTTTGCGTTTGGCCCTGTTGTGTCTCCCCCGTTGTATCTTCCCCGTCGTGGCCCTGTCGCGCCACGGAGGCCACGACCCTCCCCGGAGGCCACGCTTTCCCATTGAGGCCACGACCTCAGAAAAAGAAGCCAGCCGTCAAGCTATGTTCGGCGAGGCCATGGAATTCGGCTGATACCCTGATGGATAGCTTTAAAAAAGGGGGAGTGATACTCCGTTATGGCCCAAATATTGCTTAAATATTTTTCATTTTTTTCTGTTTTTCATTTTTTTCATTTTCTTTTCATTTTGTTTTCATCAGTATCTGATATCCGTATATTATCCAGGTCATGCTCCATACATACATAGATACATAGTACATACATATAATACATATAATTTAAATTATTTTTTCATTGTTTCATGTTCTTGTCATTATTTTTTCCTAGTTGATCAATGCTTTTCAATACGATCAACAGTTCATGATATTTTTCAACTTTCCTTTCATTTTACATGTTTTGATCATCGTTAATTTTTCATCTTCATGAATCAGTGATTCTTTCCCGGTTGGCCTGAGGTTGACTCCTGGCTCCTTGTGAACGGTCGGGTGGCTCAATCGCGACTGGCTTGTCATGATTTTTTCTGAATTATTTACATAGTTTCTGAATTACCTGGCATGTCATGGCTCATGGCTTGGTCATGATTTTTTCTGGCCCTTCCGAAGCATTTTTTGCTTGAAATCACCCAAGCCCGACTGACTCCCTCGATATCCTCGATCCCCTTCGCATCGCATCGTGACAAGCGATGGCCGCTTCGGTGCAGACCGTAAATGCGAAGCATCTGCAAGCCTTGGAGGATTGCATGAACGTGTTGCTGTCCCACCCAATCTTCGACGCGGTGCAGTCAATGCCGCCGCAGGCGATTGACAGTGCAGCGGAGCAGAACGAAGCGGGGTCACAGGCGGGATTAGCGTGTGATCTTTCATGTCTATCCAGTTTAATTTGAGTTATTGCGTGTGATCTTTCATGATAACCCATCAGATAAGGGACATGCTCGGATCGTGTGCGGATCGTGCGCGGATCGTGCACGGATCGTGCGCGGATCGTGCGCGGATCGTGCACGGATCGTGCGCGGATCGTGCACGGATCGTGCGCGGATCGTGCGCGGATCGTGCACGGATCGTGCGCGGATCGTGCACGGATCGTGCGCGTCCAGGGTTGTTGAGAACATAATACGTATCTTACAGACCCTCCAATCTCATGATGTCCACAACCCTACTGTACGAGAAGGTAGGGTAAATTTACCCTCCTTCCTCAACATACCTGTACGTACAGGGTTGTTGAGAGGTTAGGGTAATACATCCTGCCACTATATCTGACATGGTTGGGTAATTTTACCCTAAGTTCTCAGCATGGTCGTGACCTTACCTTACCCTACTCCCTCAACAACCCTGTACGTACAGGTATGTTGAGGAAGGAGGGTAGGTTTACCGTAGCCTCTGGACATTCCCCCACAATTTGGACCTAGTTCATTTTTGTGCCCTGACAAAGCCAAGTTCTCAACAACCCTGGACGCGCACGATCCGCGCACGATCCGCGCACGATCCGCGCACGATCCGCGCACGATCCGCGCACGATGCGCGCACGATCCGCGCACGATCCGCGCACGATCCGCGATGGCCATATTTTTCTGGCGCATGGTGTGCGTTTTTTTTTTGCATTTTATTTCTATGTACTTTCACATGTTAATTTATTAATAAATTAGTATGTGCTTGGAAATGCAAGTTGTATGTCTGGTGATGGTATTCCCGTCTTAAGATGTAGTCATTCAGAAGGATGCCATGATGATGTCCAAAACATCGCTTCAATGCCGTGATGGTGTCGGAAAAACCAATGGGATGCCGTGATGGTGTCCAAAACGCTTCGATGCCGTGATGGTGTCGGAAAAACCAATGGGATGCCGTGATGGTGTCCAAAACGCTTCGATGCCGTGATGGTGTCGGAAAAACCAATGGGATGCCGTGATGGTGTCGGAAAAACCAAGGGGATGCCGTGATGGTGTCCAAAACGCTTCGATGCTGTGATGGTGTCGGAAAAACCAATGGGATGCCGTGATGGTGTCGGAAAAACCAAGGGGATGCCGTGATGGTGTCCAAAACAACGCTTCGATGCTGTGATGGTGTCGGAAACACCAATGGGATGCCGTGATGGTGTCCAAAACAACGCTTCGATGCCAAGAATGCAGTAACGCCAACTTAATTATTTGACAATCAACTGGTTGTGCCCGCCTTTTGGCAGGCACCTTGGAATGACCAAGAGTATGATGCCGCGATGAAGTCAGCCAAGACCTATGTATCGCAGGGCAACCTTTTTTGGATGAATGTGAGGCAGTTGTGTTCGCCGACCGTTCCCATCAATTCTGCCTCATTGAAGAAAATCCAGAAGTCTTTTTTTGAGAAAGGGCCGGAGAAGTTGACCTTGGAAATCGTGGTAGGCGTAACCTCAATGGTCACCTCTGAGCGCTTTGAGAGCCTGAAAGGTGCCTTGCAACGGATTTCGCCGGAGGAAATCGACCACGCCTTGATCATGCACGTGGCTAAGAGGATCGGAGACGGTGCCTCCCAGGAAGAGCTTCTGTGACTTGGCTATCTTCTTTTGTGCTTTGTGAATATCTGGCGCCGTGACGGTGCCTCTGAATTTTGAAGTCTAGTTCATTCAACTCGTGGACATTTCCCCCATTGGGATCCCCTGGACCTGGACTCCCTGGACAGACGTTAACCCATGCCTCTGCAGCTGTAAAAAAAGTCTCCATTAATCTTTGATGAATCCTGACCACCATGCCAACTGAGGGCATGGCGAACAGTGTTCCTCTCAGTGAGCCTCCGCTGTGAGATGATTGAGACCAAAGAAGATGCCTTCTTCCGCTCTCTGACGTACCGACAGCGGTACATGTCCACCTACGAGAGTGCGGCGAGAAGCACCTTGCAAACCATCTTCGAGATCGCAGCGGTCAAAGCATCTTATGAGGAGACGCATACGGCCCAGCTGTCGAGATCTGATTTGGCTGATCTGTGGGTCCGAAAGAGCTGTGACCTGCCTGATGACGAAGACTGCCCAAAGACAGCTTTCGAGTTTGTCGACAGCGCCATGAAGGTCTTTGAAAGAATTCTTTCCGTGGACAAGCTCTTCGACGTGGTCTTTCGTTTGGAGCAGAAGTACGGAAAGCAAAGCTGCTTCCAGCACATGGCCGTACTTGAAGGGATTTGCATCAAGACCAAGAAGTCCGAGGATCTCCTGTGGATCTTGGAAAGCATGGAAGATCTCTTGATCCGTGGAGAATCCAACAACAAATGCTTCAGTAGCCGAACATTGAAAGGCGGCCGCACTGGAGGAGGGACCAGAGGGCTCCTGGATGAGTTCTTGGCCAAGAAGAGCATTTTTGAGTACGTGTTGGAAGAGTCACAGAAATGGGGATTGAAGCCCGCACATGCCAACGGCATCAAGAAGGTGATGATCTCTCACAGTGAAGTGCGAAAAAGGTTGTTCGGAAGAGTTCAGATTCTTTTTCTATTGACGGGTGGTTGTATTTGATTTCCTTTGCACGTTGTTGATGTTTGATTTCCTTTAATCCCTTTTTATATTTCCTTTTTTTTCCCATTTTCATCTCGCTTTGCATTGCGCAGGTTCGAGGATGGGGCTGACTTGACATGGCTGGGCCAGCTGACAGAAGCCGAACGCTTGATCATCAACATGCTCAAGAATGTCGTCTTTCGATCTGGGCATGACAGCCAGCTTCGCAACACCTTGAAGGGGTCAACCTTGCCTGCGGACATCGTATGCCATGACCCTTTCAAGACAATGATGGAAACTATCCATGAAGAGATTGAGAAGGTGAAGGCGGCAGAGGAAAAAGAAGCAAATGAAGATGAGTCAGATGAAGATTCTCCAGCCCAGAAGAATGTCATCGTGCATGACCTGTTGCCCCGAATGTCTTTGGAGCTGGACCATGAAGATGAGAAAGCGCAGCAGCTGATGGCTTTCGCCAAGCAGGCTGAGGAGATCGTAGATCAATTTGTCAAATTGGTGGTCGAGCAAGACTCAGTGCAGGCAATGGGCCAGATCATGGAAAACTGCGTGTCTCTCACCGGGGCCAAAAGGGCGATCTTTGTCTATGACTCCAAGGTTGCAGGAGAGGCGACGGCCCAGAGTCACATTCGACGGCCTCAGTTTCGCCGTGATCATTTTCAGAAGATTTGCTCCTCATTCGTCCGAGGCAGAGGTGGACCACAGCCACGAGAGGGCGACATGGTGATCTTTTTCGATGGTGGACGCCAACTTGCTCCTATGGTGCTCAGTGCGTGTGTGAAGATTACAAATGCCGAGGACCATGGGCAGCATTGGGAAAAGAAGCAGAGGCAGGAGATGATTATTCATTACTGCGAGCAGTCCATCCGAGCTCGCAGGTGCTTGGTGCGAGGCCTCATTCCGACCCATGAGGGAATTCACATCGTCACCTCTGGGCCCGTGTTGGTGCAGGACATCCCTCGCAAGATCTTCTCCGGCACGAGCTTGAGCACGGCAATTGGTCCTGTGAAGCTTCTTCCTTTTGATGAGGAGCAAGGCTTTTGGCTCATTAGCAAGGAAGAGAAGGATAAGATCTATGGACCTGCTGGAAAAGTCTTGTCCGGAGGAGCGCTGCCTGATTGCCCAGATCGTCCAGATTTGGGGGAAGATCATATTCCAGTGAACTACCATGTGATGCCACAGGCGGTGTTCGCAGAGTTGCTGCACTCCTTTCAAGCCAGCGTGATGGTGAATGCAACTGAGATCGATGGCAAGGGCGCTGAGGCGGCAATCTTGGCCAAGAAGTCGTACATTGGTGTTACCTTCACAGAGTATCATGCCCAGCAGCTGAGGAAGCTCCTTGTCCGCTTCGTTTGGGAGCAATTCAAGGACCAATCCTCTCCGCTCTACAATGTTGAAGTGTGCCTGGGACACAAGTGGAATAATAAATAGATAAATAAATAAAAATAAATAAATAAATAAATATATATATAATTTGTATATATATATATATGTATATTAATATATATATGTGTATAAATATATATGTATATATATATATATTATATGTATATATATATTATATGTATATATATATACATGTTATATATATATATATGTATACACATGCACATTTCAGAACACCTAGAAACTATTTTGAAGAAGCGGATAATTCAATCATTCCAAATACAGACCATGCGTGAATCGTTGTGATGTCATTTGAGGCAGACCCTCCTCAAAGCTCTTGGTGGCAATCCCAATGCGAGCACGCCCCTTCCTCTTGGTAGCAGTGGTGGCAGTGGTGGCAGTGGCAACACCGTTCAGCCAAGTGCAAGCGGAAGAGGAAAGGGCGGAAGAGGAAAGGGCAAGGGTGGTGGCAAGGGTGGTGGCAAGGCTGGCAGCAAGGCTGGTGGCAAGGCTGCTGGTGGGAAAGCTGGTGGTAAGGCTGCTGGCAAGTCAAAGAGCAAAAAGCGTGCAGCCGGAGAGGATGATGCATCTGATGGTTCCAAGAAGCAAAAGACATCAGAGGAAAGCTCCAAGAAGGAAGAGATCATGAACAAGCTGAAGATGCTGACCCGGCAAGGCATGATCGAGGACGACGATGATGACGATGATATGGCCGACGAGGCCGAAGAGTGAATCCGGTCGGCTGGAGAAGTAGCCTTATCATTGACAGTCGGCAGATGGCGCAAGTCAAAGAGAATGGAACTGTATTGGATTTCAAAAGACTTGAATGAAATGCATGCAGATATCCGAGATTGCAGCTTTCAATTTTGTTTTTGATTACATCTTGGTTCGCATCGAATCGTGTCAAAAGACTTGTGGGTATGCCAACATCCCTGATTCTGGGATAAGCCGGCTGTAGAATCCTTAATCCCACGTTACGTGGCTCGAGGTATTTCGCTAACTTGGAAAAATTGTCAAGTTTTTGATTTTGGAACTACAGTAGGCAAATTTTGCGTTCAAGTAATTCTCAATTCAACCTTTTGATTTGAAACTACAGCGACGTGCCTCACATGGTTCTGGCTTTTTCCACATCTTTCATGGATACAAGGTGACAGTAATTTTGGGGGGTGGCCAACCGTGCCATTCCTGAATCCTTGAGTTGCTTTCCCTGCTGTTGTAGTAGGGGTGCCTGCTGTCCCAGCGGGTTGATGTCTCTCAGGAGACTGATTAATTTCATTACTGAGCGTCGTCCAGAAAATCAACTGGCCTGAAAATTCAGGAGACGCATCAGAAAATCGATCATCGACTGAGCGCAGCGATGTGAGACATTGCCAGACCGAGAGAAAATGCAGACACCATCACGGCGTCTTTGACGTTCTAGGACACCATCTCGGCATCCATTTAGATCAATCATTGCATCTAGAAGGACACCATCTCGGCATCCTTTCAATTCTTCAACGCCCCAAGGCTGGGACCTCATCAACTTGGAAGTTCGGACCTGAGTCCAGCGCAGGGAGTTTGAGTCCATTTCTCCAACCATTGCCAGCACAGTGTCACATTGTAACGGCTTAATCACGTGGATGCCGAGATGGTGTCCTAGAAAATGACGCCGTGATGGTGTCTAACCACTTAATGTGACAGCGCTAATAACCACAAACACAATCCCAAATGAAATCTTTGCAGCGTCGAAACATTTGGGAACACATTGACCGCTTGTCCTTGTTCATTCTCACTTAGTTGGCTTTCTAGGACACCATCTCGGCATCCTTTCAATCTTCAACGCCCCAAGGCTGGGACCTCATCAACTTGGAAGTTCGGACCTGAGTCCAGCGCAGTGAGTTTGAGTCCATTTCTCCAACCATTGCCAGCACAGTGTCACATTAAAGCATCAACAAACATGACAAGAAGGGAAGTACAGGTTGCAACATGTTGTAACGGCTTAATCACGTGGATGCCGAGATGGTGTCCTAGAAAATGACGCCGTGATGGTGTCTAACCACTTAATGTGACAGCGCTAATAACCACAAACACAATCCCAAATGAAATCTTTGCAGCGTCGAAACATTTGGGAACACATTGACCGCTTGTCCTTGTTCATTCCCACTTAGTTGGCTTTCTAGGACACCATCTCGGCATCCTTTCAATCTTCAACGCCCCAAGGCTGGGACCTCATCAACTTGGAAGTTCGGACCTGAGTCCAGCGCAGTGAGTTTGAGTCCATTTCTCCAACCATTGCCAGCACAGTGTCACATTAAAGCATCAACAAACATGACAAGAAGGGAAGTACAGGTTGCAACATGTTGTAACGGCTTAATCACGTGGATGCCGAGATGGTGTCCTAGAAAATGACGCCGTGATGGTGTCTAACCACTTAATGTGACAGCGCTAATAACCACAAACACAATCCCAAATGAAATCTTTGCAGCGTCGAAACATTTGGGAACACATTGACCGCTTGTCCTTGTTCATTCCCACTTAGTTGGCTTTCTAGGACACCATCTCGGCATCCTTTCAATCTTCAACGCCCCAAGGCTGGGACCTCATCAACTTGGAAGTTCGGACCTGAGTCCAGCGCAGTGAGTTTGAGTCCATTTCTCCAACCATTGCCAGCACAGTGTCACATTAAAGCATCAACAAACATGACAAGAAGGGAAGTACAGGTTGCAACATGTTGTAACGGCTTAATCACGTGGATGCCGAGATGGTGTCCTAGAAAATGACACCGTGATGGTGTCTAACCACTTATGGACCAATAATGGATGCCGAGATGGTGTCCTAAGACAGGCAATGTCCCTTTTCATGCCCAGCTTTTGAGTGAGTTCAAGTGAAACGTTTGCGCCTTTGAATTCACGTGAATCGTTTTTGCATCTACTTTCTGGATTTTTTCCGCTTGTCATACTTCACGATAGCGGAGTAGACCTGAGCTGGGTCTAGGTCTATGTATCCTTGGTATACCCGGGCAGAGTCAATCTGTGCCCATGTCATCCCCACTTGTTGATGAATGCCAGCAGCAGCTAGTTCGCTGATTGCATGGCGTCTTCCACTGTGGGTCCGAATGTTTTTTCCATTGATCAGCTCGGGCATGGTGTCGCCAAATTTGTGAAGAAAGGTATCCCCATGTTTTTTCACATGGCGCGCCACAATATCTTTTGAAATGTGGCCTTTCGTTGAGCCGCGTTGTGAAGGGAAAATGTCCCCATGGGAAGGCCATTTCCATTCCTTGGCTCGCCACTCTTTCAACTCCTTCACAATCGATGGCACTAGTGGCTTCCATACGCCCCTGTGTCGCTTAAACGCTTTAAGCCAGACACGTTTTCCGCGCATGTCAAAGTCTTCGACCTTCAGCTGACACACTTGTGTCACTCGACAACACAAGGCCTCGATCAGCACCATGATGTAGTAATACTTCCTTGGCGCATTCTGTCCGAAATATTTTAGCCAGCGAGACCAGCATTTGCCCGGCAATGAGTGCGCTTGGCCGAGGCGCTTTCCCATGGTTCTACTCTTCGACTGGACGCAAACATGTCAATCAGCTTGAGGCTCAGTGTCAAAAGCACAACAGTGAAACGCAACGGAGAAACACATTGAGTAAAAGTACCATTATATGAGAAGCCATATTCGGCCGTGCCGTGACATATCAAGCCTGCCATCCAAGCACTTTCACAGCATCTCGGGACTTATTACAGTAAATCACCCGAAAAAAACATTCAGTCACCTAGGTCACTTAGGTCACTTAGGTCACTTAGGTCACTTAGATCAATTAGGTCACTTAGGTCACTTAGATCACTTAGGTCACTTAGGTCACTTAGATCACTTAGGTCACTTAGGTCACTTAAGTCACTTAGGTCACTTAGATCACTTAGGTCACTTAGGTCACTTAGACTACTTAGGTCACTTAGGTGTCACTCACTTGAGTCACTTATATAGGTCATTTACGTCACTTGGTCACTGCCCTCGATTGCGGCCATGGCACTTGTCCAGATGATGCAGTGGCTTCCCAGTGCTGAGATGCCCCCGGCACCTTCTCAGCGTGCACAGCAAATCATGGACAGGTCCTTTCAATTCAAGTACTTTCATAGCGGTACCACCCGCTATGATGAGTGGATCTTCCTGGAACCAGGGAGCAACAATAACATCTACTTCATGAGAAGAACCGCCAAGCCCCTCGGCAAATTATTAATGTGTCTTAGACTCCGTGATGGTGTCTCAACGATGCCGTGATGGTGTCATTTGTGCACGCGGTCATGGTGTGCAATGTTGAAACTCTAATACGATGCTGTGATGGTGTCGCATGTGCACGCCGTGATGGTGTGCAATGTTCAATCTACGATGCCGTGATGGTGTCGTATGTGCACGCGGTTATGGTGTGCGATGTTGAAACTCTAATACGATGCCGTGATGGTGTCGCATGTGTGATGATGTGCAATGTTCAATTTACGATGCCGTGATGGTGTCGTAGGTGCACGCGGTCATGGTGTGCAATGTTGAAACTCTAATACGATGATGGTGTCGTCGTATGTGCACCCGGCCAAGGACCCAAAGGGTAGCTTTCGATGGCTGCGGTCACTGGCGTAAATCCACGGGCTTCATAAGCCTTGATGCCTTCGCATGCTGCAGCGGAATTAGGCTCCACGATTTGCAGTTTCGGCGAGTACATCCCAGGGTTTCTTGGTCCTGCATTTTTTATTCCCCAAAGATCCCAAAAAAGGTACCAAAATCATATCCTGTACTTTTTTCCCCCTTTTTGGACGTCCGACCAATCTTGTTTAAGGTCTGGCGTTGTACGGACGAGGGCCAAGTGCGCTGGATGATGTTGTTCCGCGGGCCGGTGGCGTCAGAGCCACCAGCACCGATTCTGGCACTTACCAATGGATGATCAAGATGATCTTGGATGTGAGGGCATGAATCGGCCATCAAGGCCTTGGATGTCTGAGGGCACCAGGAATCGGCCATAAATCAGGGCCTTGTGCTTGGATGTGCACACTTGGGGTTACATGTGAGATGTCCAAAAATAAGGTTGCAATTACCCCCCGCAAAAGCTACGGTGAGCTAAGTATTGGAATCTGTGCATCCAAGCTGGAATCGGCGCACAGTACGCCTTAAACCTTTGGCCAAGGCAAGAAGCTTTTAATGGCCAATGCAGGGCAGCTTTGGGTAAATGCTTTTGGCAAACACAAGGCCGCAGTTACCCTCACAAAAGCAAAAGCCGCCTTTTGGGCAAAAAGGCGGCTGTCCGGATGACTTCATTCACTTTCACATGCTTGAGCTTTTTTTGCATGGTTTTTTCTTTGCATGAGCTTGCATCTTTTGTGTGTCCGCTTGTGTGCGTCCGAGGCCAGGGCCTTCTTCGGTTCTCGGTGTTGTTCAAGTTCAAGTTTCTTCATGGCCATCGCCTTAGCGCGCCATCATGTGACACCTTCACGGCATCAGATTGCACGCACACCATCACGGCATGCTCGTGTGACACATTCACGGCATCAACATTGCACGCACACCATCACGGCATGCTCGTGTGACACCTTCACGGCATCATCATTGCACACACGCACACCATCACGGCATGCTCATGAGACGCATGAGACACCTTCGCGGCATCTTGTGCTCATGATGAGACACCGTCGCGGCATCTTTAGGTCGAGGCCAGCCAAGGGCGTGGGTTGCCTCAGAAAGAGCGAGACGCAGTGATGGTGTCAAAATCTGTTTAAAACAATAATAATAATAACTTTAAATGGATGCCATGGATCAGCTCTCTTACCCGAACATATCTTCAGCCCAGCCAAAGTCGACCTTGAAAGCTCTTTGGAACAAGCATAGATCTTTTTTTTCTCGGGGACATGTCCCAAGAATCGTAAAGCATACCCTTGTCGGATGACCGGTCTCAAGGTTTTAATTTTGGTGGCCAACAAGAAGTGTGTATGGTACGTACATATGGTTGTTGGATGGATGCCGTGATGGTGTCCTCCCACAACTAAGGGATGCCGTGATGGTGTCCTCCCCACAAATCAGGGATGCCGCGATGGTGTCCTTCCGCAATTAAGGGATAAAGGGATGCCGTGAGGGGTGTCCCGCAAGATATACAGTAATATCCAGTTTATACCTGAAACATCCGCCACCCAGGTTGGGCTACCCTACTGGTCTGGAAGTCTTTGAAAGCCGTCGGTCGCCCCAATCTGACAGCCTGAAATGTCACTGATTGGAATTCTAACTAGAGGCTACCCAGAAATTAACTATGGTTTGGGATCATCTGCATGCAAGCACGTTCACTGCACCTACATTGCTGTATGGACCTATCTGCTTTTGGCTCTCATTGAAAAAACAACATAATGCTGACAGGCGCATCATGGTGTGCACATGTGTTTATGTTGTTGTAGTTAGCTTATTATATATATGACAGCAAGATTGGTTTCTGGTATTCATGTGTTTTCACATGCATTGCCACAACCGCCACAACCACACACACACACTCTCATATACTGCCACTAAACCCACATACTGCCACACCAGCACTTGCACACTGCCAGATACACATTCACACTGCCCATGCAATGCACAAAGCAGTATACATGGACAGACTTGGAAAGCAACAACCAAGAGACACACAACAAAGAAGCTACGCAAAAAAACTGTCATGCCCCCGCCGGTGCGGTGCCATGGGAAAGTCAAAGTCAGAGACAGAAGGAGGCAAGAAAATAAAGAAGGAAAAGAAGGAGAAAAAAGAGAGGAAAGAAGTTGAAGAGAGGAAAGTTAAAGAAGAGAGGAGAGAGAAGAAGGACAGAAAAAGAGAGAAATCGAAAGCCGAGTCCGAGGAAGCAAAAAATGAGGGTGCAGCAGAAGGATCGCGGCCGAAGAAGAAGAGAAAGCAGGAGAAGGAGGAGCCAGAAATGGAGCAGGAGGACGAGCCAAAGAAGATGGAGCAGGAGGAGCCATCAAAGAAGGAGGAAGAGCCAAAGATGGAGAAGGAGGAGCCAAAGAAGTTCAAGGAGCAGGAGGAGCCAAAGATGGAGAAAGAGGAGCCAAAGAAGTTGAAGGAGCAGGAGGAGCCAGCAAAGAAGGAGCAGGAGGAGCCATCAAAGAAGGAGCAGGAAGCTCCAAAGAAGTTGAAGGAGCAGGAGGAGCCAGCAAAGAAGGAGCAGAAGGAGCCAAAGCAGGAGAGGCCGAAGGAGGAGCAGGTCCAGGCAGCCCCGAAGCGCCCACCAGCACCAAAGCAGAGTCTTCCCCAAACAGCCCCGAAGCGTCCACCAGCACCAAATCAGATGCCCCAAACAGCCCCGAAGCGCCCACCAGCACCAAAGCAGAGGCCGAAGCTCCCCCCGGCATCAGCAGCAAAGACGATGCCTTCCAATCTCCCCCCACAGAAGCAGCAGCCGCCGAAGCAGCAGCAGCAGCAGACCATAGACCTGGGCAAGCAGCAGCCCATGACACCACCGAAGCACCCACCGAAGCAGACGCTGCCACAGGCTGCACCGATGCAGCAGCAGCAAAAGCCAGTGATGCCACCGCAACCCCCAGCCCGAGCATCACGACCACCACAGCAGCCGCAGCACCACGAGCAGCAGCAGCCCCCAGGCCCATGGCCAATCCGGCCAGCCGCGATGCCAGCCGCGATGCCCAGCAGCAGCAGCAGCTACAGATGATGCAGCAGCAACAGCTGATGATGATGCAGCAGCAGCAGCAGCAGGCCCCGCCACTGATGCAGATGCAACAGCAGCCGATGATGGCCCGGCCACCGATGCAGATGCAACAGCAGCCGATGATGGCCCCGCCGCTGATGCAGATGCAAAAGCAGCCGATGATGGCCCCGCCACCGATGCAGCAGCAGCCACCGGTGCAACAGCAGCAGCCACCGGTGCAACAGCAGCACCACGACCAGCACCAGCCCCCAGATCCGCGGCTGATGCAGCGGCCTAAGACTGCTGGGCCTGAGCTGGAAAAGCTGGTGCAGCGATTCCAGGAGCTGCCCAAGCCCGCCTCCCAGGCCTCCCAGGCCTCCCAGCCCTCCCAGCCCTCCCGGCCGCAGGCCCAACCGCAGGCCCAGCCGCCACACCAGCCCCAGTCTTCTGATGAAGACTTCGATCCGGAGCTGAAGAAGCTCCTGGACAAGTTTCTTCGGGAACTTCCACCGAAAGAGGAGAAAAAGGAGGAAGAGGAAAAAGCCGAAGAGGCGGAAGAGGACCAGGAAGATGATTCATATGATGAAGAGAAAGAAGGAGAGAAAGGCAAAAGCGCCGGGGCAAAGGCGAGAGGAAAAGGAAAAGGCGGCAAAGGGCGCAGGGCCAAGTGCGGACAAAACGCCAAGCGGAAGTACAAAGAAAGGAAAGAAAGAGAAAAGTGGAGTGACATGATGCAAATTTTGCATCATGTCACTCCACTTTTCTCTTTCTTTCCTTTCTTTGCTTTTAAAGCGACAGGACTGTTGCGGAGGGGGGGTATAGCCATCTAAAACCTTGAGACGCCGTGATGTTGTCTACAAACTTGAGACGCCGTGATGGTGTCTACAAACTTGACTGAGACGCCGTGATGGTGTCTTATAGATGCCGTGATGGTGTCTAGATCTCTTTTTTAAAGATGCCGTGATGGTGTCTAGTTTTTTGTAATAGATGCCGTGATGGTGTCTAGTTTTTTTCTTAAATAGATGCCGTGATGGTGTCTAGTTTTTCTTAAATACAGTAGATGCCGTGATGGTGTCTAGTTTTTTTGTAATATCAGATGCCGTGATGATGTTTACAACTTTCTGAGATGCCAGGAGCTGATGAGGGAGAACATGGCCCTTCGTTCAGCCGCAAAGGACCTCTTGGTGCGGCTGAAGCGACAGGAAGCTGCCGTTGAGCAGCTTGAGAAGGAGGGGGCGACGAAAGGAGAGGAGATACGGGTGCTCAAGCGCCGCATAGAGGCCTGGTTGTTACATGGGTTTGGATCAAAATCAGTTTGAGTATGTTTGAGTAGGCAACCATCCGTTTTGGGGCTGATCAATCTGATCCATAGCCAATGTGCGAACTATTATTGTGTTTAATTCCTGCATTCCTGAATCCAGGCACTCAAAGATCTTCTGACCCAAGAAGAGGTGGATCGGCGTCGCCTGCAGAGAAAGTACGACGGCCTTGCCCGCCGGTAGGCCCGCCTTGATCTACAAACAAAAAGGCACCACACGCAGACACACACACACACACACACCCACGCACACACCCACGCACGCACACACGCACGCACACCCGCACGCACACCCGCACGCACACCCGCACGCACACGCACACGCACACGCACCCTCCCACGCTCCGCGCACGCGTCACGCCGCACGCACTCACACCACACGCACAAACTCACGCGCGCAAGCACACGCACACGCACACGCACACTCTGCCGCGCACGCTCACGCGCACGCGCACGCGCAACTACGCTCACGCACATACGCCCGCGCACTCTCACGCGCACGCTCCGCACTCGCGCACTGCGCGCACGCAACTCAACGCAACGCACGCAACGCACCACTCACCGCACCGCACCGCACGCCCGCACGGCACGGCACGACGTCACGGCACCGCAACCGCACGCACCGCACTGCACCGCACTGCAACCGCACCGCCTCACCGCACGGCACCGCAAACCGCCGGTCACCCCGCACGGCACGGCACGGCCCGTCCCGGCCGCACGGCCCACGCCGCACTCACGCAGCTGCCGCACGTCCGCACGCATCGCACGCACGGATCGACTCACGTACGCACGGACTCATGGACGGACGCACTGACGCACGCAACGCCGCACGCACCCACCCACCCACCCAGCCACCCACGCAGCCACGCAGCCCGCAGCCACGCAGCCACCCACTTCACCACCCACGTCAGCCACCCACCATGCATACCCCACCCAACGCATCCACGCCACGCCAACCAGCCACGTCCACGCCACGCAGTCACGCCACGGCCACGCAGCAGCCACGCACGCGCCACGCACTCACGCAGCCACGCTCACTCCACTCAGCCCCACGCACGGCCACTACGCACGCACCCACGACTCACTCCACGCCACGACGCACGCCACGCCACGCCACTCCAGCCAACGCCACGCCAACGCCAACTCCACTTCCACTCCACGCCACGCCACGCCACGCCACGCCACCAAACGCGACGCCACGGCCACCCACGGCCGCCGCCGCCACGCACGCCAGCCCACGGCCAACGCCTCCGGCCGCCCCTCACCTCACGCCCCACGCCACGCCATCGCCGCCGGCCGCCACGGCCACGCCACGCCACGGCCGCCCGGCCGCCCGCCGCCCTCCGCCGGCCGCCACCCACCTCCAACGCCACGCCACGCCACGCCACGGGTCCACATGGGGGGGGGTTGCCACGCCACGCCACGCACACGCACTTTCTTTTCAAAAAACACGCCATCATAGGACATCATGGCAGATCATGGCAGGCAACGCACAGAAGCTGTAGCCAGCGCACAGGAGCTGTAGCTGCCATCAGGTGTTGCAAACAGTTTGAGCTGAAATTAACTCATTGCTTGTTCATGTTATCCTCCAATATATTCCTTGTCACTTCTGGAAGATTCTATTTTTTTGTTTGCAACATTTTGCAACATCTGATGGTGGCCGAGCAGCGTGTACCAGTTTTTATGTCAAGCAGGTTTGAAATTTAAGGAAAAATATGAGCAAAGCATCCTATGTACTTAATTCCATTTGTTGACACGGCATCATAACGAAATAAAGCCAGTTTTACAATTGATTGAGTTCCAACACGTTCCGGTTCAAACCTGCTTGACAAGTCTAGTCTGGGGAGATTGATGTTTAGCAGTTTGAAATGTCATAGTTTGCAATCATCATCAAAAAGATTGAATGTCCTAGGGAATGGATGTGTCAGATTCAATATTTTGAGCCATACCCACTTGGTTTTCGTCAACATCTTTCATCCCCAGCATGCTCCCATCGGATTGCTCGGTGGCAAAAAAAACAGCAAGCGGTTGGGTGGAATGGAGTCATACATGTTCTTGCATGTTTCATCACCTAAACACACATTTACGCCAGACATGATCTGGCCCATGGGTTTCCTGGCACCATGCTGCATCCGGCCAAGGCCAAGGAACACAACTTGGTGACCAAGTTCAGGCAGGAATCCGGGCCTCAAGCAAGATGCCGTGATGGTGTCTTATACTGGCATGTAAATAAGTCCTAATCCATTGAAACTATATATATAATATAAATATATTTGTTCACTATTGTTTCTCCTAGATAACAATCATATCTATTATTAATGGGGGTTATAAACCTGGTTTCTTGTGGTGCCGTGATGGTGCCATGAAACTGAGAAGATGCCGTGATGGTGTCTTTTATTGGTGCCGTGATGGTGCCATGAAATTGATAAGATGCCGTGATGGTGTCTTTTACTGGCGCCGTGATGGTGCCATGAAATTGATAAGATGCCGTAATGGTGTCTTTTACTGGCGCCGCGATGGTGCCAAAAACAAAACGGTAAGATGCCATGGGGGTCTGTTTCATCCAGGGGCAAACATGTTTTGTGGGGTGTGGCACTTCACTGTCACTAACCAATCAGTATAGTATGGATAGTTTTAGATGGGGACCAAGACTATGAGACAAAATTATTCTTGAAGACTTTGGATGGTTCTTTCTGGTGTTTGTTACCTTTGAACCTTTCTGACTACTTTGAACCCAAAAAAACATGACCCAAAAACTAAACGATGCTGAGGTCCAGACTCTGGACTTGGTGGGTATCTTAATCTTCACTGTGGCATGACACTGTCACAGCATCATCATGACACCATCATGGCATCAATGTTGTGACACCATTAAGGCATCACTTTTTTGACACCATTAAGGCATCAATTTTGTGACACCATTAAGGCATCACTTCTTTGACGCCATTAAGGCATCAATGTTGTGACACCACTAGGGCATCACTTCTTTGACACCATAAAGGCATCATTGTGACACCATTGAGGCATCACTTTTTTGACACCAGTAAGGCATCATTATGACACCATTAAGGCATCACTTCTTTGACACCATAAAGGCATCATCATGACACCATTAAGGCATCATTTGACTGAGGCTGAGGCGTAGTGGTAGTCGTCGTTGTAGTCGTAGTCTCATGACACTGATAGGGCGCAATTTTTTGACACCAGCAATAAAATATTTTAAGCCGGTGTTTTTCTATTAAAACACATGGGTTGGGTGTAATTTGCCAGCCCTGACCATTTTACAACAACAAAGGCTTAAAAAGGTTTGGTAATATTAGGGTTATGTAAGGGGATATCCCTCCAAAATATGGCCTTATATGGTACAGTACATCCATTTTAGGATCCTGGAATTCCCATTGAAGAAATATCGTTGCTTTTTGGGAACGCCCTGCCCCCCCCTCTCTCAGAAGATAAATGCATTTCAAGTCTAGCAAAAAAAATGCCAGCAAGTTCTTCACTGAATATGATGCCTATCAGTGTACGTTTATGTAAAAAAAAACGCATGACACGTTCTCCACAATTTCTATGTCAACTTTGTTTTCAAAACATGTTAGAAACACACAAGCGTTGCGTAACATTTTTTTTGAGTTGCATTTTTTGTTGAAAACCTTTTCTGTCACAGAACAGGCTCAAACCGTTTGAAAGTTTTTGGGCCAAAATACATCATGAATTCTGATCAATGTTGAAACATTTGAAGCAAACAGATACCCGCCACCGCTGGGTACCGTCCGGCACTCCCAAAAATGACCAGGTCCCAGGAGCTCCAAAAGCTGTTAATTAAGGAAACCCTCGTTGTTTAAGGAAACCTCGCTTAAAAACCTTTTCTTGAGGACATGTTGTTTCCCTAATTAAGGGAAAACATTGCCATTGCTTCATTACAGAAAAACTTAATTAAACGTTTTTCCTTAAATAAGGAAGGTTGTGTTATTTAAGGAACCTTTTTGTAAGGAAACATTCCTTAATTAGTTAAAGAGAAACCTTTCTTTATCTTAATCCGTCACTTTTGGAAGTGCTGGGAATTTGTTTTTTTGTCTAACTTCTTAACTCTAACTTCCGACTTTCTGAAGTCTAACTTCCGACTTATGAAGAGGCTGTAGTGAGGGAGTAGAAGCATTAGATGTGTGGGTGATCAAAATAATCAAAAAAAAATAGCAGGCACAAAAGCACAAAGCTAACCACCAGCAAGAGAAGGCCAAAGCAGTTCCCAAAGTACCTGCAAAATGTCGTCGCCGTACCGACAAATCGAGATCCCGTTCCTCAAGCCCATTGTCAACCTGGACTTTCGAAGATAGACAGAAACTTCGTACTTTGAAGGGGGATGAGAAATCCCGATTTTCGTGGCGGGTGATCTCGGCCAAGATGGGCAAATCTGAAGATGACGTTCGTTCTATGTGGAACAAAATCAAAGACAGGCTTGGCTGACCACCGGCGACGTGAAAACAGGAAAACGACGGCCCGCGGCAACGTTTCACCACTTTCAATACTCAACCTCGTGTGTCTCTATTTTCTTGTCGTATAGGTTTTACTGAATTTCCAACCACTTTGTTATTACTGTCTCACCCATTTTGGCATGGTTGATCGACTTGCACCTTCACATTCTATTATATACACGCCGTTAGCCTTTTATTATGTCTCTACGCATTCACCTGGACCGATATTGCCAGCAGCAAGCTATGGCCAACGACAGCATCTCTCCTACCCGACGATCACGCTCTCCGACCAGGGCACCTTCTTCCGCCACGGGTTCTTCACCTTTTCGACATCCACCCGGCTGGACACCTCCACCTACTACACCTCATCGACCGGTCATTTTACAACTGGACCTGAAACCTATGCAGCAACTGGCAGCCAGGAACCCGTATTACAACATCCTGGCCCCCAAGGTCGCGGGCAACCTCTCCACTGAAACATATGACAGCTTGTTCCAGACCTTCAAGGTGATCTACCCCGACTACGCCCGCAGTCACTTCGTTTCAGACCTGAAATCAGTGGTGACGGATACGCTTTTACAGAGATGGTCGATACACCTCCAAGCGACGGACTTCTACATGATGATCGACACGGATCAAGGAGCTCAGATGCTTGATGACCTTCCTCATTCTCTCCTGGACATCCTGAACTGGTTTTACCCGTCCTGGAAGACTCATCAACATCTCGATGCCTTCACGTCACGTGACTGTTCACCTTTGTTGCTGACACCCCATCCAGATACGCAAGATACGGGCTTTGCGGTCCATGTTCAAGTGATTCCTCGAGGGCATTCATTCGTCACTGCAACACGATATACGAAGACTGCCGCGTGACAGGCCTTTAGAGATACAACCCCGACGTGCACACATCTATAAAAAGGAAAAAGGAAAAAGGACCGATTTCGAAATATTCCGCCATCCTGCTGACCATCTCTATTACCAATCCCTTCTCTATGATTCCCTATGTTCTCAAGAATTCCCAACACTATTCTTCATATTGCGGTTGTTTTCCTCAATTGGGACTTCTCATGACGGAATTTCGGCTTCAGTTTGTTTCGATCTCATATTTACTGTTTCCGTACATGGCGAACCCCGGGACTGATGACGTTCTTCGGCTGATTCCAACCCGTTCCTCAACTACGTCAACACATGGCCTTGATTCGCATCTCCCACCTGATGATCCTACCTCGGCATCGTACATTCCCCGGGCAGCCAGAATGACTCCAACCTCTACGACCGTTCACACCATATTTATCAAGAAGCTCAGCTACCCCTTTTCTTCTCGACCTGATGAACTTTGGATCTTGGAACGGACACTAGATGGTATTGAAACTTGGAAACCAGTGGAAACATTTTTGGAGAACATGCGCCTCACACGGGATCGTGCCACCTTGCGCACCACTGCTAACCATTGGCGCCAGTACTATGATATACCCATCCCATCATCCTCCTCCTCTACGGCAACATCCGTTCCGGTTCTCCCACATCCCGAACACACCAACGTCTACGTTTCACAACCGTACGAAGCGATACCGGACCAGCTTCATATTCTACAATCATGCTGGGGACGTTCGGCTCAACATCATTCACAAGGTACCACTATTTCTTTGTCTTGGCCACCATGGAGATCTACACCACCTTCCTCACCATCGGCAACACTCCACCGGACCCTACACTCGAATACCCTTACCGCCCCTGTTCATCATTCTCATTGCCCACCACCTGCGAATGAACCTGGCCCTATGGATATGTCTGACTCCAGTGTGTAACACACCCATCGCTTTGCCAAGAGAAAAGACTGAATATCGACTTGTGACCATTTATTGTGTACCTCGTTTCGTACTTCGTCCTTGTCATGACTTTCGGTTTCCCATTTATTGCAATTAACAGTATTCTTATCTTGCAGCCTGGGCTTAACGCTTGGAACTCGACGCCATGGCTCATTCTTCTCGTCCTCACCCATATCGCGCTACATCCAGGGTTGATACACCACAAGGTCCCAGAACTGCTGCATGGCTTGCTGGACATCGAGGCCTTCCTGGTGATGTGAACCCTCCTCCATACAGACCCATTCTGATTTTAGTGGATTACTCCCCTTTGCAGGGACTGACACACCGCAGTGAACCTGACCGTGATCTTTACATGGCTCTGGCCAATTCAAATTTCAAGAATGTTAGTGCAGGAGAACTTGAAGCTCTTTTTACTTGGTCACGTCAGCTGGAACCAATTGAAGCAGGCATCCTTCCCATTCGAGACCTACGTACTGCCATCACAACAAGATTACGGACCCAATGGGACATCCATTTGGAACCTTCGAATTTGGAATTTCGCTACTGCGATCTGGAAGGTGATGCTTTTCAAGTTCCCAATGATTGGACTGTCATGCAGCTTTTGGAAGCTTCGCGGTTGAACAAGAAAATGAATGATCGGCTCTTCTTCTCTTCGGATTTACGAGATTTTATCACCACAGTAGACTTTCATGGTCAGCTAATTTATTGTTCGTGAACTTCGTAACCCGTTTGTCAATATTATTCTTTTGCTTGGCATGCATGTGTGACCTCAGCTTTTGGTTTTGCATTGAGCTTATTCTTGCGACCGTTTCACCCATGGAGCATAAACGTGACGCAACGGTGGCTGGCTTGGGTTGGCCTTCAAATCCGAACCGTGGATCCGCTTCCACCGAGTCTGCCCCAGAGTCAGGCGGCCAGGCTTCTGAACTATGTCATCCGGATGCCCCCGCTCCTACGACCTCGACCACTTCGGCACCTCTGGAAGCTAATGCTACACCCAACGACCTCGGCACCACGTCCCAGAACGATACATACTCAACCCCCGCAATTCCTGATGTACCTTTCCCTACAGAGCCAAGTCCTACCTACAATTTCTTCCAGCGCCCTCACTTCTCATCACGAGTGGTCCACCAGATCCACTTCAAGATCATTACGCACTCCGACAAGACCAGGGAGTTATTCATTGAAGAGATTCCCACTTCGGGGCTCTCCAAATGTCGTGATCCTGAACATTACTTCTACGGTCTCTCTGGCAATTGGGAGTGGTCCTTACGCACTGCGGATTATTGGCGTCATCACTTTGAGATTCCTCTAGTACATGGGCACCATCCTTTTCACAATGTTCCCATTGAGACGACTTCTCCTGCAGAGGCACCCCGCCTGACTACCAAGATCCAGGAGTTAGCCAAACAACTTGCAGACACTTTGACGGCAGCTATGGCATCTGGAGAAATCAACGACACATGGAGAACAGTTGAAGGCATGAGCTTCCGCGAAGCGATCCAAATACTTCAACTCGAAGCGAATTTCCCTTCTGAGTGAAATGACCGCAGCCCTGTACACTAGCATCGCGTAGGTTCATTTGATTTGATTGATTCGCCGACCTCGACTGCGACGATCTTCCAAAATCAAACCCCGCTACCTGCGGGGTGTGTGTGTGTGTGTGTAACATCTGAACAGATGTAAAACTTCTTCATTTCTAATATTCTTACGTTTGCAGGGGGACACAGCATTTCACTGGGACTGCGTCCAACGAAGCTACCAGTGAAATGGGATATCCAGCTTGGCCAGCTGGACGTACCTGCATCAGGTTGTGTTTTCGTGATGGGATGTGGATAACCCAAGAACCACCTTGCCGTTTCATTTGACATGTCCTTTTACTGCACTGTGGTCGCAATCTGGAATCAATTTTGACATTTACATGCATCAGAACCTTCCTCAGTTTTTCGCCGAAACCTTGTCGCCGACAATACTTTTGGTTTTTTGGATTATTTCGCCGACATGTCGCCGATGTATTTGGACTATTGTATCAACACTACGATCGCCGATTCCTTTTTGATGACGAATTTGGACATGGAAACCATTCAGGAGAACTTCTATTATTCGTAGGATGCTTCGTTAATTTCATTGTTTCGTATCTAATCTGCATGTTTCAGGAGTCAGTTCCTGCCGGATCATATAATGATCCATTCTTGTCTAGTGTGTGTGTGCGTGGAACGTCTGAATAGACGTAAGACTTCTATCCTGTCTACCGCTGAGACATTG
>CAMXCT020003021.1:32500-42500 GCA_947184155.2 Cladocopium goreaui | reverse complement strand
ATTGCACCTTGCATTTCCTTGCCTTTTGCCTTTCCGTTGCTTCTTGCTCAAAGTCCGCAATTATTGTAGCAGACAGCGCGGCTTGCGCATCATGGTCCGCAGCCTTAACCTTTTCTGTGTGCTGTGAGTGCAGATGTCTGTACAGAATGGTTCTGAAGCCTATTGAAGCAATTGTCCAATCATGTCTAGTTGAATACCTGGATTTCCGATGGTTGTTCTACAAATTCCGGCACCGAGGCATCACTGTCCAGTGTTTAAAATGCACAATGTCTATCTCCTGAGCAGTTGTCGCACTGCCGCACCTCCCTTTGTCTCCGAATTTCCAAAGTCTTTCACTATCACTAAGACCAAGGCCTTGCGCAACGGCTTGCTGGCCTTTTGCATTCTCACCTCCAGCCTTACGGGTGCAGTTTCAGTTTCTTGCCTTCTCTGTCATGTGAGTTCAACATATTTCAACCGGAGAGAAATAGTACATTTGTTTCAGACTTCCTCCAAAGCACTGCGCAAATCTTGATGAGAACTCAAACAAGCTCTAACATTGCAAGGAATGTCTAAAAGTAAAGTTTAAAGACATGTTTAAAGACCTGCCAAGCATGATCAATCTGTTTCTGATGGTGTTTCAAATTGCATTTTTCCTGAATTGGTTCAAGTGTCCTGTCTTGGCTTGCAAACCAGCTTCAGTGGTTGACAACATTTGTAGCCTCCTGGAAGTTTTGACCCAAGAACAGAGGTTTCAGCACCTAACTCCGATCTCCCATCAAAGGATTGTATAAGCTGTGTTGCAAACGGTTTTTTTAAGTTTTAGATGCTGGGCATTTTTCTGTTCAAGACCCAGGTGCGTCCGCGCTTGGACAATCATGGATGCAAAGTAGCCTGGCAGCAGTGCTTTGCTGCCTCGAAGAAGGGATAGAACGACATTATATAAGAAAGACATAAGAGAAAAACATAGACATACCATGACATACCTGTATTGTGCTTATTTGTGTATATTATATAAATTATACACACATACGTATATATATAAGAAAGATAGATAAGCAAAAAGGGATCTCAGTACTCAGAAAGCACGCGTTTGATACGCAAGCCAGCTGCACAGCTACAAGAGTACAGCAAAGCAAGTGAGAACTTCTCGTTGGCTGCAATGCAAGTAACACAATGCACATAAATTTAGCATAAGCAAATTCTGCTGAGGTGATATGCCAGCGATTTGGTCTGAAGCTGAATCACTGAAGTGGAGTATAGTTGAGTCCTGATGAAGAAATGCATCAGTTGTGTCACTGTGTGTCACTGTGTGTCACTGTATGTCACTGTGTGTCACTGTGTGTCACTGTGTGTCACTGTGTGTGAGGATGTGCCACTGGACGTCACTGTCGCACTGTCTAGGCATGAAGTCCTTGGGAGAGGAGTTCAAAGACATTGGAAACCCCACGGACTGCGTTGCCAAATGTGACGAGGCCTGCGCAATGCACAAATGACTCTTGGAAGCAGCATTACTTTTAAATCACTTTTGTCAACTTTTATCACTACAAAGCCACTTACCTTGGATTGCATAATGTTTCAAGATGTTTCAAGATTTTGGCATTGTGTACTATGTATCAACGACTACTACCGGGTGACAGTGACAATTCTGTGCCTAAAATTGGTTTCGGGCAGGGCCGACCCTGGGTTTCGTAGAGTTCTCGCCAGGTCTTCGCAGCCTGGAGCTCAAAGACTCCGAGAGAGACTCAATTTCGACGTCGATAGTCGACACAGAGTCGACACAGTCGACCCGACCGTCGATTCACAGTCCTCAAAACTTCCTTGACAATCGACTTCAGTCGGCTTCTTCGGTCTGTATTCAATGCATTCAACGCATTCAAATGCATCCTGCAAAATCTCAGGCTTTCTGTGTTGCCATTGAGGCTTGTCATGGGGTTTTAGCGTACCCGCCCTGACTCCCCCTCGCCTGAAAGCAGAAAAGAACCAGGAAGCAGTCAGAGAGAGAGAGAGAGTGCATGATGAGGTGGAGATAGCAGTGAAAACAGAAAGCGCGTTGAATTATTGTAACTTTTACATTGCTGCATTGCTATCTCTGGAGAAACCTTGGGATCGAGAGATAGAAAGGAGAAATGCGGTAAACTGGTGAACGTTGCCAGGTCATGCTTGCTTTGGCAATTGTCAACTTCACCCATGTCATCCAGTACACTTATTTAAGGGCTGCCGCCCCTGCCGCCGACCCCGGAAGAAGTGGCAAGGAAGCAAAGCTGGCAGAAAAACGCTTCGGTGCGTTGCACCTTGAGGTTCTCGACCTTTTTGCTATGTACATCCTTGTGAAATATATTTGATAGGTTTGAATTTTCATGTGTAAATGGGTTTTTCATTTGAGTGCATGTTATTAATACTCTGATCTTATGGTTTTATGGGTTCATGGATCTAAGTAACAGTATAATAGTTAGATATATATATATACACAATATTTTTGGCCCTATTATTATACAGCTAATGTTGCGCCGCACAGGTGCATGGTTGCGCCGCACAGGTGCATGATATTTTATGAAAGTATACGAGGGCGTTGTTTTTTTTGATCCCCCACCTTGTTTGTTTGACTTCCCCCGTGTTTTTTTGACCCCTCATGAACGAAATCTGAAATGAAACTCTAAAGAAACTCTCAAGAAACCCACATGAATGTTTGAAAACCTTGACAAGATTTTCTGATAAGAAATTCACATAACACTCGAAATTAAACGCGAAAGGAAATCGGAAAGAATCCCTAAATGAAACCCTACATGAAACCCGACAGAAACGCAAAAGAAACTCGAAATAAAACCCTTAAGAGATGTAAATATCAAGAGAATTCCTACATGAAATTGAAATCCTACTTTTTTTGTTTTATTCTTTCCTGTTTGTATCTTAAATGAAAGTTTAAACACCGTAGGTGAAACTGTGAAACCGAAAGAAACCCGAATGAATTGCTGCCAGAAACCCCTACATGAAACACAAAATGAACCCTAAAGAAATCATAAATTGACCTAAAGAAACTATAAATGAAAGCCTGCAATTCAATGCAATGCAATGCACTGCAATGCAAGCAATGCAATGCAATGCAAGGTAATGCAATGCAATGTACTGCAATGCAATGCAATGTAATGGAATGCAATGTAATGCAATGCAATGCAATGTAATGTAGTGCAATGCAATGTACTGCACTGCAATGCAATGCAATGCAATGAAATGCAATGCAATGCAATGTAATGCCATGCAATGTACTGCAATGCAATGCAATGTAAGGCAATGTAATGCAATGCAATGCAATGTAATGCAATGCAATGTACTGCAATGCAATGTAATGGAATGCAATGTAATGCAATTGAATGCAATGTAATGCAATGTAATGCCAAGCAATGTAATGCAATGCAATGCATTGCAATGAAAAGCAATGAAATGTAATGCAATGCAATGCAATGCAGTGAAATGTAATGCAATGCCATGTAATGCAATGCAATGTAATGCCATGCAATGTAATGCAATGCAATGCCCTGCATTGCAATGAAGAGCAACGAAAGGTAATGCAAAGCAATGCAATGAAGTGTAATGCAACGCAATGTAAGGCAATGTAATGTTATGCAATGCAATGTAATGCAATGCAATGCATTGCAATGTAACGCAATGAAATGTATCGCACCTTGAAGCGCAGCAATCTTGTTATCTAGACTTGGAACAGCAGAGGACGCAGCAAAAGTACTTGGGCAGAGTTGGGTGCCCACTTGGGATGGCTGGAAAGAATTGCAAACAAGCACGACAGAGGCTCACTGCGTTGCAGTTGCGGACCGTCTGTGTGACATCGCGCAAGTAAATGCTCCTGGCCGAAGCATGACTGATACCCAAGCTTTAAAGGCTTTGGCAGCTGAAGGGTTCAGGTGGCAGCAGGCGCTGTCACACGGCGTCAACAATTGCCTAATCGATTCCTTGATGCTGTGCTTAGCGTATGAAGGTCTTTTGCCAAGCAACTTGGGCGCAGATGTTGCAGCAAGACGACGCAGTGCAGTTGCATGCAGAAAGCATTTGGTTCAAGCGGTTGGGCAAGCAGTACTTCCAAGCGCGAAGGGATTCTTTCCATATTTAGATGCGCACCGCGATGGCCCGCACATTGTGACATTTCTGTTGCAACGATTTCGGGCTGTTGCGCGCGCTAACATGATAATTCGTGTGCACGACCGATTTGGTGAGTGCACGGCAGACCCAGATCGGAACAAGATTCTTGTCCATCTTGGGTTCGAGCACCCCGAGCATCATGCCTTACAGCTGCATATATACAATCACACCTCTGTGCAAGGCAGGGGATATCATTTTGATAGTCTGTTGCGCCACACCACTGTGCGTGAAACTGAACCAACCGTAGAGACGGACAGCACGAGGACAAGCGCCAACATAGACAGAACAGAAAAAGACGTAGATCGAAGAGCAGAAGCAGTATTTGCCAAGCTGGCATGGCGCCTTTGCGGTTCTAGTTTTGATATCCCCTGGCTTGAAGCATTGCTATTGAATTTGCTTTTTCATGGATACCTTTCTATGGGACCTTCTGTGATGGCATCGCAGAAAGCACGACATCAACTATGCAGATCATGCCAAAGACATCTAAAATTGGAGCCAAAGCCGGACGAGGCAGAAGCACAGACTTTCGACTTGCAAAGCCACCTTGCGGCCGCAATATTTTTTCTTCTGGGCACCAGCTACAAGAGTGTGAATGCTGATGTATATGTTCATGATGCAAGTACAACTGACTTGAATGTACCACGAGACAGTTACAGGATTGGTCCACCCGACAGTTTGCTAGTGCCAATTTTCCGACTCTACTGTTTTCAAAATGGTCAGTATGCCGCGTTATTGCCTCTGCTGGTGTCTGCTGCTGCCTGCTGCTGCCTGCTGCTACCTGCTGCTGCCTGCTGCTGCCTGCCTGCTGGTGGCTGCTGCTGCTGCTGTGGTGCTGCTGCAATCAAACAGCCTCCAAAGCAAGAAACAAACAGCCAGACACCCTTTTCGAAACACATCCGAAACAGCAAACTGCAATCAAACAGCCTCCAAAGCAAGAAACAAACAGCCAGACATCCTTTTCGAAACACATCCGAAACAGCAAAACACTACCTAATTTCGTGCCCAAAACGTAGCAAAGGAACCCCAAAAAAGGGCCTAACGTCACTTCTGAAACCCTACTATAAAATTGCAACTTTGCCGCTGCCTGCCGCTGCCTGCTGCTGCTTGCTGGTGCCTGCTGCTGCCTCTGCTGGTGTCTGCTGTGCCGCTGCCTGCTGCTGCCTGCGGCTGCCTGCGGCTGCCTGCCTGCTGCTCCCTGCTGCCTGCTGCTGGTGCTGCTGCTGGTGGCTGCTGCTGCTGCTGCTGTGGTGCTGCTGCAATCAAACAGCCTCCAAAGCAAGAAACAAACAGCCAGACACTCTTTTCGAAACACATCCGAAACAGCAAAACACCACCTAATTTCGTACCCAAAACGTGGCAAAGGAACCCCAAAAAAGGGCCTAACGTCACTTCTGAAAGCCTACTAGAAATAAAATTGCAACTTTGCCGCTGCCTGCCGCTGCCTGCTGCTGCCTCTGCTGGTGTCTGCTGCTGCCTGCTGCTGCCTGCTGCTGCCTGCTGCTGCCTGCTGCTACCTGCTCCTGCCTGCTGCTGCCTGCCCGCTGCTCCTTGCTGCTGCCTGCTGCTGGTGCTGCTGCTGGTGGCTGCTGCTGCTGCTGTGGTGCTGCTGCAATCAAACAGCCTCCAAAGCAAGAAACAAACAGCCAGACACCCTTTTCGAAACATATCCGAAACAGCAAAACACCACCTAATGTCGTGCCCAAAACGTAGCAAAGGAACCCCAAAAAAGGGCCTAACGTCACTTCTGAAACCCAACTATAAAATTGCAACTTTGCCGCTGCCTGCCGCTGCCTGCTGCTGCTTGCTGCTGCCTGCTGCTGCCTCTGCTGGTGTGTGCTGGTGTCTGCTGGTGTCTGCTGCTGCCTGCTGCTGCCTCTGCTGGTGTCTGCTGCTGCCTGCTGCTGCCTGCTGCTGCCTGCAGCTGCCTGCGGCTGCCTGCGGCTGCCTGCCTGCTGCTCCCTGCTGCTGCCTGCTGCTGGTGCTGCTGCTTGCTGCTGGCTGCTGCTGCTGCTGCTGCTGTGGTGCTGCTGTGGTGCTGCTGCAATCAAACAGCCCTCAAAACGTAGCAAAGGAACCCCAAAAAAGGGCGTCACTTCTGAAACCCTACTTAAAAATTGCAACTTTGCCGCTGCCTGCTGCTGCCTGCTGCTGCCTCTGCTGGTGTCTGCTGCTGCCTGCTGCTGCCTGCCTGCTGCTCCTTGCTGCTGCCTGCTGCTGGTGCTGCTGCTGGTGGCTGCTGCTGCAATCAAACAGCCTCCAAAGCAAGAAACAAACAGCCAGACACCCTTTTCGAAACACATCCGAAACAGCAAAACACCATCTAATTTCGTGCCCAAAACGTAGCAAAGGAACCCCAAAAAAGGGCCTAACGTCACTTCTGAAACCCTACTATATAAAATTGTAACTTTGCCGCTGCCTGCCGCTGCCTGCTGCTGCTTGCTGCTGCCTGCTGCTGCCTCTGCTGGTGTCTGCTGCTGCCTGCTGCTGCCTGCTGCTGCCTGCTGCTGCCTGCTGCTGCCTGCTGCTGCCTGCTGCTGCCTGCTGCTGCCTGCTGCTGCCTGCTGCTGCCTGCCTGCTGCTCCTTGCTGCTGCCTGCTGCTGGTGCTGCTGCTGGTGGCTGCTGCTGCTGCTGTGGTGCTGCTGCAATCAAACAGACTCCAAAGCAAGAAACAAACAGCCAGGCACCCTTTTCGAAACACATCCGAAACAGCAAAACACCACCTAATTTCGTGCCCAAAACGTAGCAAAGGAACCCCAAAAAAGGGCCTAAAGTCACTTCTGAAACCCTACTATAAAATTGCAACTTTGCCGCTGCCTGCCGCTGCCTGCTGCTGCTTGCTGCTGCCTGCTGCTGCCTCTGCTGGTGTCTGCTGTGCCGCTGCCTGCTGCTGCCTCTGCTGGTGTCTGCTGCTGCCTGCTGCTGCCTGCTGCTGCCTGCAGCTGCCTCCGGCTGCCTGCGGCTGCCTGCGGCTGCCTGCCTGCGGCTGCCTGCCTGCTGCTCCCTGCTGCTGCCTGCTGCTGGTGCTGCTGCTGGTGGCTGCTGCTGCTGTGGTGCTGCTGTGGTGCTGCTGCAATCAAACAGCCTCGAAAGCAAGAAACAAACAGCCAGACACCCTTTTCGAAACACATCCGAAACAGCAAAACACCACCTAATTTCGTACCCAAAACGTAGCAAAGGAACCCCAAAAAAGGGCCTAACGTCACTTCTGAAACCCTACTTAAAATTGCAACTTTGCCGCTGCCTGCCGCTGCCTGCCGCTGCCTGCTACTGCCTCTGCTGGTGTCTGCTGGTGCCTGCTGCTGCCTGCTGCTACCTGCTGCTGCCTGCTGCTGCCTGCCTGCTGCTCCCTGCTGCTGCCTGCTGCTGGTGCTGCTGCTGGTGGCTGCTGCTGCTGCTGCTGTGGTGCTGCTGCAATCAAACAGCCTCCAAAGCAAGAAACAAACAGCCAGACACCCTTTTCGAAACACATCCGAAACAGCAAAACACCACCTAATTTCGTGCCCAAAACGTAGCAAAGGAATCCCAAAAAAGGGCCTAACGTCACTTCTGAAACCCACTATAAAATTGCAACTTTGCCGCTGCCTGCCGCTGCCTGCTGCTGCTTGCTGCTGCCTGCTGCTGCCTGCTGCTGCCTGCTGCTGCCTCTGCTGGTGTCTGCTGCTGCCTGCTGCTGCCTGCTGCTGCCTCTGCTGGTGTCTGCTGCTGCCTGCTGCTGCCTGCTGCTGCCTGCAGCTGCCTGCGGCTGCCTGCGGCTGCCTGCCTGCTGCTCCCTGCTGCTGCCTGCTACTGGTGCTGCTGCTGGCTGCTGCTGCTGCTGCTGTGGTGCTGCGGTGGTGCTGCTGCAATCAAACAGCCCCCAAAACGTAGCAAAGGAACCCCAAAAAAGGGCCTAACGTCACTTTTGAAACCCTACTTAAAATTGGAACTTTGCCGCTGCCTGCCGCTGCCTGCCGCTGCCTGCTGCTGCCTGCTGCTGCCTCTGCTGGTGTCTGCTGCTGCCTGCTGCTGCCTGCTGCTGCCTGCTGCTACCTGCTGCTGTCTGCTGCTGCCTGCCTGCTGCTCCTTGCTGCTGCCTGCTGCTGGTGCTGCTGCTGGTGGCTGCTGCTGCTGCTGTGGTGCTGCTGCAATCAAACAGCCTCCAAACCAAGAAACAAACAGCCAGACACCCTTTTCGAAACACATCCGAAACAGCAAAACACCACCTAATTTCGTGCCCAAAACGTAGCAAAGGAACCCCAAAAAGGGCCTAACGTCACTTCTGAAACCCTACTATAAAATTGCAACTTTGCCGCTGCCTGCCGCTGCCTGCTGCTGCTTGCTGCTGCCTGCTGCTGCCTCTGCTGGTGTCTGCTGTGCCGCTGCCTGCTGCTGCTTGCTGCTGCCTGCTGCTGCCTGCTGCTGCCTGCTGCTGCCTGCTGCTGCCTCTGCTGCTGCCTGCTGCTGCCTGCTGCTGCCTGCTGCTGCCTGCTGCTGCCTGCTGCTACCTGCTGCTGTCTGCTGCTGCCTGCCTGCTGCTCCTTGCTGCTGCCTGCTGCTGGTGCTGCTGCTGGTGGCTGCTGCTGCTGCTGTGGTGCTGCTGCCATCAAACAGCCTCCAAAGCAAGAAACAAACAGCCAGACACCCTTTTCGAAACACATCCGAAACAGCAAAACACAACCTAATTTCGTGCCCAAAACGTAGCAAAGGAACCCCAAAAAAGGGCCTAACGTCACTTCTGAAACCCACTATAAAATTGCAACTTTGCCGCTGCCTGCCGCTGCCTGCTGCTGCTTGCTGCTGCCTGCCGCTGCCTGCTGCTGCCTCTGCTGGTGTCTGCTGGTGTCTGCTGTGCCGCTGCCTGCTGCTGCCTCTGCTGGTGTCTGCTGCTGCCTGCTGCTACCTGCTGCTGCCTGCAGCTGCCTGCGGCTGCCTGCGGCTGCCTGCCTGCTGCTGCCTGCTGCTGCCTGCTGCTGCCTGCTGCTGCCTGCTGCTGCCTGCTGCTGCCTGCTGCTGCCTGCTGCTACCTGCTGCTGCCTGCTGCTGCCTGCCTGCTGCCTGCCTGCTGCTCCTTGCTGCTGCCTGCTGCTGGTGCTGCTGCTGGTGGCTGCTGCTGCTGCTGTGGTGCTGCTGCAATCAAACAGCCTCCAAAGCAAGAAACAAACAGCCAGACACCCTTTTCGAAACACATCCGAAACAGCAAAGCACAACCTAATTTCGTGCCCAAAACGTAGCAAAGGAACCCCAAAAAAGGGCCTAACGTCACTTCTGAAACCCACTATAAAATTGCAACTTTGCCGCTGCCTGCCGCTGCCTGCTGCTGCTTGCTGCTGCCTGCTGCTGCCTCTGCTGGTGTCTGCTGCTGCCTGCTGCTGCCTGCTGCTACCTGGCCTGCTGCTCCTTGCTGCTGCCTGCTGCTGGTGCTGCTGCTGGTGGCTGCTGCTGCTGCTGTGGTGCTGCTGCAATCAAACAGCCTCCAAAGCAAGAAACAAACAGCCAGACACCCTTTTCGAAACACCTGCTGCCTGCTGCTGGTGCTGCTGCTGGTGGCTGCTGCTGCTGTGGTGCTGCCGTCGTGCTGCTGCAATCAAACAGCTTCCAAAGCCAGAAACAACTGCTGCTGCTGCTGCTGCAGCTTTGTGTTATTGGTTCCATGGCTGCAAGAATGTTGTTGTTGTTGTTGTTGTTGTTGCTGTTGCTGTTGCTGTTGCTGCTATAAAATAAAATTAAAATAGAATCTTGCTGCTGCCGTTGCGCTTACTGCTGCTGCGTCTGCTTGTGTCTGCTGCTGCCTACTGATGCCTGCTGCTGCCTGCGGCGGCCTGCTGCCTGCTGCTGGTGCTGCTGCTGGTAGCTGCTGCTGCTGTGGTGCTGCTGTCGTGCTGCTGCAAT
>CAMXCT020003021.1:0-27500 GCA_947184155.2 Cladocopium goreaui | reverse complement strand
CCACCTATAAATGGGCCATTTTCCATGGCTATGTTAAATAACCAGATGGTATATCCTTTTTTGTTGATATATTATTATAGGGAAAATGATGATACACCAAATATAAGTGAACCTGCAACAGGTTTTAAAACTGAGAGATGGTAACCACTCCGAGGACCAAACCAGAGATTTGATTGAGCTCCGCAGCCAGTTGCAGGTGCGAGCTGGGATCTTTGGGATGCCATTTAATACTTGGATCATCCTAGTCCTAGGACTCGCCATTGCCTCATAACCCATGCTGGAATCCGATATGTATATCATTGTATATCTATGTTGGAATGATGCACCCCTCATTTTGATGGGCCCCCTTTTAACCAATGGAGAGCCTTGGAAAAGCCCAATCGAAGTGGCCAACCATGGCCGGCGAGGAAAGTGAATCGCTTCAAAGGTCCCTGGAAGAGAAGTCTGCTGCCCAGGCCTGGATCTGGCGCAAGATGGCGATGGCCAAAGTGGGGTCACCATGTTTAGATCATTACTATTGTCAATATTTAGAATAATAATCATCAATAATAATAATCATCAATAATGAGAACACGCATCATCATCATCGTCATCGTCATCATCATCATCATCATCATCATCATCATCATCATCACCATCATCATCATCACCATCATCATCATCATCAGCATCATCATCATCATCACCATCATCACCATCATCATCATCATCATCATCCTCACCGTCATCATCATCATCATCATCATCCTCACCGTCATCATCATCAGCATCATCATCATCATCATCATCATCATCATCAGCATCATCATCATCAGCATCATCATCATCATCATCATCATGATGTTGTAGTGCTTCATGTTTCTTTGATTATAAGACAGCATTGGGATGGCTGGTACCGGTAGTGGCTGCAACATGCCGATGTCCAATCTTCCAGGTTTGGCCGTTCGCCCTTCAGGCTATGCAACCCCCAGCAAGGGCCCCTTCTACCAGCCAAATTTGGACAAACAACACGCAGTACAGTGATGATAACAAAAAGAATACTGAGTTTTGCCATAATTCACCCGGTTGTTTCCATGGGGTAGTTATTGAATGTTATTGATTATTCGCTAATCAACATGTTTTAATGGGCTCGAGTGAAATATCGACCCACTTGGAACTGATTACCTTCTGGCTTTCGCCGTCGGGTGGGTTAGAGGCCAAAGCTGCTGAAGAGCGACTTCGTGAGGTGGAGGTGCCACATCCAAAAGTGCACCGAGATTGATGATGTGATTTGATCTGATGAGCACCATTTTCTATCGACAATCTGATGGAGCACCATTTTTACAACTCAAAATTGCATCACAATCAATTTGTAGAAATCTGTTTGAATCTGATTTAATTTAAGTACTTGCCGAGGAAACAAACGGTTGGCCCCCTCCCGAAGCTGGGGATTTCCCCTCCTGTGTGATTTCGCAGCTCTTGGGTTCACATGTTCAGGAAAGCAAAGAGCTGCATGCTGACTTGGAAGAGCGGTCCAAAGCAGAGGCGGCTTCAGGAGATAAGTTAAACGCAAAAATGCAAAGACTTGAAGCGGACTTTGTTTGTGTTGTTCCATATTTTCTTTGGGGAGCTTTCAAACTTTCAATCTCTTCTTTGACAGGCTTGTGCATTGGAAGACAAACTCAAGCAGGCAGAAGAGGCACCCTTGCAAAGATTCACTGCATCGGAACAAGCAGTTCTTGCGGCAGAACTGTTGCAGTGTTGTATTTATCACATGTATGTATGAATATCAAAGATGTACATCGTATATAGATGTATATAGACAGAAATGATCAGATGTGCACATATGCGTATACAGTATACGTCTTTATTATTCTTTATTTACAGGTGATTATAGTCAATTATAGTCTTCTTGCAGCAGTGGTGTGTGTCAGGAACATCTGAAGTCCACTTCAGAGGTCTCTCGCTTAAGCGCGCTGCTCGAGGTGCAGGGTGGGTTGTGTGTGTTTGCATCAATGCAGTATTTGGTCATGTTTTGATTTGGACCATGGAGCCACGGATTGTTTTCTTTCTTGACTCATCTCTTCACAGGAAACCAGGGAGCTCCACAGGGACTTGGAAGAGAGATCCAAAACACAGGTCCTGTCGCTTTTTGAGCATGCTCGTGCCCCAAGCAGATAAGCAGATGACTGGTGGGTGAGGTCCATTGTCGCTGAATTGATCTCAAAGTATAAATTGTAGGCCAAAGTCTCCGACGAAAAAGCGGCAGAGTTGCAAGAGGCACACGTTGGGCTTCATTGCAGCAGACTGGGAGTTCCTTCCAGGGTTTTGTTTCGCAGTGCCATGCCGTATCGCTTGTTCCGGGCTGTGTCGTATGTCAGACTTCGGCAAGGAATCCTCAAAGTCCATGGCAGAAGTATCGCGTCTCTCTGCGCTCCTGGAGGCATCTGGGCTTGCGATCCAACCTTCTTGAAAATTCCCGGTAGACTGAGAAGACTTGAACAGATTTCATACGTTGAATCTCATTCAGAGACTTGGATAGACTAGTTCCCAAGTTCTTCATTTGTTGGTAACACGTGGCTGTGAGAAAGGTCACAGCAGCTTCACAGGCACACTTTTCCTCCTATGATTCTGCAGCTCTTATTTTCGCTCAGGAAAGCAAAGCGCGGCACACTGACTTGGAAGAGCGGTCCAAAGCAGAGGTGGCTTCAGGAGAAGTTACACGCAAAAAATGCAAAAACTTGAAGCGGACTTTGTTTGTGCTGTGCCATATTTTCTTTGGGGAGCTTTCAAACTTTCAATCTCTTCTTTGACAGGCTTGTGCATTGGAAGACAAGCTCAAGCAGGCAGAAGAGGCACCCTTGCAAAGATTCACTGAATCTATGCAAGCTGTTCTTGCAGCGGAACTGTTGCAGTGTTGTATTTGTCGCATGTCTGAATGCCACAGATGTACATCGTATATAGATGTATATAGACAGAAATGATCAGATGTGCACGTATGTGTATACAGTATACAGTATACATCTTTTTTTACAGGTGATTATAGTCTTCTTGCAGCAGTGGTGTGTGTCAGGAACATCTGAAGTCCACTTCAGAGGTCTCTCGCTTAAGCGCTCTGCTCGAGGTGCAGGGTGGGTCGTGTGTGTTTGCATCAATGCAGTATTTGGTCATGTTTTGATTTGGACCATGGAGCCACGGATTGTTTTCATTCTTGACTCATCTCTTCACAGGAAACCAGGGAGCTCCACAGGGACTTGGAAGAGAGATCCAAAACACAGGCCCTGTCGCTTTTTGATGCTTTTTGAGCATGCTCGTGCCCCAAGCAGATAAGCAGATGACTGGTGGGTGAGGTCCATTGTCGCTGAATTGATCTCAAAGTATAAATTGTAGGCCAAAGTCTCCGACGAAAAAGCGGCAGAGTTGCAAGAGGCACATGTTGGGCTTCATTGCAGCAGACTGGGAGTTCCTTCCAGGGTTTTGTTTCGCAGTGCCATGCCGTATCGCTTGTTCCGGGCTGTGTCGTATGTCAGACTTCGGCAAGGAATCCTCAAAGTCCATGGCAGAAGTATCGCGTCTCTCTGCGCTCCTGGAGGCATCTGGGCTTGCGATCCAACCTTCTTGAAAATTTCAAGTAGACTCAGAAGACTTGAACAGATTTCAACGTTGAATCTCATTCAGAGACTTGGATAGACTAGTTCCCAAGTTCTTCATTTGTTGGTAACACGTGGCTGTGATAAAGGTCACAGCAGCTTCACAGGCGCACTGTTCCTCCTCTGATTCTGCAGCTCTTATTTTCGCTCAGGAAAGCAAAGCGCGGCACACTGACTTGGAAGAGCGGTCCAAAGCAGAGGCGGCTTCAGGAGATAAGTTACACGCAAAAAATGCAAAAACTTGAAGTGGACTTTGTTTGTGCTGTGCCATATTTTCTTTGGGGAGCTTTCAAACTTTCAATCTTTTCTTTGACAGGCTTGTGCATTGGAAGACAAGCTCAAGCAGGCAGAAGAGGCACCCTTGCAAAGATTCACTGAATCTATGCAAGCTGTTCTTGCAGCGGAACTGTTGCAGTGTTGTATTTGTCACATGTCTGAATGCCACAGATGTACATCGTATATAGATGTATATAGACAGAAATGATCAGATGTGCTCGTATGTGTATACAGTGTACAGTATACATCTTTTTTTACAGGTGATTATAGTCTTCTTGCAGCAGTGGTGCGTGTCAGGAACATCTGAAGTCCACTTCAGAGGTCTCTCGCTTAAGCGCGCTGCTCGAGGTGCAGGGTGGGTCGTGTGTGTTTGCATCAATGCAGTATTTGGTCATGTTTTGATTTGGACCATGGAGCCATGGATTATTTTCATTCTTGACTCATCTCTTCACAGGAAACCAGGGAGCTCCACAGGGACTTGGAAGAGAGATCCAAAACACAGGCCCTGTCGCTTTTTGATGCTTTTTGAGCATGCTCGTGCCCCAAGCAGATAAGCAGATGACTGGTGGGTGAGGTCCATTGTCGCTGAATTGATCTCAAAGTATAAATTGTAGGCCAAAGTCTCCGACGAAAAAGCGGCAGAGTTGCAAGAGGCACATGTTGGGCTTCATTGCAGCAGACTGGGAGTTCCTTCCAGGGTTTTGTTTCGCAGTGCCATGCCGTATCGCTTGTTCCGGGCTGTGTCGTATGTCAGACTTCGGCAAGGAATCCTCAAAGTCCATGGCAGAAGTATCGCGTCTCTCTGCGCTCCTGGAGGCATCTGGGCTTGCGATTCAACCTTCTTTATAAATTCCCAGTAGACTCAGAAGACTTGAACAGATTTCATACGTTGAATCTCATTCAGAGACTTGGATAGACTAGTTCCCAAGTTCTTCATTTGTTGAACACGTGCCTGTGATAAAGGTCACAGTGGCTTCACAGGCACACTTTTCCTCCTATGATTCTGCAGCTCTTATTTTCGCTCAGGAAAGCAAAGCGCTGCACACTGACCTGGAAGAGCGGTCCAAAGCAGAGGCGGCTTCAGGAGATAAGTTACACGCAAAAATGATCAAACATGCAAAGACTTGAAGTGGACTTTGTTTGTGCTGTGCCATATTTTCTTTGGAGAGCTTTCAAACTTTTGATCTCTTCTTTGACAGGCTTGTGCATTGGAATACAAGCTCAAACAGGCAGAAGAGGCACCCCTACAAAGATTCACTGCATCGGAACAAGCAGTTCTTGCGGCAGAACTGTTGCAGTGTTGTATTTATCACATGTATAGATGTACATCGTATATAGATGTATATAGACAGAAATGACCAGATGTGTACATATGTGTATACAGTATACGTCTTTATTATTCTTTATTTACATGTGATTATAGTCAATTATAGTATTCTTGCAGCAGTGGTGTGTGTCAGGAACATCTGAAGTCCACTTCAGAGGTCTCTCGCTTAAGCGCTCTGCTCGAGGTGCAGGGTGGGTTGTGTGTGTTTGCATCAATGCGGTATTTGGTCATGTTTTGATTTGGACCATGGAGCCACGGATTGTTTTCTTTCTTGACTCATCTCTTCACAGGAAACCATGGAGCTCCACAGGGACTTGGAAGAGAGATCCAAAACACAGGCCCTGTCGCTTTTTGATGCTTTTTGAGCATGCTCGTGCCCCAAGCAGATAAGCAGATGACTGGTGGGTGAGGTCCATTGTCGCTGAATTGATCTCAAAGTATAAATTGTAGGCCAAAGTCTCCGACGAAAAAGCGGCAGAGTTGCAAGAGGCACACGTTGGGCTTCATTGCAGCAGACTGGGAGTTCCTTCCAGGGTTTTGCTTCGCAGTGCCATGCCGTATCGCGTGTTCCGGGCTGTGTCGTATGTCAGACTTCGGCAAGGAATCCTCAAAGTCCATGGCAGAAGTATCGCGTCTCTCTGCGCTCCTAGAGGCATCTGGGCTTGCGATCCAAGCTTCTTCAATTCCCAGTAGACTCAGAAGACTTGAACAGATTTCATACGTTGAATCTCATTCAGAGACTTGGATAGACTAGTTCCCAAGTTCTTCATTTGTTGGTAACACGTGGCTGTGAGAAAGGTCACAGCAGCTTCACAGGCACACTTTTCCTCCTATGATTCTGCAGCTCTTATTTTCGCTCAGGAAAGCAAAGCGCGGCACACTGACTTGGAAGAGCGGTCCAAAGCAGAGGTGGCTTCAGGAGAAGTTACACGCAAAAAATGCAAAAACTTGAAGCGGACTTTGTTTGTGCTGTGCCATATTTTCTTTGGGGAGCTTTCAAACTTTCAATCTCTTCTTTGACAGGCTTGTGCATTGGAAGACAAGCTCAAGCAGGCAGAAGAGGCACCCTTGCAAAGATTCACTGCATCGGAACAAGCAGTTCTTGCAGCAGAACTGTTGTCGCATATAGATGTATACAGACAGAAATGATCAGATGTGCACATATGTGTATACAGTATACGTCTTTATTATTCTTTATTTACATGTGATTATAGTCTTCTTGTAGCAGTGGTGTGTGTCAGGAACATCTGAAGTCCACTTCAGAGGTCTCTCGCTTAAGCGCTCTGCTCGAGGTGCAGGGTGGGTTGTGTGTGTGTTTGCATCAATGCGGTATTTGGTCATGTTTTGATTTGGACCATGGAGCCATGGATTGTTTTCATTCTTGACTCATCTCTTCACAGGAAACCAGGGAGCTCCACAGGGACTTGGAAGAGAGATCCAAAACACAGGCCCTGTCGCTTTTTGATGCTTTTTGAGCATGCTCGTGCCCCAAGCAGATAAGCAGATGACTGGTGGGTGAGGTCCATTGTCGCTGAATTGATCTCAAAGTATAAATTGTAGGCCAAAGTCTCCGACGAAAAAGCGGCAGAGTTGCAAGAGGCACATGTTGGGCTTCATTGCAGCAGACTGGGAGTTCCTTCCAGGGTTTTGTTTCGCAGTGCCATGCCGTATCGCTTGTTCCGGGCTGTGTCATATGTCAGACTTCGGCAAGGAATCCTCAAAGTCCATGGCAGAAGTATCGCGTCTCTCTGCGCTCCTGGAGGCATCTGGGCTTGCGATCCAACCTTCTTGAAAATTCCCAGTAGACTCAGAAGACTTGAGCAGATTTCATACGTTGAATCTCATTCAGTCAGAGACTTGGATAGACTAGTTCCCAAGTTCTTCAGTTGTTGGTAAACCATGGCCGTGGTAAAGGTCACAGCAGCTTCACAGGCGCACTTTTCCTCCTGATTGTGCAGCTCTTATTTTCGCTCAGGAAAGCAAAGCGCTGCACACTGACCTGGAAGAGCGGTCCAAAGCAGAGGCGGCTTCCGAGAAAAGTTACACGCAAGAAATGCAAAGACTTGAAGTGGACGTTGTTTGTGCTGTGCCATATTTTCTTTGGGGTGCTTTCAAACTTTCAATCACTTGTTTGACAGGCTAGTGCATTTGAAGACAAGATCAAACAGACAGAAGAGGCACCCTTGCAAAGATTCACTGAATCTATGCAAGCTGTTCTTGCAGCGGAACTGTTACAGTGTTGTATTTATCGCATGTATGTATGAATATCAAAGATGTACATCGTATATAGATGTATATAGACAGAAATGATCAGATGTGCACGTATGTGTATACAGTGTACAGTATACATCTTTTTTTACAGGTGATTATAGTCTTCTTGCAGCAGTGGTGTGTGTCAGGAACATCTGAAGTCCACTTCAGAGGTCTCTCGCTTAAGCGCTCTGCTCGAGGTGCAGGGTGGGTTGTGTGTGTTTGCATCAATGCGGTATTTGGTCATGTTTTGATTTGGACCATGGAGCCATGGATTGTTTTCATTCTTGACTCATCTCTTCACAGGAAACCAGGGAGCTCCACAGGGACTTGGAAGAGAGATCCAAAACACAGGCCCTGTCGCTTTTTGATGCTTTTTGAGCATGCTCGTGCCCCAAGCAGATAAGCAGATGACTGGTGGGTGAGGTCCATTGTCGCTGAATTGATCTCAAAGTATAAATTGTAGGCCAAAGTCTCCGACGAAAAAGCGGCAGAGTTGCAAGAGGCACACGTTGGGCTTCATTGCAGCAGACTGGGAGTTCCTTCCAGGGTTTTGCTTCGCAGTGCCATGCCGTATCGCGTGTTCCGGGCTGTGTCGTATGTCAGACTTCGGCAAGGAATCCTCAAAGTCCATGGCAGAAGTATCGCGTCTCTCTGCGCTCCTAGAGGCATCTGGGCTTGCGATCCAAGCTTCTTCAATTCCCAGTAGACTCAGAAGACTTGAACAGATTTCATACGTTGAATCTCATTCAGAGACTTGGATAGACTAGTTCCCAAGTTCTTCATTTGTTGGTAAACCATGGCTGTGGTAAAGGTCACAGCAGCTTCACAGGCGCACTTTTCCTCCTCTGATTCTGCAGCTCTTATTTTCGCGCAGGAAAGCAAAGCGCTGCACACTGACTTGGAAGAGCGGTCCAAAGCAGAGGCGGCTTCCGAGAAAAGTTACACGCAAAAAATGCAAAGACTTGAAGTGGACACTGTTTGTGCTGTGCCATTTTCTTTGGAGAGCTTTCAAACTTTTAATCACTTGTTTGACAGGCTTGTGCATTGGAAGACAAGCTCAAGCAGACAGAAGAGGCACCCTTGCAAAGATTCACTGCATCGGAACAAGCAGTTCTTGCAGCAGAACTGTTGTCGCATATAGATGTATACAGACAGAAATGATCAGATGTGCACATATGTGTATACAGTATACGTCTTTATTATTCTTTATTTACATGTGATTATAGTCTTCTTGTAGCAGTGGTGTGTGTCAGGAACATCTGAAGTCCACTTCAGAGGTCTCTCGCTTAAGCGCTCTGCTCGAGGTGCAGGGTGGGTTGTGTGTGTGTTTGCATCAATGCGGTATTTGGTCATGTTTTGATTTGGACCATGGAGCCATGGATTGTTTTCATTCTTGACTCATCTCTTCACAGGAAACCAGGGAGCTCCACAGGGACTTGGAAGAGAGATCCAAAACACAGGCCCTGTCTCTTTTTGATGCTTTTTGAGCATGCTCGTGCCCCAAGCAGATAAGCAGATGACTGGTGGGTGAGGTCCATTGTCGCTGAATTGATCTCAAAGTACAAATTGTAGGCCAAAGTCTCCGACGAAAAAGCGGCAGAGTTGCAAGAGGCACATGTTGGGCTTCATTGCAGTAGACTGGGAGTTCCTTCCAGGGTTTTGTTTCGCAGTGCCATGCCGTATCGTGTGTTCCGGGCTGTGTCGTATGTCAGACTTCGGCAAGGAATCCTCAAAGTCCATGGCAGAAGTATCGCGTCTCTCTGCGCTCCTGGAGGCATCTGGGCTTGCGATTCAACCTTCTTGAAAATTTCAAGTAGACTCAGAAGACTTGAACAGATTTCATACGTTGAATCTCATTCAGAGACTTGGATAGACTAGTTCCCAAGTTCTTCAGTTGTTGGTAACACGTGGCTGTGAGAAAGGTCACAGCAGCTTCACAGGCGCACTTTTCCTCATGATTGTGCAGCTCTTATTTTCGCTCAGGAAAGCAAAGCGCTGCACACTGACTTGGAAGAGCGGTCCAAAGCAGAGGTGGCTTCCGAGAAAAGTTACACGCAAAAAATGCAAAGACTTGAAGTGGACGTTGTTTGTGCTGTGCCATATTTTCTTTGGAGAACTTTCAAACTTTTAATCACTTGTTTGACAGGCTTGTGCATTGGAAGACAAGCTCAAGCAGACAGAAGAGGCACCCTTGCAAAGATTCACTGCATCTATGCAAGCAGTTCTTGCAGCAGAACTGTTGCAGTGATGCATTAATCACATGTGTATGAATATCACAGATGTACATCGTATATAGGTGTATATAGACAGAAATGATCAGATGTGTACCTGTACATATGTGTAATTATACAGTATAGTATAAGTATACAGTATACATCTTTATTTACATGTGATTATAGTCAATTATAGTCTTCTTGCAGCAGTGGTGTGTGTGTGTGTGTCAGGAACATCTGAAGTCCACTTCAGAGGTCTCTCGCTTAAGCGCTCTGCTCGAGGTGCAGGGTGGGTTGTGTGTGTGTTTGCATCAATGCGGTATTTGGTCATGTTTTGATTTGGACCATGGAGCCATGGATTGTTTTCATTCTTGACTCATCTCTTCACAGGAAACCAGGGAGCTCCACAGGGACTTGGAAGAGAGATCCAAAACACAGGCCCTGTCGCTTTTTGATGCTTTTTGAGCATGCTCGTGCCCCAAGCAGATAAGCAGATGACTGGTGGGTGAGGTGCATTGTCGCTGAATTGATCTCAAAGTACAAATTGTAGGCCAAAGTCTCCGACGAAAAAGCGGCAGAGTTGCAAGAGGCACACGTTGGGCTTCATTGCAGCAGACTGGGAGTTCCTTCCAGGGTTTTGTTTCGCAGTGCCATGCCGTATCGCTTGTTCCGGGCTGTGTCGTATGTCAGACTTCGGCAAGGAATCCTCAAAGTCCATGGCAGAAGTATCGCGTCTCTCTGCGCTCCTGGAGGCATCTGGGCTTGCGATCCAACCTTCTTGAAAATTCCCAGTAGACTCAGAAGACTTGAGCAGATTTCATACGTTGAATCGCATTCAGGTTGAGACTTGGAGATTTGGATAGACTAGTTCCCAAGTTCTTCAGTTGTTGATAACACGTGGCTGTAGTAAAGGTCACAGCAGCTTCATAGGCGCACTTTTCCTCCTATGATTCTGCAGCTCTTATTTTCGCTCAGGAAAGCAAAGCGCTGCACACTGACTTGGAAGAGCGGTCCAAAGCAGAGGCGGCTTCCAGAGACACGTTGCACTTTAGGGCTATATAACCCAACTTCTGTAACCCATAGAAAATGATGAATTTAGCTACTTTTTCCTCCTGCTGTTGCTGCTGCTGTTCAAAAGGCAGCTTCCGGATGGGCAAACACCATGGCAGCGAAGGACGGAGAAGCATCAACATTGCACCCCAAAAGTGCTTGACGTAACCTCTGAAACCTATAGAAAATGATGATTTGATGATTTTAGCTACCTTTTCCTCCTGCTGCTGCTGAGACTCCTGCTGCTGCTGCTGCTGCTGGTGGCTGCTGCTGGTGGCTGCTGGTGGCTGCTGGTGGCTGCTGGTGACTGCTGCTGCTGCTGCTGCTGGTGGCGGCTGCTGCTGTTCAAAAGGCAGCGCCCGGATGAGAAAACGCCATGGCAGTGAAGGACGGAGAAGCATCAAAATTGCACCCCAAAAGTGCCTAACGCAACCTCTGAAACCCATAGAAAATGATGATTTTAGTTCCTGCTGCTGCTGCTGCTGCTGTTCAAACGGTAGCCCCCGGATGGGCAAACGGCGGAGAAGCATCAAAATTGCATCCCAAAAGTGTCTAACGTAACCTCTGAAACCCATAGAAAATGATGATTTTAGTTCCTGCTGCTGCTGCTGCTGATGCTGCTGACAGAAGAGTACCACAAGCACCTGCCGTCACCAACACAGCAAGGCACAGAAGGACAAACAGGCGACAGAATCACACCGAAAAACTGCCTAACGTGACTTCTAGAACCCTACTAGAACTGAGAGAACTGAGAGGACTGATGAGACAGACTAGACGGCTGCTGCCGTTGCTGCTGCCGCTGCTGCCGCTGCTGCCGCTGGTGCTGCTGCTGCTGCTGCTGCTGCCGACAGAAGAGTACCAAAAGCACCTGCCGGCACCAAAACAGCAAGGCACGGAAGGAGGGATGCTGCTGCTGGTGGCTGCTTTTTACGCATTACTAACTCTTATTTCCTAGCACGCTCCCCTTTGCGCAGCCGGGGTCGGCGGATTTTCTTTGGAGAGCTTTCAAACTTTTAATCACTTGTTTGACAGGCTAGTGCATTGGAAGACAAGCTTAAGCAGACAGAAGAGGCACCCTTGCGAAGATTCACTGAATCTATGCAAGCTGTTCTTGCAGCAGAACTGTTGCAGTGTTGTATCTATCACAGGTATGTATGAATACCACAGATGTACATCGTATATAGATGTATATAGACAGAAATGATCAGATGTGCACATATGTGTATACAGTATACATCTTTATTTACATGTGATTATAGTCAATTATAGTCTTCTTGCAGCAGTGGTGTGTGTGTCAGGATCATCTGAAGTCCACTTCAGAGGTCTCTCGCTTAAGCGCTCTGCTCGAGGTGCAGGGTGGGTCGTGTGTGTTTGCATCAATGCGGTATTTGGTCATGTTTTGATTTGGACCATGGAGCCATGGATTGTTTTCTTTCTTGACTCATCTCTTCACAGGAAACCAGGGAGCTCCACAGGGACTTGGAAGAGAGATCCAAAACACAGGCCCTGTCGCTTTTTGATGCTTTTTGAGCATGCTCGTGCCCCAAGCAGATAAGCAGATGACTGGTGGGTGAGGTCCATTGTCGCTGAATTGATCTCAAAGTACAAATTGTAGGCCAAAGTCTCCGACGAAAAAGCAGCAGAGTTGCAAGAGGCACACGTTGGGCTTCATTGCAGCAGACTGTGAGTTCCTTCCAGGGCTTTGTTTCGCAGTGCCATGCCATATTGCTTGTTCCGGGCCGTGTCGTATGTCAGACTTTGGCAAGGAATCCTCAAAGTCCATGGCAGAAGTATCGCGTCTCTCCGCGCTCCTGGAGGCAACTGGGCTTGCGATCCCTCTTCAATTCCCAGTAGACTCAGAAGACTTGAACAGATTTTATAGGTTTAATCACTTTTAGTTAGAGACTTCATTTGTTGGTAACACATGGCTGTGGCAAAGGTCACAGCAGTTTCACAGGTGCACTTTTCCTCCTCTGATTATGCAGCTCTTGTTTTCGCATGTTCAATCATCAATCGGTTTTGGAATTGGTTTTGTGTGATCCTTGTAGGTTAGTATATCTGGTCGAGGGAAAAATGACAGCAGCGTCACAGATGAAAACGTCATGCATTTCATCCACTGAATTTGCAGTTGTTTGGACCAGATGTTCACATGTTCAGGAAAGCAAAGCGCTGCATGCTGACTTGGAAGAGCGGTCCAAAGCAGAGGCGGCGTTGCACGCAAAAAATGCAAAGACTTGAAGTAGACTTTGTTTGTGCTGTGCCATATTTTCTTTGGAGAGCTTTCAAACTTTCAATCACCTGTTTGACAGGCTTGTGCATTGGAAAACAAGCTCAAACAGGCAGAAGAGGCACCCTTGCAAAGATTTGCTGCATTGATGCCAGGTGTTCTTGCAGAGGGACTTTTGGAGTCTGAATTGGGAACGACTTCATGCATATGATATACTGCATGTATATGTGTGCATAATTATATACACTGTACATTCATATGCATTCTATATCATCCATACCAGTAGAGCCCGGGCAAGCCGGGTGACGGAAGTTTCGACAGGGGAAGCCAATAAAGAAAGGGGAGAGCTTATAGGAACGACGCCTGACCCCCTGGCTGTCATGGCCGTTGACTGCGCCATCTCTTGGAACATCTTGGAGCCCTTTCTCCTTGACATTTCTTTCTCTTGACATCTTTGTCTGATGATGCAACTTTCTCTTGATCCGGTTTGCCCTTGACATCTGTGAATCTTGACAGCTCTTCTTGTTGACAGCTCTGAAGCCCGAGACTTGACACACTCTTCTCTCCTGACAATGTTTTGCTGATGTCATCGCTGCCTCTTGAAAACCGATGTCTTTTCAGCCGCTTTCCGTTGACGTCTCTTTCTCTTGGCAGCACTATTGTTTGGCATCTCTTTTTCTTGGGACCTTCTTCTCTTGACATTCTCTACTCTTTACACCCCATTCTCTTGATACGGTTTTCTCCTGACACCATGTTTCTTGCATCCTTTTGTTTTCGCAACTTTTTTCTTTGAGACCTCTTTCTGTTAAATTGCTTTCCATGGAGACCTTCTGTCTTGACATCTCCTTTGTCTTGAGGTGGTTTTGCATCCTCATGCTTTTCTTTTGGCTTTCCCAGTACTTCTTTGTACTAATTACAAGACTTCCACACGGTACTTCCCAGTACTACTTGGTACTACACGCCTTGCACAAAGCACTTCCCAGTGCTACTTTGTACTACAAGACTTGCACAAAGTTCCCAGCACCACTTTGTAGCACAAAGACTTGCACAAAGTACTTCCCACTATTACTTTTTACAGAAAGGCTTGTGCAAAGTAGATTCCAGTACTACTTTGTACTGCAAGACTTGCACAAAGTACTTCCCGGTACTATTTTGTATTCCAAAGCTGGCACAGAGCTTTTGCACACAGCAAGCTTTTACACAGAGAAGCTTTTACACACACACACACGGAGGCTTTTACACAGAGAAGCTTTTACATAGAGAAGCTTTTACATAGAGAAGCTTTTACGCACAGAAGCTTTTGCAGGCAATGCTTTGACGCAGAGAAGCTTGTACAGACAGAAGCTTTTATACAGAGAAGCTTTTTACGCAGAGAAGCTTGTACAATCTTGTACACGCAAATGCTTTGACACAGAGAAGCTTGTACACACAGAAGCTTTTGCAAAGAGAAGCTTTTACACAGAGAAGCTTTTACAAAGAGAAGCTTTTACACAGAGAAGCTTTTACAAAGAGAAGCTTTTACACAGAGGAGCTTCTACATAGAAGCTTTTACGCACAGATGCTTTTACGCAGAGAAGCTTTTACACGGAGAAGCTTTTACACAGAGAAGCTTTTACACAGAGAAGCTTTGACACGCAGCAAGCTTTTACACAGAGAAGCTTTTACGCGCAGCAAGCTTTTACACAGAGAAGCTTTACGTCCACAACGGCAACAGAAATTGCAGCTCGGCACCAAAGCTAAAAAGACGATTTCGACGCAATTTTTGACATCAGCTTTAAATGTAAATGATCAGCGCCAAGATTGAGGAAAAACTGCTGCAAAAGCACTCCAGTACGATTTACGACCCCCAGCTGCAAAAGACAATATTATTAAGCACACCGCCGCGCCGGCAAGAAGCATTGATGCGGCCACCCCACTATGACCTGCAGAGACTGAGTTGCAAAGCAGCATAATAAAACTACGCGCAGCAGAAATTGAAGCTCTAAAGCCGGATCTCAGCGCCAAAGCGGAAAAAACAACGATTTTGAAGCACTTTCCAAAAGGATTTTTAAAAGGAAAGTGATCAGCGCCAAAAAGGAGAGAAAACATAGGGTTTCGTGCGATTCGGAACCTTTAAGCACCACCTTCATAAAGCAATTCGAATGCTATCTCCACTCACTGTCCTGGAAATCACAAAATGGAACTGCGTCGACCAGCACAGCAATCACAAGCATGGAAGCGGCCATTCCAATGCAAACTGCACGCCTGGATCACCAAACATAATGGCACAGCGCACGCAATCATCTCAATGACCTTCAAAGTCAACTTTAGGGTGGAGACAACGTTCACCACATCGACGCCGGGACACACTTTATGCGAGAAGGCACAGGGTTTCGTGCGGTTCCTAACCTTCAAGCATCACCGCCTTGGCGAAGCAATTTCCCCTGCGATGTGCAATCACGGCCTTGCAAATCACAATACAAGTGCGTCAGCCAAGATTGCAAACACAAGCATGAAGCAGCCACCCTGACTTCAATTTTGCAATGTAGGACGCGTCCGAGCACACTCGATCGCAGCTGGATCCGTCGCACAGACAATGATCCCCACATCGCTGCCCGGACGCTCTTTATCCGAGAAAACAAAGGGTTTCGTGCGATTCCTAATCTTCAAGCATCACCCGAACGAAGCAATTGCTGGTGATTTAATGATGTTGTGATGGTGGTGGTGCTACTGATGTGATGATGTGGTGATGTTGTGATGTTGGGGGTGGTGGTAATGATGTGATGATGTGGTGATGTATAGTGATGTTGTGATGTTGGGGGTGGTGGTAGTGATGTGATGATGTGGTGATTTGGTATTCAATGTTGTTGTTGTTGCTGCTGCTGCTGTTGTTGTTGTTGTTGGTGGTGGTGTTGGCGTTGTTGTTGTTGTTGTGGTGGTGGTGGTGGTCATGTGATGATGTGGTGATGTCTTTTACTTTCGTCGCATTTGCAGAGTCTGTATCACGGAGTTTAGACATCTAAAATTCCTCTGGCCATCAATCTCATCTAACTCATATATTGATTTATTTATATATGATTATTTATATATATATATATACATTTGCACACCATCTATATCCTCGGTATCATTGGTATCATTTGATAACATAATAATTACCATACTAATGCATCATATCACATATACGACATATACCACATATATGACATATACCACGCACCTCACATATTTCATATATATCGCACACAGGCCCAAAAAATAAATCAATAAATCAATAAATCAATAAATCAATAAATAGATAAACAAATTCAACATATAAATCATATGTCCATGTACATATACATGTTTTTTTAAAACAACAAACACGTTTGTCAGGAACATCTCAAGTCCACGGGGGAGATTTCTCGCTTAAACGCGCTTCTTGAGGTGCCATCCGGGTTGCCCAACTGGAGGGGGGGTATACTATGCTATACGATATGTCTATGAATCAAAACCCTGGTGCCTTAGGTACCCAATGGATGTTTATTCACCCGGTCACATGGTAATAACAGGTTTTGACCCATCCCCATATAAATATTTTGGGGATGATCATGGAATTGAATTGGGGGTTGTACTAAGTATCGAATATTTTTTTGTTCAAATGGGGGCCTAATGGGGGATCCCCAAGTCACCATAGGTTTCAATACTAAAATCGTGAAATCTTGGATGATTTTGGATACCTCCATTTTAGGACACCTCGATACAAATATCTTGAGGATGATCGTGGATTATCATGATCCAATCAACTGGGAATCAACCAACCAATTTTATTTTGGAATGACATGGGGTTGTGAACACTGCTCACATGAACAGCGGTGAGCAGAATCACAATACTTAGCTAACACTTACTTTTGTAGTAATCATTGGACCTACATTTCCAGCACCTTTTCGGACCGGGTGGAAATAAAATCGATCAGCGGCGTTCAATCTAGTGCCATTGTTTCAGTGTTTGTAGCATCTTTCAGCAGTATTTGATGAGGCGAGCCAAGATCAATGCAGCCAGCTGCAAGAGAAATCCATGGCACAGGCACGGGCTTTCCAAGCAAGTGCGAACTTTTCAATTGCTGGCCAGTGCCACTTAGGTAAGCTTCCTCAGTCCCACAATGGTTGGACCCTGAAAATTTATGTCACTTGTTGGATGCCCCTGAAATCCCCTGAAGTTAGAAGTTTCGTGGGAACAATGACCCCCGTTTGCCAGCTTTTTGAGCCTACCCAGCTGTCAGTGGACATTTGAGGCAAGAATGTCCGATGACAAAGCAGTCGAACTGCAAGAGGCTGGCAGAATTGGTTTAATTTACAGGAACGCCCTATATTTGATGTTAAAAACCATGGTTTCCTATATATATAATTATATATATATATTTCCCTTAAATCAATCCATTGAAATGCTCAGTCAGACCAAGTTATTCCATGTTATTCCTATTTTTTTTCAGAAAGGCCAACCGATCTGGGTGAACGATAACAAGCTCATTACAACGTCACCATGGAGGTTACTGGAAACTGCCTCTGCATGTTCTTATTTCAGGTTGCTGAATCATTCTATTCAGCCGGAGTGTTCAGATGATTCATCCAATATATACCCATAGTTATGTAACGTATTTATACCGGAATGGACCGGTATGGATAGGAAAAGTCAGACCGAGCAAACCTCAAACTTTGAGTACTTTTTTTTTTTGCGAGCCATACATGTTAATACGTGTTGTCCTTGATTGAGCAGTGTTCAATACACCAGTTGGTTCATCACTGCACTAGGGCTTTACTATCCAATATATTTGATTACCATCATCGATAGACCGGGAATCCCCAACAAACAACGAGGACCGGTATAATGGAATCACAGGTTTTTTGAACATTGCTCAATTAAACAACCATGTTGTACTCCCTAATGTTGTAAACCCAGTAATAAACTGTATTGTCCCAGCAACCATTCGTTTGGGTCATTAAAAACATAATCTTAAAATCTCCTAAAGATAAATCGGGCATTCCCGGAATTGGCGTAGAGGAAAACATTTTTAGGAACCCCATGGAAATCGCTGATCCTATATTTGGGGTTAACAAAACCAGTTTCCTGCAGATTTTCCCTCAAACAGAACTCAAGGCAGGGCTGGTTTCATTACTTGTGGGAATTTCATGTTCAACTATTCTCAATTGTATTTTCAACATTTTTCAACTACTGTATATTTTCAACTATATATATATATATGTGTGTACATACATACATACATACATACATACATACATACATACATACATACATACATGTTCAACTATTTTCAATTATTTTCAATTATTTTTCATGTTCATTTTGACATATTTTCACTGATCCCCAAGTGACTTGTTCGCAGGCCTCCTGCAGGGCCCAAGGCGAAGCGGTCAGGCTCGCGGCCTCTCTGGAGGCGTGGGGGTTGGGTGAAAAATGATGGGAAAACAGGGAAAAATGACGAACCGGGGGATTTTCCTAGTTTTTTTTCCACTGAAAATTGGGGGTTGAGTGTTTTCCTCACTATTTCTGGTGGATTTTAATGGGAAACAACCAGGAAAACACTAGTTAATCATTATTGACCCTATAAAAAATGACCATCAATGGTTGGGAAAAGGTCGTTTTCAGAGATACCTGAAACGCATCGAAAATTGCTCTGTCAGATGTGGCTTACCACAACTGGAGTTTCTAGTTTGGGCGACATATAGATCACCGTTTTCTGAGATTTTATTCATGGGGCTGGAACAATCCAATATTTTGCAGGGATCCAATGTCATTCAAGATTGGCCATGGGGAGAGGTTCAAGGGAAGCCGGGTGACTTCCTTGGGTGACAGATCCAATTGCGCTTGTGGGTCCTGTGGGTGATTGATTTGTATTGTGGCACTGCCACCAGACTCACACCAGACGCACAACAAGTCCGAGTATGCAGATTGCCCCTCCACTTACTGCATTCCGGGTGAATCTTCAGCTGCTGGTGCTTTTTCCTTCTGATCGTGGATCTGCAGGAAAGCCGAGCTCAACACAATGAGCTTCTAGAGAAGACGGAGATGATGAAAGCAGAGGCCGGCACATGTTGACCGGGTGTTCTTGGTGAATGTTCGATCGAGCAATTCTTAGCCAGAATGGAGGAGAGTGCCCAACAGTATGTGTCTTGGTGGGCTTTTGTGGTTTCATCTGCCAGGTCGTTAAATTGGAAGAGCAATTGAATAGCTCAGAGGAGGTGGGTGAAACAGCTTGAAGATGCTTGTTGTGTTTCTGCATCATGTCATCACAGTTTTGGGGAGTGTGCAGTGAAACGGCCATGCAGGACGCGAGATTTGCAACTCATGTGGCTCAAGTGCTTAGCACCGTGATGCCAAAAGGGAAAGGAAGGGCATAGATTGGTTGCCTTCAAGCCGAATTTTGTTGGAACTGCAACACATTGCAACTGCATGCAAATGCATGTCAACATGCAGACTCAAATTGCATGCTTAGACAACCTTTGGTGGCCATGGAGACCGTTTTTGGTATTTGCAGATGAGACTTGGACAAAGAAAGCTGTTTGTCCAGATTCATCTGCTGCTAGTGGATCTGGGAAAACGCGCAGATTGCTCAACAAAAGCGGGATGCGGAATGTACTGGACAGATTGACAAGTCCAAGGCATTGGCTCTAACTGCCACTAAAAATCCAAAGATGGTGAAACTGCCTTAGGCAGCATTTTTACGCTACTGACATGGACAAGGGTCAGAGATGACCCCGCACTCCAACAAATTGGCTGATCAAAAGTCATGTCTTCGACACCTCTCTGTTGAATCCCAGAAAGGGTTGGATCCTGCGTTGAAAATCTGGCCATTTCCAGTGCCGTTTGCAGAGAATTTCAGGCATTTTCAACATCCCCGTCTGTGGCGGCTTCTGTGCTCCAACGAGGAACCCAGAGGAGTGACTGGAAGAGTGGTCTGGCTGCCATCCATGGGATGATAATCACCAAATATTGGGGGGATTGCTTGAGCCCCCAGTATCAGTACTATTTGGTGATTATCATATTATGATATCATTATGATGTATCATTGTGACAGTAATACTGCAAGTATGTAATATCATTATGACAGTATCAGTATGTACCATTACGTATCACTGTCTCTATGTCCCAGGTGCATCAGCATGCATCAGCTCAGACGCTGGAGGTACCAAGAACAGAAAGATGGAGATAGACCTCCCTAAGACAAAATCTCATCAGAGTTATCCTGGTTTGAGAATATTTCACATAAGTTTCAAAATAGGACATGGTGGGTTTGTGTGAAGGATAGTGGCATCTATGCTTCAGCGTCAATGTCGATCCTCTTGAACTCTTCTCTTTCGCTTGCTGAATTTTGAAGGAGACTTGTCTGAAGCATGTCTCCAATGAGTACACCCTGCCGCTTGCGGGTGTTGCTGAGACTTTGAATCTAGAACACTTCGGCCTTGACCACCTCGGCCAAGAAATGCGGGCCCTTTTTGAAGTCAACCATTGCCAATGGTATCCAATGGTCAAACACAAAAGGGGGCTGTTACGGCTCTTATATTATATATAATATTGTATAAATCATCCCATTGGTAGCTATGCCATGCCCAATTCCAATGTTTTTTGCTGCTGGTGGTTTGCTTGGATCATCCCGGGTGGCAACTGTTTGGTGACGGTGAAGTCCATTGGCTCGCCCCAGAACTGGATTATAACCCACTTACTAGACACCAACCACTTACTAATCATCATTGCTTCCACTAAATCCCTGTGTTTCATGGTGATCTCCCCATTTTTGGCTAGTTTTTCATCTTCAGAATTACTAGTGGGATGACAATGACTCAGGTTTTCATGAAACTGGGCCGTTGCATCGAAACGAACCGCTGCTGTCGACGCTGTGGTTCTGCCGGGACGTCTTGGGGCAGCCGGAACCGACGCAGCTTGGTGAAGGGAGCATGGTGGTCAAGGGGATGAATCACTTGAATACACACACCTAATATATATATATATATATATATAGAAGTGTATATAGAAGCGTGTATATATATACAGATGCTACATCTATCTGTCCTTCACATATAGTTATGTAAATGTATGTATATATAACATATATATATATACTGTATATATATATGTGGCAGGGACCTTTGGGGTCTATTTCGTTCCTATGCATACAAGCATGTAATGCTATTGTTTTTCTTCTCCTTTGGTCGTTTAACTTGTTCATTTCTTTTGTGTCCACTAAAGTAGACTAAACTAGACTAAAACCAGACTACTGGACTAAACTAAACTAAACTGGATTAAACATGATTAAACTAGACTCTACTAGACTCAACTAGACCAAACCAAGCTAAATTACACTAAAGTAGACTACAGTAGACTAAAGTAGCCTAAAGTAGATTGAAGTAGGCTAAAGCGGGCTAAACTACACTAAAATAGGCTAAAGTAGACTACCGTAGGCTAAACTAGACTAAAGTAGACTAAAGTAGACCAACGTAGACAAAGATTGGCTAAACTAGACTGAAACTGAGGAAACTGGATTAAGCTGGACTGAGCTTGTTTTTGGTTAAACTAGACTAGCTATATAATTAATGTTATATCTAAATGTTGATGCTTATGAAAATCAAACACTACGTGACACTAAATTAGGGTAAACTAGATTAAGCTAAGCTAAACTAGGCTAAATTAGGCTCAACTAGACAAAACTTGACTAAATGAAATTAGACTACACATCATGACGAAACTAGATTAAAACATAGTAGATTGCACAAAATTTGGCCAAAGTGGAGTAAAGAGAACTAAAGTACATTAAACTCAGTCAAACTTGATTCAATTAGATTATATAAACTGGACCACATTGGATTAAACTGTGCTTCTTCACTACTCAATCTATACTCATCATGACGACGACCCTGCTAGAGATGCGCGGGCAGCCCTGCAAAGGACACAAGTTCGCATTGGGCGCCGAGGCACAGCCCAAGCCCAACGCACCTGGGCCAAACCACATGCAAGGTACGGCCCAAGCCCAGCGCAGCTGGGTGACACCACCCATGATACCCATGCAAGGTACGGCCCAAGCCCAGCGCAGCTGGGTGACACCACCCATGATACCCATGCAAGGCACTGCCGAAGCCCAGCGCAGCTGGGTGACACCACCCATGATACCCATGCAAGGTACGGCGCAAGCCCAGCGCAGCTGGGTGACACCACCCATGATACGCATGCAAGGTACGGCCCAAGCCCAGCGCAGCTGGGTGACACCACCCATGATACCCATGCAAGGTAGGGCCCAAGCCCAGCGCAGCTGGGTGACACCACCCATGATACCCATGCAAGGTACGGCCCAAGCCCAGCGCAGCTGGGTGACACCACCCATGATACCCATGCAAGGTACGGCCCAAGCCCAGCGCAGCTGGGTGACACCACCCATGATACCCATGCAAGGCACGGCCCAAGCCCAGCACAGCTGGGTGACACCGACCGTCCTCCGAATGATACCCATTGTCAAGGTGACTGCACGCATTAGCCCCAGCGCAGTGGGTGTACAAACGACCGTCATGATCCTGTGTTCCTGGGCAGGCATACCGGGCCAAGTCACTAGCGCAGCTGGGTGACACCACCCATGATACCCATGCAAGGCACGGCCCAAGCCCAGCACAGCTGGGTGACACCACCCATGATACCCATGCAAGGCACGGCCCAAGCCCAGCGCAGCTGGGTGCCACCACCTATGGAAGGCTTGGCGAGCTTGCTCTCCCCTCGGAGGGACTTCAAGTTTTATCCGGTGCCAAGGCCGTGTGATGCCACATCCATCCCTGCGCAACAGGGCCATGGTGACATGTTCCAGATTGTGATCCAGCGTCGTGCACGGGGAGTCTTGGCGCGCAACCGCGTCCGCCGCATGCACGCCGCAGCGGTGAAGGCGCAGGCCTTGATTCGTGGAGGACTGGCCAGAAGGCGTGTGGCCAAGCGTAGAGTGGTGATGAATCAGCTGGCCCTGACCATCCAGTGTGCTGCCCGAACATACCAGGCGAACCGCAAGACACAGGCGAAGCGTCAGGCCAAGGCGGCCGAACAGGCACGAGAAGATTCCGCCATCTATATTCAGCGCGTTTTCCGCGGTGGACAAGGCCGAGATGAAGCTGCTAGGAAGCTTGAGCTGTACAATGAACAACTCGAGCAATACCGAGCGGCTACGAAACTGCAATCGATGGCGCGGCGCGATGCTGCAATCAAGAAGGTGGACAGGATCAGAGCTCAAAAGTTCGATCGAATGAACGAGGAGGAGCGCCCTGTGCTGCCACCACCGGAGGGCGGTGCACCCCCGCCTGGTCAGGAGGACTTCGACCTCCTCATTAAGTTGCTGCAGGGAAACAAAGAAGTGACCCTGGCCATCAAGAACCTCTGGATTGAGGACTTCGACTGGTCCTGGTGGGTTGGAATGAGGTTGCAAATGTAGTAACAAACTAGACTCAACTACACGAAAGTAGACTCAAGACTAAAGTGGACTAAACTTAACTAAACTAGTTGAGTCTAATTTGGCCTACTTTACTCTCATATAGTTTAGTTCAATTTAATCTAGGATGGTCTGGTTTAGTCTACTTTATTTAGCCTTTTTTAATATACCTTGTCTAATTCAGTCTAGTTTAGTGTTGCTTAGTCTTATTTAGTTCAAGTTGGCGTGGGTAAATTCTGTTTAGTCTGGTCTAGCCAAGCTTAGCCTAGTTTAGTCCAGCTTTGCCCAGTTCAGTCTGGTCTAGTCTAATTTCGTTTAGTCTAGTTTAGCCGAAGTTAGGTTAGTCCAGTTGAGCATAGTTTAGTCTACTTTAGGCTACTTTAGGCTAGTTTAGCACGCTCTAGTCTACTTCAGTCTACTTTAGGCTACTTTAGTCTTTAGCCTACTTGAGTCTAGTTTAGTCTGTTTAGTCTACGTTAGTCTGCTTTAGTGTAGTTTAGCCTAGTTGATTCTAGTTTGGGTTAGTTTTGTTTTATTTAATTCAGCTTAGTTGAGCTTAGTCCAGGTGTAGATTTAGATGCAGGTGGTTTTGCTTACTCTATATAGTTTAATCTGGTTTAGTCTAGTTTAGTCCATTTTAATCTAATCTAATCTAGTTTGGTCTAGTTTAGTCTAGTTTGGTCCAATTTAATCTACTTTAGTCTACTTTAGCGCATTGTTTACTCTAGTCTATCTAGTTTACATAATAGAATTTAATCTGGTCTAGCTTAGTCGATTTTAGTCTGGTTTAGTCTTGTTTAGTCTAATTTAATTTAGTTTAGTGTAGTTTTAGCCCAGTTGGATTTGTTTTGCCTAATTGAATCTAGTTTAACCTAGTTTAATCTAATTTACTCTAATATAATCCAATTATTATCTAACTTAATCTTTGTTATCCTAAATGTATAATCTAAGTTCGTCCAAAATCAATCCAACTTAGTTCAGCTGAACCGAACTTAGTCAAGTTTAGCTTGATTTCATCTAATCTAAATCTAATAGAATGTAGTTTAGTTTAATTTAATCTACCTTAGTCCAGCTTAATCGAATTCAGTGTAGTTTAGTCTCGTTTAGCCCAGCTTAGCCTAGTTTTGTCTAGTTTAATGTAATTTTATTCAAATTTAGTCTAATTTAATCTTGTTTTGTCTAGTTTAGTTAAACTTAATCTACTTTAGACTAGTTTAGTCCAATTTTTCCATTTTAGTTTACTGTACGTAGTTTTCTTCGATCTAGTTTAGCTTAACTTAGTCTATTTTAGTCTACTTGAATCTACTTTAGTCTACTTCAGAATATTTCAGTTTAGTTCAATCGTGTTTAGTTTAGCTTGATCTAGTTTCATTTATTTCACTCTAATTTAGTTTAATCTAGCTTAGTGTAGTTAAGTCTAGCTTAGTCTAATTTAGTCTAGTTTAAGGTAATTTCACCTAGTTTAGCCTAGTTTAATAATCTAATTTAACCTAGTTCAATCTAGTTTTATCGAAAATTGTTGTGTTTAGTCTACTTTGGTGTAGCTTAGTGTAGTTTTGTCTAGTTTTAGTCTAGCTTAATCCAATTTAGTCTAGCTTTATCCAGTTTAGTCTAATTTAGCCTACTTTCTTCTACTTCAGTCTCCTTCAGTCTTTCTTAATCTATTTTACTATACTTTACTGTAGTTTAGTCTAGTTTAGTCTTGTCTTGCAATCTAGTTTAGTATTGTTTTGTTTAGTTTAGTTTATTTCAGTCTAGTCTAGCTTAGTTTAAACCAATCTACTTGGAACTATACTAGGCTAGTTTAATCTATTTTCATGTGCTTTCATCTTGTTTAGTCTACTTTAGTCTTGTGTGATTTACTTTAGCCTGCTTTTAGTCTACGGTGGAATCATTTACAGTAGTCTGGTTTAGCGAATCTAGTCTAGTTTAATCTAATTTAGTCTAGTTTAATAGTCTAGTTTAATAGTCTGGTTTAGTCTAGTTTAATTTAATTTAATCTAATTTAGTCTAGTTTTGCCTACTTTTGGCCTACTTCAGTCTACTTTAGTGCATTTTAATCAAATTTAGTCTATGAGTCCACTCTAGTCTAATTTAGTTTAGTTTATGTTCGTCATGTTTAAAATCAATTAAACTAAATTCAACTATTCTAAAGTAGGCTAAACTATATAGATGAAACTACGCGAAATAGTACAGTGAAATAGACTAAACTAAGCTAAACTAGACTACACTAGATTAATCCAAATTAAACTAAACTAAACTAGACCGAATCAGATGAAAATAGACTAACCTACTGCAGACTAAACTACTTTAAAGTAACTCACATTAAAATAATTTGACCAAACTACACTCCACTAGACCAGACTGGGACTACCATTTTCTCAGTATGTTTGTTTCTGTTTTGAGTTCTTGGCTTTCCCTTTTCTTTCTATGCTCTCGGCCATCTTCCCGCTATTCAGTAGAGTCTAGTTTCCGCTTCTACTTCCTCTTCCCTGTTAAAACAATGTTTTGTTCTTTACAATTTCTGTCTGCTTTTGTTTTCTCGTCTAACCTTTCCCTGTTTTCTTCTTCTCACTCTTCTTTCTCTTCCCAATTCCAAACTCTTCCTTTTCCTTTTTCGTTTCTCCTCTCCCTGTTCCTGGTAAAATTTCTCTTCCAATCTGCTTCGGCGTTTTGCATGTGTTTCTTCCTTGTCTGCTTCCTTTGTACTCTCTCCTCTTCACTGGTCTTGTTTCTTCTTTTGCCCCACTATGCCCAGTCTTTCCGGTTCTGCTTCCTCATCCTGGCTGCATTTCCTGTCCAAGAGAAGGAAGAGGGGAGAAGGAACATTACAATAAAGACAAAGGAAGAAGGTGCATTTGAAATAGAAAAAAACAGTGATATAGCAAAAAGGAAAGTGTTACGAAAAGCTAAAAAAATAAAGAAAAAGTCACATGCAAAGGAAAAAAGACAAACAGGAGAAATACTGTAATGAAAAACCGAGAAAGGGTTAGATACAAACGACGTGAAATTGGAATAAGAAAACGAAAATGAGATTGCTAAAGCAAAGAAGCTTTAGTGCAGGAACGGTCCCCACTCAATCTTGGAAAAGGGGCTGCCAAAAGAACTCTTGGAAAAGGAACTAGAAAAGGAAGCAGAAGGGGAGAAGAAAATTGAAACGAAATTGACAAGGAAGAGAGTGAGAAAGAGAAACTTGAAGTGCAAAAAATAGTGAAAGAGTAAAAGGGATAGCGTTACGAAACCGGAGAAACAAGGAACAAAAAGAGGTGAAGGCAAATAAGAAGAAAAAGAACAAGGAAGGCCCCAAACTGACAATGGAAGTGGAGAAGCAAACAAACAAATGACAAGGAAAAGGAAACAATCAACGGATACGAAGCTGCATTTTGGCACTGTTAAAGGGCGCTATAAACCTTGGGAAAAGAGACCCAAAAAAGAAAGGAACAAAGGAATAGAAAAAGGAAACGAAACAAATAAGGATAAGAAGAAGAGAGAAGAGACAGAGACTGGAATGTAACAAGGCAAACCGGAGAAACGATAGCACAGCAGGGAAACAAGAAGGGAGAAAAGGAGCGGCAGGAGGAAACGGAAAAAGGACATGGAAAGGAGGAACAACAAATAAAAAAGACAATGTAAAGGGTCAAAGGGAAGAGAAGACAGAAAAACATCTCAGATTCTAGTTGACAGGGCCCTGTCATGGGCACAAAATGGGGCCTTTCATACGTGAGTTACGTGATACACACTATACACTGGATCCTCTCCCCACTGCCCTTTTTCATCTCTCTCTTCCAGCTCCGTTTGGTCCTCTTTTTTGTTTATTTTTTTCTGCTGTTCTCTTTATTCCTGGCCTTGCCTTTCCAAGATTGCAAGGGCCCCATCACAATCACAAAACGAAGGCTTTCATGCGCAGTATACTAGTCACACTATTCACGATTAGTTTTATCCCCTTCACGTTCATATCCTCTTCTTGCTCTTGTTTCTCATCCTGCTCGTAGAGTGTGTGGCTTAAGGTTGTTTGCCGCGTGCATGTTCAAACAATGACACGAAGCTTTGCTTCTTCAGCTTATTTTTTTTCGGTTCTGGTTCCCTGTTCTC
>CAMXCT020003020.1:0-78743 GCA_947184155.2 Cladocopium goreaui | reverse complement strand
GTAAAGATGTTGCGCAATGTGTTCCAGCAAGCGTGTTAGGCAACATGCTTGGAAATGCCATGAGTGCTGGTGTGCTGAGACTCTTAGCGCACTGCATTTTCAAGGCACGTGGCATCCTTTAAACGCGAAAAGCACTAGACCCAGCAGAGTTCAAGAATCAATGTTTGTCAGCCTCCCAGCAGAGTTCAAACATTAAGACTTGGTCAGCATCTCCAGAAACCAAGCGTGTTTTTTTTCCCATGTTGTATCGCTCACAGGTTTTTGGCTCTCATCCAGGTTTGAACTGACAAAGTGGTTCAGTAACATGGCAGCAGCTCGTCCTGCCAATGCCAAGCCCCAAGGTGTCCTGGCGAAAGCTGACCTGCAGCTGGGCATCCGTGCCTTTCTGCAATGGGACCCCAACCTGAGGGCAAAGAGTGAGCATGAACTTGAGAACGCTCGTGAATGTTTGCTTTTCTGCCGGCAATTTTTTGTCGAAGACAGGACCAGATCCGTGGCGCTTGCCCAGGCAATCTTGTTCCTTACAATCCTGCAGAATTCATTGAACTATCCTGAGGATGAACTGGTAGATGTGCCATGGACCGCTGACTATTACGACAAGAACGCAGAAATCCAGGCCTTGCAAGAGAAAGTGAAAGAATGCGTGGCTTTGAAGTCAAAGGCTGGCCTGGAGAGAAAAATTGATGAGGTGGAAAGCGCTGCTTTGTTCATTGCAAGTGCCATGGGAGCCATTGGGTCAGGAATTCCCCAGGCAGCGCATTTGCAAGGCTCCGCTGTTTGCCTGGACGACTTGTACGTGCACTTGGAGTTTCGCTTTGCAAATTTGGAGACTTAGTCTTGACGCTGCTGTGGCCACTGCCTTTGGCATGATTTTTTGACATGGCTGAGAGACGACTAGATCTTTGGAAGGGTCAGCAAGTTTGAGCTGTCAAAAAGAGTTGTTTGATTGCCGTATGCCTGTAAGGGCTTGAGTTGGGCAAGCTTGCCCGCTCCGCGACCAGCAACTCAAGGAGGTCTTTTTCAACAACCCTCCTGGGAATACAGTGTGCATTGCATAGCTTCATGCAAGGCAGGCCGCCAATGAGGCCTCCTGCTGCAGCTGTCAAGGAAGGCATTGCCTCCTGATAGTAATCTAATGGGAGGCGCCGCTACTTGGTTATAGCAGTTTGTTGGAGGGCGCCACCGTGCAGAGCGGGGAGGGGCTCTGCACTTGAGCACAAACAAAAACAAACATCTACAACCTACATACGATCATATTGCAAGCTAGCTTTGTAGCCATTAGTTTTTTTATGTTGAAATGTACATGTATAAGATTGCTTTCTATTATTTGATTAAATGTACATGATGGTTTGGAAAATTTAAATGGAGAAAAACAAAACATGATATGTGTATGATCGGTGCAAGCACCAATCAGCACACAATCCCCAATTAATTCCACCCCAGAGGAGGAGGAGGAGTAGGAGTAGGAGTAGGAGGAGTCGTAGCTATTATTGGTATTAGTATGAGGAGGAGGAGGAGTAGTAGTAGTAGTAGCAGCAGCAGTAGTAGTGGCAGCAGCAGCAGTAGTAGTTGTTGTTGTTGTGGTGTAATTAGCGCAGTGTAGTGTAGTGTAGGGTAGTGTAATGTAATGTAGTAATTTAGTGTAGTGTAGTGTAGTGTAGTGTACTGTAGTGTAGTGTAGTGTAGTGTAATTAGCGCACTGTAGTCTAATTAGTGTAGTGCAATGTAGCGTGGCACATTTGCATTTGCATTTGTAACAGTAGTGTAGTGTAGGGGTAGTGGTAGTTGTAGTTCTCTATCTATGTCTATGTATCTGTCTATCTGCAAGCTTGAAAACGAAGCAATTTCTGCGAGACTTCTTCAATTTTTGAACTTGACAACATCCAAAAAAAAAGCACTTCTGCGAGACTTCCTTCAAAAAAGGAAGTTGGGTGCAGAGCTGACGGCCTCGTACCAATGCGTTTTGAGATGTTTCCATTCCATCTGTTTACAGTACTGCGCCTGCCACAAAAAAAAGTGAGGCTAGGTCATACGAAGTGCCGCACTTGTCAAGCAAAATCATCTTAGCAAACCTGAAGATCTGATGCTCCAAAATGCAACCCCTCTCAGGAAATCAGCGCCCTGACCTCCTAACATCTCTGATGAAATGTCCCAGGCATGCCATCGGTTTGCTTGACAAGGTGCAGAACCCCTTGCGCCTGCCATGCAAAACCACATCTGAACCTTCAAAAGTGGTCCGAGCATGTGGTGTTTTCAACATTTTGACTTGGAAATATGCTTCGCGCATCTTCGCGCCACAACGGCGTGCACTTTTTCGACATCTCAACTTCCAAAAGTGCTCCGAGAATGGTGTCTTGTGCATTTTGACTTCGAAATGTGCTTCGCGCCACGACGGTGTGCACTTATTCCACATCTCAACTTCCAAAAGTGCTTCGAGAATGGTGTGTTTTGTACATTTTGACTTCGAAATGTGCTTCGCGCCACAACAGAGTGCACTTTTTCGACATCTCAACTTCCAAAAGTGCTCCGAGCATGAGGTGTTTTTCCCCACATTGACGTGTGGGGTTTCTGTTTTTAGTTCTGTATCCGCGCCTCCTCCTTCCCGTCCTTCCCGTCCTCACTCACTCACTCACTCACTCACTCACACTCACTCACACTCACTCACTCACTCACTCACACTCACTCACACTCACTCACACTCACTCACTCTCACTCACTCTCACTCACTCTCACTCACTTTCACTCACTCACTCACTCACGCACTCACTCACTCACTCACGCACTCACTCACACTCACTCACTCACTCACACTCACTCACACTCACTCACACTCACTCACACTCACTCACTCTCACTCTCACTCACTCTCACTCACTTTCACTCACTCACTCACTCACTCACGCACGCACGCACGCACCCACCCACCCACCCACTCACTCACCACTCACTCCCTTCACTCACTCACTCACTCACTCACCTGTGCAGACTTGCCAAGAGGTCGAGGTACGCCCTGGCGTCCTCGGGCTCCGCTTCTTTTGCGTGGGCAGGCGTGGACACTGTGCCATTTTGCCAAGGGGTCGGATGTACGCCCTGGCGTCCCTCGCGGCCTCCGCATTCTTGCGTGGGCAAAGCGTGGGACAATGTGCACTGCCAAGGGGTCGGATGTACGCCCTGGCGTCCCTCGGGCTCCGCCTCTTTTGCGTGGCAGGCGTGGGACAATGTGCACTGCCAAGGGTCGGATGTACGCCCTGGCGTCCCTCGGGCTCCGCCTCTTTTGCGTGGCAGGCGTGGGACAATGTGCACTGCCAAGGGGTCGGATGTACGCCCTGGCGTCCCTCGGGCTCCGCCTCTTTTGCGTGGCAGGCGTGGGACAATGTGCACTGCCAAGGGGTCGGAGGTACGCCCTGGCGTCCCTCGGGCTCCGCCTCTTTTGCGTGGCAGGCGTGGGACAATGTGCACTGCCAAGGGGTCGGATGTACGCCCTGGCGTCCCTCGGGCTCCGCCTCTTTTGCGTGGCAGGCGTGGGACGATGTGCACTGCCAAGGGGTCGGATGTATGCCCTGGCGTCCCTCGGGCTCCGCTTCTTTTGCGTGGCAGGCGTGGGACAATGTGCACTGCCAAGGGGTCGGATGTACGCCCTGGCGTCCCTCGGGCTCCGCCTCTTTTGCGTGGCAGGCGTGGGACAATGTGCACTGCCAAGGGGTCGGATGTACGCCCTGGCGTCCCTCGGGCTCCGCCTCTCTTGCGTGGCAGGCATCGGACAATGTGCATTGCTGGTGGCTTTTGCGTGGCAGGCGTGGGACACTGTGCTCACACTTTTTCCTGCTGCGCTGAAATCACTCATACGCTCACTCACTCACTCACTCACCCACCCACCCACGCACGCACGCACGCACGCACTCACTCACTCACTCATTCACTCACTCGCTCACTCACTCACTCACTCAGTCACTCACTCACTCACTCACTCACATCACTCACTCAATCACCCAATCACTCACTCACTCACTCACTCAATCAGCCAATCACTCACTCACACTCAGTCACCTTCACACCCTCACTCACTCACTCACTCACTCACTCAGTCACTCACTCACTCACTCACTCAATCACCCAATCACTCACTCACACTCAGTCACCTTCACACCCTCACTCACTCACTCACTCACTCACTCACTCACACTCACTCAAATCACTGTCACATCCCTCACTCACACACACCACACTCACATCACTCACTGACACTCTCACTCACTCACCTGTACATGCACATACATACACACACACAAACTCACCCACCATCACCCCTTCATCACTCTTATCCTTCGTCTTCCCTTCTTGCTTTTCTATGCTCAGTCTAAGTCTAGAGAAGTTGGTAACATGTGGGGTTATCCGGTCCTATAATGTAATTTTTGCCTTGGAAATGTGATTCGCGTCACAACGGCGTGCAATTGTTCATCTCTCATCTGGCCAAATGGCTCCGCACCCGCCGCTTTAGCGAGCCTACTTTTCGACCCTCCGGAGCCACGCAAATCTTTGGAAAAACTCAGTGAATCGCGACTTTTCTACCTTTTCGCGCGCCTGCATCTTATTTCTTCTGACTCTTTCTCCTCTCTCTTCTTCTCCTCTTCTCTGACTATTCCCACCTCTGCCTTTCCATCTGTCCATACTGTCGGAAGTTTGACTTCTGAACTTCCTTCGATTTTGTATATATGATATATATATATATTATTTACAAATTGTAAATGTATATGTATATATAAAATAATAATAAACAAAAATAATAATAATACTAATAACAATAATAGTAATATAGAGTATTAATAATAATAATTAAAAAATAATAATGACAATAATGACAATAATGACAATGAAAACAATAAAAACAAAAGTAACAAAACATTTAATACAACAATGATAATAAACATTACAATAAAAAAAAATTACTTTACTTCGTGTAATCCCCACCATGACATTTATACATTTTGTTGCTGGCAAATCTTCTGGCATTCTATCTGGCATATCTTCTGGCATTCTATCTGGCATATCTTCTGGCATTCTATCTGGCATATCTTCTGGCATATTATCTACTCAAATCTTCAGGCATTCTATCTGGCAAACATTCTGGCACTTTATCTGGCATATCTTCTGGCATTCTATCTGACATATCTTCTAACATTCTATCTGGCATATCTTCTAACATTCTATCTGGCATATCTACTGGCACTCTATCTGGCATATCTTATGGCATTTTATCTGGCATATCTTCTCGCATTCTATCTGACATTCTATCTGGCATATCTTCTGGCATTCTATCTGGCTTTTGAGGTCCAGCGGTGCGCACTGAGCTCCGAAGTTGGCGAAGAGCTTGGCCAAGAGTTGGCAAGGCAACAGTGGACGTGGAAGCGGAGGCAGAGGTGGTAGAAGAGGAGGAGGACGCGGAGGAGGAGGAGGAGGAGGAATGAGGAGGAGGAGGAGGACGAGGAGGAGGAGGAGGATGAGGAGAACAGCTCTGATAAAATCTAACAACCCTCACCTGGCAGATGGGGAAAAACAATAATTAATATTCAATATGTATATATATATATGTTAATACATAGTATACACACACATATATATATACATATGCAATATAATATCAAGAATAAATAATTAAATAAATATATAACAAATATATATGTATATATATATATATATGTTGAATTGACATTTTTCCGCAAGACTCCCTCATTATGTAGCAGCAGCATGGTTTTTGTTCACATTCTTCCTGAAGACTCCACGGGCAATTATGAAAATAACCTAGCAATCGTGCCAGCTATCTGACGACTTACAACAAGCGGCATTCCGCGAGGATGAAGATCAAGCAGTTGACGACTGTCAAAATGCGGTCCATGATAAAAAAGCGTTTGGCCTGGGCGATGCAACAAAAAGATGGAGTAATTCGGAGTTTTTCGTAGTCGTGAGTGTTTGTCCAGTGGATGAAGGGAACATCTGCAGGAAAGCGTTGCTTCTTGGATTTTCGGATGTCCTGTAGGATTTCCCTGCAGTCAATCGTTTTTGTTCACGTTGCATAATTTTATGTTGGATTCAGCCAGGGTGAGAAACAGTCATGGAATCCAGCCAGCAACTAACAGCCGGAACATATCCAAGGTGGGGCCGGGCTTCCAAACGATAGGTTGTTTGAAACAATCATAGGTTCCCTACGGTTAATGGTGGATACATCGAGCAAACATAGCTGGGGGGGCATCACCTTGTATGATCATCCTCATTGGCCATATAGCTGTCCGGCAAGGGCGAATCTTACCGAAGCCGAAAAGCATGTAACACCAATAGATCTACCTCCAGTAGAATCACACATGACAAGCAGGAAACCCCCTATAGATTGGCAGTTACATGGGACAATATATATATATATATATACGTGTGTGTGTGTGTCATATTAAGTCATATTAAATGTATATAACATATAACATCCCAAGTCCATTCCCTACTACTTTAGACTTTAGCTAATTTTGTGCGTTACATGTATGTACACACACACACATATATATATATATATACCTGCAAAACCCACCTGTGCCAAAAGTTGGCCCCTTAGCTAAGGGTACAAAATTTCAGCCCCTTAGAATAAAAAACGCCCCTGGCAGTTTTCTTGAGCAAGAAGAATGTCCTTGGAAGATCATTATCCCTTAATCGTATCCAAGTAGTCTTGTTCCAAGTTGTGATTCCGATGCTACAAATGTTGGTGCCTGGTACTAGCACTTAATCAGCGACTGAAGGGCATGTATGACATGCCAGTGTGGGATGAGCAAGTTACCAGAATAGGATGAAAGAGGGCAAAGCTGCGTAAGACAAGAACACCCATGAAGCCAAAGACAGGTGAAGGGGAAGCCATGGCCCCAGTGTCAAAGAATTCAGAACAGGAATCATTCAATTTGATTGTGTGCGTTGTGTGCGCCCATGGTTTGTGACCCGTATCATGCCTGAAAAACCTCGAATTTCGAAATTGAAAGTGGGTGGCTGCTCAATTACGCATAATTTCGCCTTTTCCCCGGCAAATTACGCCTCTTAAAAGCGCAGGATTTTGGCAAAATGGGTGGTAGTAGTTTGTTATACGATAGCTCATGATACCAGTAGAGACAGTAGATGATCTCGGGATTTGTGGTCAGCAATTGATCATGCCATAAACAAAATTGTCATGTGTCTTATTCTGGTTGGTGGTTTCAACCCCTCTGAAAAATATTAGTCAATGGGAAGGATTATCCCATATATATATTGTGGAAAATAACAAATGGTTGAAACCACCAACCAGTATTATTTAATGGTAAGCCTATCATGCCATGATAAACGTGTCATGCCATGACATACCTGTCGCGCGAAGAGAGTATTTGAAATATGATGCATAGTCTGCGCAAGTGCTTCATGCAGTAGCAGCACATGAGCACAGCTTCACCCGGCAACAAAGGTTCTGTGATTAGCTAATTGCTCAGCCTTGCCCCTGAAACATCTTCGAACTTTAGCAGGAAACTAAGGTCAAACCTACTAAAAAACATCTATAATTATAGAACCATCTAAAAGTCAAAAAACGCCCCTTAGATGAAAAGGCAGATCTTGGCTAAGAGGCTAAAAATCCGAGATAACCAAAGGATATGTGAGGGTACATGTTCTCCAAGCCAGCCAGTGAACTGGAACTGCAGGCAAGCGGCCAACCTATCCCAGAGCAAATCCAAAGAAAAGGTTAAGATCGGATGCATGATGGTCTGGGGATGGTTGAAGCCTGAGTCACTTGATTTGTGTCTCTGGATGGAAGGTGCTTTCGGTGTTTTTCACTGCAAACTTGGCCAACTTTCCACTTGGATCTGGGTCAGTTGCAGTTCATCCCTGGCAGCCTCGCTGAGCCGAAACTTTCCGGGCCCGGACCAAGGAACGTATGTAGCTGATGAGTCCTCTCGATAGCATTTGTGTCTCGTCCATGTCCTGCAACAAATGCTTCAAGTAGTAGATCACCGGCCGCAAGTTATCCTGCCGCTGACGTTTTTCGTTTGTTCTGAAACATGGTGAAACGTTTGATCCGTGGGTTTCATCCTTCTTGTAGGATGTATGGGGTCGAAATGTGGAGGGCAATAAATAGACAACATATCACAAAATTGACTTAACCTGCAATAATAAATATGGGATCGCTCTACCTATTTATATATATATGTGTGTGTGCGTGTATGATCTATAAAAAATATAATATATATATATATGTATATGTATATGTATATGTGTATGTGTATGTGTATGTATGTATGTATGTATGTATGTATGTATGTATGTATGTATGTATGTATGTATGTAGGTAGGTAGGTAGGTAGGTATGTATGTATGTATGTATGTATGTGTGTATGTGTGTATGTGTGTATGTGTGTATGTGTGTATGTGTGTATGTGTGTATGTGTGTATGTGTGTATGTGTGTATGTGTGTGTATTATGTGTGTCATCATTGTATGTTGTACGAGCTGGGATGTCCCCCAACCATTGGCTGGCGCGCACTCTAACTTCAAGCCAAATTGCTGGAATAGGTATGCCTGATATACTAATGCTTGTTGGTTGTAGCAAGCAACATTCTCTATCACCCTGATTCCAGGAAATATAATATAAGCTATATAAGCAGGCTAAATCTGGCCTAGGGCCTAGACTAAACAAGAAGCAACCGTGAAAATCTCGGCACCACGAAGAAATCCTCTTTGTGTGCCCCTTGTGTATATACCCTTTTCTTTTGAAGGGAGTCGTGTTGTTTTGGTTTGCGCAGGCCCGTGCACACATTTTCTGTGTGAAATCCCACTTTGGCTGAAAAATCCAGATGGCCCCTGTTGCTGCTGCTTGGATGGGAATCCAGCTCAATGACAAGTTGCGAACAATCCTCTCTCTATCCCAGTACATGGTAACACCAAGCATGTTCATTGCCAAAAAATCATGGTAACCACAATCAGCTTACGAGACAAAAGCCTTCAGTGACAAGTGTCACATTTTTTCTGGGCCCAAAGCCTTCAACGGCAAGTGTGATATGTTTATCCCAAGCCAGGGTACCCCAACACCCACTGTCTATGGAAACGTGTTCCCTTTCAAAATCACGCTGCATTGAATTGCTGGCCGGTCACCCATCGTTACGTACCACATACCCAAATATAATCCTGGTGTGGCGTCCAATCGATATACTTAGCAACTTTGGTCTCGCCCATTTTCTGGTGGTGAAATCCTCCCAAATGTTCGACAAACCATCATTTCCACTGAAAAAAAATGCAAAACATATTGGTCAAGTCGCCACTTAAATTATTTCAAACTCATATTAAATCCCTATGCTGGTTAGATCTGGTTAGATTGCCACTCAAAAACTGTACGTTGCTTCAATCCCCCAAATCCGAGACATCCGCACTGTCACTGGTTTTCATCCATGCTTTGTATTGGTTAAACATGGTTAAACCATTGTTTCTGCTGGCAAAACCACCCCCCCAAAAAAAAACACGAGTCTTCCTAGCACTTTTTGGCGCTTCCCAGCCACGCTCCTGGCTCTTATGGGAGCGCCAAATCAAGCCATCGAGAAGAGTCTCGGCCAAAAAGGGTGCCTCCCGCAGGACGTTGTCCGCGATGTTCGGCTGGAACCTGGCCGCGATGATGTGATGCTTGCGCTGGCCATAGATATAGCTATGATGGGCGATGAGGATAAGCATACAAAAAAAAAACATCAAACACAGGGGTTTCGGTTTAAGCAACTAATAATGGACTAGACTTTCTGATGCCAAAGCTATGTCCAGCTCAATTTTGGGGGAAAAAACACGCACCACATATTTGGCTGGTTTGCCTTTTATGATGCATGCGATATTATATTTCTACGGTATGAACTTATGTGACTTTTGTGCTGTATTTGACCCATCTAACATGAAGAGGGAGAAAACAAATCCCTTGTCACCTTATTATAAATCCCAATTCATCACATTAATATCGCACTAAATACGCGTTCTTTCAGAGTTAAGTCACAACTTGGGCTATATGCACATATATATGATGAAACAAATGCAACGAAAAAACATGAGGTGATCCCCGTTCCTAAGTACAATCGATGGGGGCGATTGTTGCGAGACTGGTTTGATCTGCCCCCTTGAGATTTGCTGCTGGCCGGGATGGCTCTGGGCTACTGCAAGGTCAACTTTTCTAAATAAAATCGTGCACATGGATTTCCTATAGCAAAAATGCAACAGTTTCTTTTCCTTGTTCCACTTCCGTTTTTGTTTACTTTCACACAGGTGAACCGTTCGATCCAAATCTGATTCTGGCTGTAGTTCAGCAGGGTTGCATAACCCAAATGCACCTGGAGTTTCAGAGGAAACATAGGGAAAAGGAGTACAAAGGATGATGGCAATGATAATGGTTGTGAGAGATTGTGAGAGTGATGATCTGAGAATGATCATAGCATAGCATATCATAGCAGGGTCATGCTGAGAGCATTTCCGCGCCCAAAAATCTTTGTTACAACCAGCACGGTGGCACACATCTATATTGACCCGTTTTCTATGGCAGCTATGGTTAGGTTTTTCTTTATTTTGAATAAACAGAAAATACATAAATGGATATAAATGAGAATTTTAATGTGATTTCCACAGCAAACTCTTAGTTTAGCAGAGGGTACAGCAAACTCATCTCCGGGGAATCTCCAGCGAAGCAGGACCACAGATCTTCCCTCCTGGGGCTACCGGCTGGAAGAGCTCATCAACTCCATAGTAGTAATTGTCTCTGTCCTGGGCCAAAACACTGCGAATCCTAGGCATGTTCCTGGCTTACAATTGATGACATCAAGGAATGAGTTGAGGGGAAAATCAACAGGAAACTTTAAGAACCCATGTTTTTTTTTTTTTAAATACGGCCCCAAATGTACGGGTTTCCTATAAGTTTTCCCATCCAATTCTTGCAAAAATAGTGACACTGATGCCCTCAAGAGCCTGGCAATCTAAAGGCAGTTTATCTTCGTTTCTGGCAACGAAAGGTGCCAGGGGCGAATCTAAATGAGGCTGTTTGGAAACCAGAATGATCCATCAAGGCTCATCAAGGTTGGTCATTCCTCGTCTTAGCTAGGCCAAGGGTTTCACCCCCCTATCAACCATCGTTGAACTCCAAAGTTTTCCCATGCAAAACCCACGCGAGATCGAGAATCCAGTTGAATTATCAAAAAAGGTCAGGAAAAAATGCACAAAAGGCAGACGGGCCTTTTACTTATATACATATATATATATGCTCTCTCCCTCTCTTTCTCTCTCTCTCTCTCTCACTTTTGTTTCTTCTGTGTCGTGGTAAAACCTCCCAAAGGTTAGCAATATGAAATGTCAGTTCTACGAGGAAATGAGGCGCCTTCGGGCCTAAGTCACCTTTCAGGTTGATCAAGGGCTGGAGATGCCACAAATCTTTGCGAAAAAACATGGACAAATGCAACAAATCCAGCAACCAACGAGCGTCTGCTCTGATGGTGAGGATATCTTCAATCATGGTCTTGGCTGTGGCGTGCGCCCCACTCCTGGCTGCAGTTGAGCGGCATGAAACCCTGTCGAACATGTCAATCCCTATATTAAAAAAAATGCAATTTTCGTGGTTAAAACATCGCCTACTTTGCACCTATGCATCAAGGTTGACCCAAGGTGATTTCTAGATACGTGTCCTCCGCAAAATGCCGGGGCCCGCTGGAGCACCCCCACTTTTTGGGACCCACATCATCCTACATCCACATAACAAGAAAAGGATCAACACAATGAGTATGCCCAGGGAATAAAAAACAAATTCCCACACAAGAGACTGCACCAATGAAAATGGTCATAGCAAAACTGTATCCACCTTCATCAAATCTAACTTGAAACTCCAAAGCTGCCATGGTCTACAAATGGGATGCCCCCAAATCCACCGGTTTATCATCAGCTTGAGTTTTCCTATCATAATCTCATTTTTGGGCACACCATGCTATACCCCATTTCCACACATCCCCAAATTGGATACAGGTGATTAGCTATATCCCCCTACCTCCCAATTAAGATCAATCAAATTCCCATGTTGAATTGTTAAATCCCCATTTTGGCTGTGTGTACCACATCCCATCTGAATTCCCATGTTGTTGTTGTTTGTTTAATCCTTGGTTAGTCATACAAACAAATACACACACACACTATATATATATATCCTATATATATATATATCCTATATATATATATATTAACATGTATCCCGTGATGATATTCCCATTAATGTGGCACACCCAAAACTAAACCATCCCATTAACCAACCATGACTGGAGGTAATAATAAATATCATCCGATTGCAAACGGGGCCGGGTACATATACACAATTTCACCCTAAATTTGGGAATGGTGACCATGGCATTTGGGTTTACCACATTTTGCATTACATATTAACAATGGTTTGAAAGTTGCTGTGACCAATAGATTTTGAATTATGAATAATTAGCTATGTATATATATATATATTATAATACATCAATACTATTCATCATATATAAATATATTTATATATTTAAATATATATAAAGTATATACATATGTATATTTCTCTCTCTCATCATATTCCCATAAAAATCATCCGTTCAATCCCCATATCTCCACCCTTGACTTCCATCCCTTTTGTCTCTCCACCGTCCCCACCTCAAGGACCAAAAGAGGGGCGAGATGGACTGGCTACCGACCATCACCGCCAGCTGCCACACACAGCGTTCCGACTGGGCAAGGTCAGTCGAATTCTTGGGAAACTGGGCAGAAAAACATCGGAAAAACCTGAGAAAATTGTCGGCAAAAACTCAGATTTCGGGGTTTCTTTCCTGTCATGTGAAACTTCTGGGTTTTGTTTGATTGAAAGCAATGGACAAATCTTTGTAAAGTTATTGGTAAAAAGAAACATGTTTTTTTTTAAACATGGTTTCAACTTTCAACTGCCCCGGCTGGTGATTCAGGTCCAGGCTCTAGACCGGCTGAAACGCAAAGAGATAGATCAATTCAATTCAATCAGATAGATAGATAGATAGATATAGATAGATAGATAGATAGAGATATAGATAGATAGATAGATAGATAGATAGATAGATAGATAGATAGATAGATAGATAGATAGATAGATAGATAGATAGATAGATAGATAGATAGATAGATAGATAGATAATGATTGATTGATTGATTGATTGATAGATAGATAGATGGATAGATAGATAGATAGATAGATTAGGTAGATTAGATAGATTAGATAGATTAGATAGATTAGATAGATTAGATAGATCAGATAGATCAGATAGATCAGATAGATTAGACAGATTAGACAGATTGTACAGATTGGACAGATTAGATGATTAGTTAGATTAGATAGATTAAACAGATTAGATGGATTAGATAGATTAGATAGATAGGATAGGATAGGATAGGATAGGATAGGATAGGATAGGATAGGACGATAGATAGACAGATCGATCGATCGATCGATAGATAGATACATAGATAGATAGTATAGATAATGATAGATTGATAGATTGATAGATAGATAGTGATAGTGATAGTGATAGATAGTGATAGATAATGATAGATAATGGTAGATAGTGATAGATAATGATAGGTAATGATAGATAATGATAGATAATGATAGATGATGGTAGATAATGAAAGATAATGATAGATAATGATAGATAGATTGACATATAGATAGATTTAAAGATAGATTGATTGATTGACATATAGATACATTTATAGATTGATAGGATAGATGGATAGATGGATAGATTGATAGAAGGATAGAAGGATAGAAGGATAGATGGATAGATGGATAGGTGGATAGATGGATAGATGGACAGATGGATAGATGGATAGATGGATAGATGGATAGATGGATAGATGGATAGATAGATAGATAGATAGGTAGATAGATAGATAGATAGTTCTAGATAGATCTAGATAGATCAAGATAGATCAAGATAGATCAAGAATGATCAAGATAGATCAAGATAGATCAAGATAGATCATGATAGATCATGATAGATCATGATAGATCATGATAGATCATAGGTCTTAATGATCTTTAGATCACTTTAGATAATGTTAGATCATTTTCGGTAATTTTAGAGCACAAACAGATCATATTTGATATGGTTTCAATCATCTGCACCACAAAAAACATATGAAAACTTGAAAAAACATGGAGACCCAGGGGTCTCCAAACCGGGCACCACTGTGGCACCGTGCCCTTCGAGATTGGCGAGGCACTCGTGGTGCGTCCAGTAGTGCGCGACGCAAACGCGTGGGGTTGTCCAAATGGATTGCCTGCCTTACGACCGCGTGGCACGACCCAAGGTTGGCGTTGTTGTTTTGATATATAATATTATAATTCATTTGACTACGAACTCCATTTTTGTTCATTCTTACAGACGGTTTTTTTGGTGTCAAGAGTGGCAAGAGCGGCTTTTGTAAGTGGTTTTGAAACATGCTTTTTAATCATTGAAAGTGGGATCAAAACTGGTGAAAGTGTGGAAGCCTGGTGGGTTGATGGTTGACGGCGACAAAATGGGGTTACACTAATTAACTAGATTCTGTGACCCATCATCCAATTTTTTGAAATAGTTCTGTGAATGGTAAGTGAAAAATAGATCAAAATCGGCAGAATTCTGTGACCCTTTTTTGATATGATTCGTGAACATGTTCCCATCCAGTTCTGGTCTTGTACTGACTTGGGTCCATTATGAATGTAGGAACCCCTGTCAAGCAGAAACATATCACTCACCAACCACTTGCTATTCGGATCAAATGGCTCAATGCATGCCATGGCCAAAGGTGACGCAATGGCAATGCTCAAGCCGTTCCGTCTCAAAAAAGCGACCCACAAGGCTGCTAGGCAAAGGTAATATCCCTTTGTTTGAATGGCTAAGAGTTTCGAGCATCAAGTCATCCGATAGGGTTTACTTCCTTGTAAAGCGCCTTGTCTTCCGAGGTGGGTGCGTTCTCAGCTGCGCTTCATCTTGCGGAATGGAAACGGAAATAAGTTACAACTATATAGCATTGTCATCTTCTACCGGATGAAAGCGAAGGACCAACGCCGGAATGAACTTTTCGCAAAGATTTACCTGAAGTCGAGTCCCTGAGTACCTCTTTTTGCCCAAAAATGTGTCATCATAAATGATTGATTTGGGGTACTCCATCGTATATACCGTTATATACCCAAGCAAATGAAGACCAGATCCAGATTTCCGCCTGAATTCCGCCGGACACTGCAGGGCGAGTCGCATGACGGCAGTGGAGCCATCCATGATAGTGCGCACCAAAACACGGGCCGTGAGACCTCGGTCCGGTCTGAAAAAATTGGGCACCTGCCCCGTGATTGAAAATATTGAAATTGATTACATATATTATATTGATCATCTTCAATATCTTCAATGACTATTATTGACTATTAACAGCTTCAATGACCACCCAGTGATTCAATAGCCCAATAGTTATTGGATGTTATTGGGCATATATTTTGACATTCATTCCATAGCCTCGGCACGCACTTCAACAATGGCATGGGCGCCATGAGTTTCTCAAACGAACACCCAGGAAATGTTTAAAACATATATTTTAAACACGTGCAGGTGGGAACGAGTGGACATGTATCAAAACATGCAATCAATGGAAGTGAACCTAGTGAACAATCAAATAAATCAAGCTAAATCAATATCAATGGCGATGCCATACGATGCCACTATGTAGACCACAATCGTAATTGTGAAATATTGTAAAATGCTTTGCGGGTGTTAGCTGAGCAATGCCCAGCTCAAATTTCGGGGAGGCACACCTAAATCACCTAAAGTGACCTATTGGAAGGTGTTTTGGCTTCATCATCATTCATCCAGAAGCCTCAGAACCCATCTGAAGATAGACTGGGCTTAGGCCCTCAATTTTGATCATCTCAACAGTCACGAAGCCAATGATGAAGCCAACCAGCTTCTGTTGATTTACCCACTGCTTCACCAGTGTCGTGGTCGAATTTCAGATCGAGGAACCAATGGACCAGCGGAAACCTTCAATCATCATGTGCTCGCGGAGGTCCTTCTCCTGGATTGACAAATGGAAAATAAAGGGGGCTGATATGCTGGAGCTTGGACCAATCTGAGGACCAAAAAATGTTTGAGCCAGACATAGCTCTTCGGCTATTCGGCTATTCGCCAATTCTTTAAGCATTCAGGTTTGTCATTGAAAGGGGCATGTATGATGAGAGTAATTCCAACAACATTCAAAAAAACAAACGACTCCTTCAGACTCCTTCAAACCCACAAATTTTGATTCGGAAGTCCAGAGAATTGGGATGGATTTGGGCAAGCAGTTGCCGCCACACCCAGCAACTTCTCTGCAAGGGTTTTCCCTGCTGGATACTCAGTCTAGAGTCAATAGTTTTTTCATGTTTCTTCTCCCTGCCAATCAGGGATGTAGAACCATCCACACATGATCTCAGAGAAAACGGGGATGTTGCAAAGGACAAAGGTCAGTCCATACCGATGCTCTGCGTTCTTCGGTTCTCACCCCAATGGTCCAAACTTCGTGCCGCAGATTTTATCCGAGATGAACCAAGTGTCTGCTATTTGGTGTGCATTGTCTTTTGGGCACCACACCAGTTTTGTACTCACCTGCGGGCAGGTGGGAGATGGCCTCAATCTAAAGGGAAAAGCAACTGACCAACTGACTCTTAAAGCTAAAACCACCAGGTATCAAGTTGGTGCCTAGTTGGTTTATAAATGTTTATAACTTAAAACACACATATATATATGACTATTAGACTGGGGAATTTATATGAATCTATGGTACATCATCTACAACAATTCTAGGGGTTATAAACCAACTGATCGGGGTCATCACATTGATTACTTCTGGCCCCTAGTGACCAACGAGGCACGTTGTCGTTGGGGAAGTCGCTGATGAGTTGTCCCATGATGGTCACACAGGACTCCACGAATGGACCAAAGAGTTCGATGGGGATGCCATAGCCTCGCGCACGTGTAGTACTTGAGGAATTTTCGGCGGATGAAAGGTATATAAAGATATACTCTAATAGTACATACATTGCAAATAGATATAACTGATATAACACACACACATACACATATTCCGGCACCAATAATAACCGGGAAGGTGTCAGAAACCTGCACAAATCATCAAATCATGAACAAATCTTGCAAATGAAATCCATAAGATGAAACATGAAGACATTGGGACATTGTGTCACATCATCCAGGTTCCCATCACTTGCCAATGTGTATTGCTCTACCCGCATCCCTCCTGGCTGGACCCTAGAAACTCAAGAGCTCGCGCCTACGTGCCGCAAGCCCAGTGCAGACAAATCATCAAGTGTCTCCTTGGGAGGTCAAGGGTGCAGCCCCTTTTAAGTTTTAAGGGGCACTTCCCTATTAAAATCCGGTCATTGGAAAACATAAAATACAGTAAATACCCTGATACCCTCCATTAAATTAACAGTTCGACCCTGCCATGAGTCGGGGGTTGGAAGATTGGTTTCCACTGACATTACCTAGTTTCAGGGTCTATGTTAATTCACTGGAGGATACAGTAAGATACAGTAAGTTTGAAATGGTTATTAACCACCATCAACCCCTGGTATAAGCTTCTTAGAACACGATTGAATAGGGGCAGGGGGGTGTACCTCTGGAGAAGATACCCTTAAACTTCTCCCCTATGAAATACCCCAATAAGGAAGCTCAATGCATGAATAGATCCAATACTAAACCTTCAGGTTTCCCTGTGGGGGGGGGTATTGACTCTTCAGCAGCTTCAGCAGTTTCTGGGAATCCCAAGCCCCCAGGTGATGATCAGCTGTGGGAAACACTGCGGAATCGCAAGAAAACATCGGTCAATACTGCTTTCAGAAGCAGCTGGGTTTGAACAAACACAGAGATTTATATAAATATATAAACGTTAACAACAATAATAACAACAATTATAATAACAATAAAAATAAGACTAATATATATATATATATACAATAATATACATATATATGTGGTTTTCTTTGTTTATCTCGGTTTATTTTGGTTTATTCCGGTTTATCTTGGTTTATTTTGGTTTATTTTGGTTTCCATGGTAAGTATATCTCCATTACATTCCCATTAAACAAAAATACTTTACTTCGAGTGATCCCCACCATGACATTTATACATTTTCTTACTGGCAAATCTTCTGGCATTCTATCTGACATATCTTCTGGCATTCTATCTGGCATTCTATCTGGCATATCTTCTGGCATATGTTCTGGCATATCTTCTGGCATATCTTCTGGCATTCTATCTGGCAAATCTTCTGGCATTCTATCTGGCATATCTTCGGGCATTCTATCTGACATATCTTCGGGCATTCTATCTGACATATCTTCTGGCATTCTATCTGACATTCCATCTGGCATATCTTCTGGCATTCTCTGGCCGTTGAGGTCCGGCAGTGCCTACTGGGATCTGGAGCTCGCGGTTGAGGTCCGGCAGTGCCCACTGCGATCTGGAAGTCGCGGTTGAGATCCGGCAGTGCCCACTGCGATCTGGAAGTCGCGGTTGAGGTCCGGCAGTGCCCACTGCGACCTGGAAGTCGCGGTTGAGGTCTGGCAGTGCCCACTGCGATCTGGAATTCGCCGTTGAGGTCCGGCAGTGCCCACTGTGATCTGGAAGTCGCGGTTGGGATCTGGACTGCGAGGAGGAGGAGGCGGACTGCGATCTGGAAGTCGCGGTTGGGATCTGGACTGCGAGGAGGAGGAGGCGGAGGAGATGGAGAAGGAGGATGCGGAGGCGGAGGAGGAGAACAGCTCTGATAAAATCTAACAACCCTCACCTGGCAGGTGGTGAAAAAAACACACACACACACACCAATATCCCTTAAAAGTGGAAATTGAACCTAGCTATGGAGAATTGCCGATTTACTTCGATGATTGACCTAGAATTATCGACCTATGACGGTCATGATGTTACAGTTTACTTCAACATTTTTTTCTGTTAGTCACTATACCAGGGCAATCCATATAAGACCTGTTAAACTGTTAGATCATCATCAATGCTCCACCATCATATAGTTGGTTGCACACACACACGTATATAATATATAGTTGTTATGCCGGGTTTCATCTTTGTTCTTTTGGAACAGGTCCGACGAGGATTGCAAGACTCTGTCCGCAATGTAGCGCAAGCGCGTCTGTGACCTCGAGACGCGCGAAGGCTTCGGAGCGAAGCACGGTAGCAACAGAAAACAACGACCATTTCCTTCGGGATGCGTTTGTTTATATTGAATGAACAATTAAATAGATAATAATAGATATACTACATAAGTAGATATATAATGATAAAAGCCCCCTTCAGAATTGAAGAACACAAATTGATTGCGAACAGACCATTCACATCCATTCACCACTTGCTTAAGATTTTCAATTCATGTCATCCAACAACCACCGGCCAGAATTTCACTGGATCCCAGGCTGTTTAAACAAGTCTTGGCTGGCAGGTGCTCGATTGAAGAAATCCGTGTAGACATCTTTGCGAAAGCGGTCCAATTGCCTGGCTCAATGGCCTGGCCCTGAACTGGGGGAACTGGCGGGTTATGGCAACAGGACCCAGTTGTGCAACGCATGGGCACGAATTCAAACAGACATATGTTATATATTATAGTTATTTAATGTTATTTATACAATTGATGTGTTTCTTGCATTTATGGGTTCTTGTTCTTTTGGATGCCTGGATGTCCATATATGTCAGTGTCAGATAGTGTCAGTATGTTTCTTTGGAAAGCAATAGGTTAAGAACATGTTGTTTCGAATTACAGCAACGATTCTAGTCGCTCAATATCGGTGAAAGTATGGCTTCAGGAATTGATACCGCTTTTCGGTGGACCATGCCTGCAACAGTCTGAAATACATCACAGCCATGGTGCTTCCCATGAACAAGTAAGTCCCTTGAAGAGGGGGCGAAAGTCCATTGCAGTCAACTTGGGTAAAGCGCAGTGTAGTATATCAGTATATCATCTTATATCACTGGTTGGTGGTTTCAACCATCGTGAAAAATATTAGTCAGTTGGGATGATTTTCCCAATATATGGGAAACATGTTCCAAACCTCCAACCAGATCATCTTATTTTTGCGGGTTTTTGATGACTTGCCAAAAGCGAAGAAATTTGTCAATCACCTGCAAGGCTGTAATGTATGCTGTGTTTGAGTGTATTTGGTCATGTTTGGAACGAGTGGGTTCTACCATGGTGTACCATTAGCCAACCAAACACATGTTTAGCCGTATAGTTTCTTCCTCCATTTCCAGCTTGAACACACGACCCATCAATCTACAGTGTGGCACTGCAAATTCACTCTGGTTTCTGGCAGGTACATCTAGAGTTGGGTGGGTTTATAAATCAACTTACCCTCTGACCCTCCGACATTTTGAAATAATTAGCTATCCAACATGGCCCATGTTTTATGATTATCGATGATTCACCCCTTGAAAATGATGATTTTCAATGATTTTCACTGTTTGCAGACTGCCAATTGGGAGGGCACCGTAGAAAACGGGTCCCGTTTTCGATTCCAACCATCCCAGTTGGCCCAGCTACTCTTCCTCGAGCGTGGAGAAGAGTTTCACGTTGTACGGTTTGAAGGCACGGACCTTCAAAAGAGAATGATGGCTGGAATGACTGGAATGGAGGTTTTATTCATGGTTAATCGTTATGGTAAAATCATCCGACCAAATGGAGACTTTGCTGTTGCCATGATTACATATGATTACTGGATGGTATATCGAATATCAATGGGCTTTATTTGGCTGAATACATCTGAATACTCATTCACTCACCTGAAAATAGCTGAAGCTTGCGGCCTATGGGGATTCCCCGAATCCTGGCCGCAAACTTTCCACGACGCGATGGTGATCAAATTCACCCAGCATTTGGAATGGGACCCCACTTGGATTCATAAGGGCCATAAGGGTTCCGATGATTCGTTTGTTGTTCCAATCCAACCGTTTCAAGGAACATCAACGATCATCAAAGACATGGAAAACAAGCTGCCAAAGAAGTTCCAAGAGATCTCTAGCCAAAAACAGAGATCGAGTCCGGCCTTCATCGTCGACTCCCTGAGGTTGCGTGCGACGGTGCTCCACAGCCATTCCCAAGCGTTCTCATGGGCGGTGCTCCATTGCTTCGGAAGCCTCGGGGGGGTCTGCCACCAACGCCCTGGCTCTGTGACACCCGAAGGACTTGCGCATTTGATGATGGTTACCCTCTGGAAATTCAACATAGCTATGGGCAATGTTAAATTACAGAAGGTAATGCTCAGTATATGAAACACCAACGGCCATCTAAAGAGGTGATTAAGACGAAACAGTCAACCATCAAACCAAATCCCTCAATAAAAAAAACATCAGCCCCCACTGCCATCGACCAGATCCGGCCACTGTACGTAGTGGTGTCTTGCCCCATGCTAGTCTCAAAAGTTTCCAAGTCTACAGTGGTATTAATTACCATACATTACCATTCATTACCCACTTTGAGACAAGGGTAACTGGCCCACTCCTCTTCTAGCGTTCCATGGGCTACCAGGTATCTGGTAGCGGCTACCATGGATATCCCATTGCTATCTTACATTGCCAGTATGTTTATGGCCAACCTCAGGTACACCGCGGTACCCCCATTGCATCATCCTTCATCCATGCCTGGAAGTTGCCCACGCCATCAACTATCATCCCCCCAACGCTCAGCCAACAAAGGGAGGTTGCAAGACAATTTCCATGTAAAAACCCAGCATTCACAGGGTCGATGTTTACGAATTGGGGTACTTGGATTTGTTGCAGGGACAATAGTTAAAACCAGCCAAACTATTCCCAGTAATTAGATTCCTGCAAAAAATGGATTCACACGGATTAGCGAACGTGAACATCAAATGAAAATCACAGTTCATCTTAGGAGATGATGGTGTATGGCAAATGCCGGTTTCCCCTACAATCCCTTCATAATGTCCTCCATACGATGTGTGGCCGCATCACAGAAAGCCGGAAGCCGTGGGTGCCAAGTCGCAGCGAACGCAAGGCTGCGAGCATCACAGGTTTGAACTTCTCAAACTCGATGGACTGGGCAAGTTCAACCAGCGCGCTGGGAATCCAGCTGGTTTGTGTCTTGAACCGGAAACCAAGGGAATCAAGGGAACCAAGGGATCCAAGGGATCCAAGAGAACCAAGGGAACCAAAAGAACCAAGGGAACCCAGGGAACCAAGGGAAGGGATCGAAGGGAACCCAGCAAACCAGGGAACCAAGAAGGGAACCCAGGGAACCAAGTTGAAGGGATGGCCATTTTTTTCGGGTGAATGATCACGAGTGAATAATTTCTCCGCCTGCGATCTGACGATCAAATTGATGGCCAACAGGTCGCACTCCTGGCGTTGGTAAAAAAACGACGAGTTGGGAGACCTCCACAGACCTTTGAAGGAAGATGTTCACGAACAACAAACATCGTCTCTTATATAAGGTGATGTGTTTTAAATGCTCAAGCTTCACAAGAATCTCAAGTCTCTCAGGAGAGGTTCACATCATGTTCCGACAAAAATGGGACGTTAGAATCGCCTCTTGAAGGTGCACCGGGCTGGAAATCATATCCACCAATACCTGGAAGGCTGGAAGGCCCCAGATTTCTGTTTTTCTAAGTGTCTAGTATTGGGTTTGAACGTACTTGAACTATCAAAACTATAGACTAAAGTTTTCCATTTTGGAGATATAATTTTGTTGATTTCCAAAGTTTCTAGTATTGAACGACTCATGTTTTTTATTTCTTGGGGGCGTGCCCAAGTTCGACCCACACACGCATATATACATATATATATATACATAGTAAAATAAATAAATAATTAATAAATAAACAAATAAAAATATACATATTTATATATATATACAACTTTTGGCACCAGTCAATGGTGCCAAATGATGCTGTCACGAGCTACCATGGCATGGATAACGAAGGTGGAGGGGAACATCTAGAAATTGAGAAGGGAACACTTCTGAAACATGCCAGGTTTTATTTTTTTCCGCCCTCCCACGGTGACCAAAGAGAGCCAGCACTTTCATGAGGGTTTAATGTACGTCAGCCCCAAATCTCACGATTGATCATCCTACGTTCCATCAAAATTGATGTTTTGGGGAATACTCCATCTTCGGACACGCCCAAGGCCACCATTCATTGCTGAAATCCAGTTAGTTGATGCTAAAATCCACCATGTTTGGATAGTGGAATTCTCGAAACCCATGGGTGGTGATAACCTCAACGCAAACAAAGGCCAAGCAACATGGAAGACCTTCAACAGCTCTTCCATCCAGCCTCCAAAACTCATCAACATCCACTGGTTTGGGAGGGGGCAGTGGATCAGAACGAACTGGATCTGACCAGTCACTAATTGGGGTCGGTTTTCTGGAAGCATGAGAGACAATGCACAGGACAGAAATGAATTTATATAAGAATTGGATCATCATCATCATCATCATCCTCATCATCATCATCATCCTCATCATCATCATCATCATCCTCCTCATCATCATCATCCTCATCATCCTCATCATCATCATCCTCATCATCATCATCCTCATAATCCTCATCAACCATCATAATCCTCCTCCTCATCATCATCATCATCCTCATCATCCCCCTCCTCACCCTCATCCTCATCATCATCATCATCATCCTCATCATCCTCATCATCATCCTCATCATCCTCATCATCCTCATCATCCTCATCATCCTCACCATCCTCATCATCATCATCATCCTCACCACCCTCATCATCATCATCATCATCATCATCATCTTCATCATCATCATCCTCACCACCCTCATCATCATCGTCCTCATCATCATCATCATCATCATCATCATCATCATCCTCATAATCCTCATCAACCATCATAATCCTCCTCCTCCTCATCATCATCATCCTCACCATCCCCCTCCTCATCCTCATCCTCCTCATCATCATCATCATCCTCATCCTCATCATCCTCATCATCCTCATCATCATCATCATCATCCTCATCACCATCATCCTCACCATCATCTCATCATCATCATCATCCTCATCCTAATCATCCTCATCATCATCCCCATCATCCTCATCATCATCCTCATCATCCTCATCATCCCCATCATCATCATCACCATCATCATCATCATCCTCACCACCCTCATCATCATCATCATCCTCATCATCATCATCATCATCATCCAACATCATCCTCATCATCCTCATCATCCTCATCCTCATCATCATCATCCTCATCCTCATCATCATCCTCCTCCTCATCATCATCATCAGCATCATCATCCTCATCATCCTCATCATCCTCATTATCATCATCATCACCCTCATCATTCTCATCATCATCATCATCACCATCATCATCATCACCATCATCATCATCATCATTATCATCATCCTAATCATTATCATGCTCATCATAATCTTCTTCATCACCATCATCATAATCATCATCATATAATAGTTTGTTAAAACAAATCTTGCAACATATTGCCAAAAGTAACACATGCAATGAGCATCTTTGACACAACAATATAAACATTCAACTACTTTTGAAGGGACCAGGGCCAGGGCCCTGCAAGGCTAGTGGAAATGCATCAGTGTTTGAAAAATCCAAGGCCCAAAAATTGCCAATAAGTAGTTAGGAAGAATAATAGTGAATTACTAGTGTTATTACATATAGAATAACAGCGAGTTACTAAAATCAGGAACTATAATTGTCAATCATACTGTAAAACATACTCTATATATATATATATACACGTATGCATGTATACATGTATACAGTATTGCTAGTGAATAATATTGAACTACTATCAGTGAATCAGGATACCAAGGGACCATAGTGGCCCTTGTCGCTTCCGTGGACTGACAGGATCAGCTCCCTGGTGGTGGCAAAAGCCTGGTGGGAAAATTACACCCTGAACCAGGAATTTTGGGAAAAACAGTAGCATTCCGTCTGATATATCAAAGTAGTTAAAAACCAAAAAAAAACATTTCATCAGCAAAATCAGAAGTACCTAGTTCACCTTCGCGATAGACACTTAAATATCACGTTGACAGGGGGCCTATGGCCATAGGGATGTTCTAAGAGTCTACCAGTAAGTGGTTGTCTGCCATTCTAAAATAGATTGCACTAGGGGTCTCCAGTCATGATCAGTCTTATGTTGGCACATCTCACTATATACAGTGTGAGAACCTACAGTATTATCTATTACAGCCAAAAGTATCCACATGGGGACATTCAATCTTACCTGCATTTGTTTCGCATTCTCCGGCAGGAACAACACGTGTGCGAAAAAACACATGCCTCACTCCATGCACAGAAACACACTTATAACATGGAACTCAAGATTTTGCAAATGTTCCAAATGTGCTAAAATGGCATCATTTTCTAAGTGACAACTTCGAACACCAACATCATTGATATTCAGATGTTCCGGGTGTTTTTATGTTTTTTGTTCCCACTTGGAAATCCATGATGTTCTAATGATCCCAGCTAGCCGCGTTTGATTACTGTAATGGGTAATTACAAAAAATACTGCCAAATACCACGTTTGTAAACACCACTTATAGATGATGTATGGCATACGTATGATGATGTTCCAATTCTTTTACCATTATTGTTTTTAAAAACATTATGTATATATGTATGATATTTTCCAACTCTTTTCCCATTAATTATGGTCAAACATCGTAAACGCGCACTTGGCGCGTCGCCTTCAGTCTTTTGGCCCATGACTTCATTGCTGAAGGCGCACATTCGACCGAAACCTTGGAGATAGAATGATAGTGGTCGTCTCAAGCCATGTCCGTCTTATCGCCAAATATAGGTTGTTTGATGTGAATCCTCCCAAATAGCGTGGAAATTGAAGTGATGTATACACTTAAATTTGGTTTCTCTATCAAAAAAATATGTAAGTCAAATCTGTAAAGCAAAAATATTGTTTTCGCGCACCACTGTCGGGTATAGAAATATTTTTTTTCACCATTGAGATCGGACTGGTGGGATCCGGTGATGATATTGAGTAATGTCATGAGTCATAGTTCATCCTATTAATATACTTCAATAATTACTGATAAATGTAATCATATGTCATCATAGTTTGAGACATTGAGCAGAAATATTAGCCTAGAGACTCAACCTCGGATCCTGCAACTGCCAAGTCTGCCAAGTGGCTGAAGGTCTCCGCGCCTTCACGTTTGACGCTCTCTTCTTTTACCATATCATCCCCTTCTTCCCCTGCTTCCTCCTCAGGCTTTCTGGGAAACCCATTACTGGGCTGACATCGGAGCACGGCCGTTGAAAAGAGGACAAACTCTCAACGAATCTCAAACATGTTGAAAAAGAACTCGAAATTATATTGATGCTATGTTTCGTAGTGCAAACTGAGGGTCTGGGTAGTTTGGATGACATGTGATGAGCTTACTTGTTATATAGCATCATGGGCTTGGGTATCAAGTCGCTGGCTTAATTGCAGTGTTTCACTTCGTGTGAAGGTGATGTTTGATGGTGATGAGAAGGATGAAGAGGAAAAGGAGGAGATGTTTGAAATTAATAGGAACTATTGTTCTTGATATATTTGATATTTATATATATATTATATATATCTCTCATATATATATATTATATTATATTATATATATATCATATAATTATATATATATAAGATATATAATTATTATATATATATAGTTGATATGCGCAACTGTCCATTGTAATTCCACGCGCCCCGACGTAGCGACGCCCGAGGGCTCGGAGGCGCCTTCGATTGTTTCGAGGCGAGCTCTTCCTTTTCCTGCGACCCAGCCGCGGCAACGGACGTTGTTTCAACGTCCATCCCGAAGCTCGACGAAGAATTTAACGTTGGTAAAGCATGGTAAAGCAATAAATGAATGCTATAAACATCTATAAACCATGAAAATACTGGTGGTTTATTGTCTGTTGCTTGGCTAGTTAAAGTTGTTCCCTGTTCTAGTTGGAGATCGCTACAAATGCTGACTACCAGGGTTGGCTCCACGTTGCAAAAGCATGGGATTCAAATTTAGTTGATGTCCTCAAATCACCAAAGCGATCTGTATTGTCAATACCAAATATTCTGGTCCCCCCTTTTGCTACCACCCTTTGTTCCAAAATTCAAGGCGGTCTACATATATATCGGCATTCAAAACAAAGCGCAAACATGATTGTTTGCTCCCGTTTGCCACATGTTTTTTGTAAAAGCTGTGCTATACAAATGGATTCTGACTACAGTAGGCATCAAGTTGTGGATCTTCAAGTGCCCTCCGGTAATCCTTTTTTTTGGGCGGTCATGGGAACTCAAGTGTCTGTGGGCCCGCGTTGCGACTGCATTCAAAAGGTCCGTGCGAGCAAACTGATGTTTTTTTTTGTTTTGTGTGTCTGTTTGCGTTGATTGAAAATCAAAGGTGGCAATTGAAAATCCACCATTTATAGAGGCGTTTCCCATCAGCGCCATCTTTAAATACTCTCCATCTCATGAAGTACTGCTTGAAAATTGCTTCCCAGTCCCATGGGCTATCATCCCCAATAAATGAGGTAGTATAAGCCCCTAGTTCTTAACCAATCAACCAGTTCATATATAATTTCTCGGGGACATTCCAGCCAGCCACGTTTGATATCCAGCAACGTCGAGTCCTTCGCCGAGGCTTGCACAACGGTCCAATCTTCCTGCTGTCCACTGGTATTTTTGAAATTTCATAGGAATATTATAGAATGGGATATACAACAGGGCTTTAATTGAACCATCAAAAGTACGGAGTTTCAGAACCCATCCTCCCAATCAAATAAATGTGCACATATATATATATATATATAAATATAATGTGTGTGTGTGTTAAATTCCGCATGGGACCCAAAATGAAGAGATCCAACGGGTTCCATGATCCAATACCAAAATAGGGCCTGCCTAAGGGGTATTTAAGGAAACAGGGGGAATGAAACACCTGAACTGCGTCACCTTGAGGAAGACGGATACTGAAATATGGGCTGAAATGAAGACCAGACCTTAGGGTGTAGTATTGATAGAACCTTCAGATTGAAATCAGTCAGGTTGAATATCAGTATTTTCTTGGGGCCAAAAAAACACAGTCTTTGAAATGGGGCGCATTCTTTCCAATTCAGTTTGAGCTTCTGTGGATGGCCATTGTATCTTATTTTAGGTAGAATCATGCTAGATCACCTACTGTACATGGTAGCCCAACCTTGTTGTAGGGTACTTATATGGGTGCTCGAAAGCCCCTTTAATTCGTTCGATCATATTCATATTCAATTTATCTACCACAAGCTCAAGATTTATTGGACTAATGTTCCCCAACTCAAATATATCATTTTGTTCCTGGATAGATCTTCATTTTCCTCAATATTGTTGGTTAAATCTACCATGAACCTTCCATGAACCTCAGTTATTGATATCTGGTCAATTCGATCCATGCTGATCATGGACCTGGACAAAGGCAAAAAAATCGCAAAAACAGTATTCAACTGCTCCTTCTATAGTCATACCTTATCGAACCATAAACATCACAAAGCCCTAAATGGGACTCCAAAATCAATAACTTGATTAAAACTAGTTAAAACACCATCCCCCAAATATCCCCAGTCATCACCATTTTTATAGGTGGTATAAACCATTCCCAGTCATGAGTGGTTAATGACATTGCTTTAACCACATTAGATCCATTGGGTGCGGGACCCAGGGCCCAGCTTCCCCAAAGAAAGTGCCTTGATGATCCGAAGGCGCTCGCCATAGGTGTCCCCCACAAACCTGGCCAAAGATACTCCACGAGTTCCCGTGGGCTTCCCCAAAATTGGGATAATCATTGGATAACTTTGGAGAATCCTTTGATAATTACCATATATTACCATCCATAATCTTGCCATCTTGGGATCCATATTAATATGATGACGATGACGATGACGATGACGATGATGATGATGATGCTGATGATGATGATGGTGCTGGTGGTCAGTAACGCATCTTTCTTTTTGAATCTCGGACCGTCCAGATGATCGTCGAACAATTAAAGTTTTTTTCTGGGGAGCAATGAAACATGGCAATGGGAAATGCCCCCTATACATGAACAGTTAAATGGCAAAACTGCTTTACGTGTTGGATTTTCCGTTGCCATGTATGATTACCAAATGGTGTACACATCGCATGGATGTCCATCATCATTCATCACACATAGCGCTAGGGATGCATATCCAATCTGGTTGGTGGTTTCAACTCATCCCATGTTAGTTGGTAATGGTAAAAAAAACATATATATATATATTACATATGTAAATACAAATAACATGCGTATATATGATAATAATTATCATCATCATAATCATTTTAACTAATAATAATCATAATCATAAAATATAAAAAAAGAAATAGACTATATACATCTATAATATATATATATAAAGAAACTTAATAATAAAAAAATAAAATAAAAACTATACACATATACACAATTATAAACATATCTTAGAGATTGGTCAGTGATAAATTTCAAGCTCCCAGCGACCCGTCGCCGCCCGTCGCCTGTAGCAGGAGCCGCAATAGCTTAACATCGTCTTCCAGGCCGCGTTGGTGCCAGGAGGCAAGTTGGGCCTAGTGCCGCTGGCAGAGGCTTGGGGATAGGAAAAACCATGGGGAAAAACCATGGGAAAACCATGGGAAAACCATGGGAACATCATCTAAAATTAGATCATTTTCCCACAAAAAATATAAACTTTATAAACCTCTTGGGTTTCGTTCGGGGATTTTCCATGATTTTGCAGTCAGCGGGTTTGATTACCACAGGGTAACCCCTGCAACTATGGCTAGACATCCACTTATATACACAGGAACTGGAACGCCCACCATGTTGGCTATGGTCACCCCACCATCATTGGGGATTCCTCATGAGAGATATCTGAACACCTATTCTGACTTGGAATTGCTTCAGGACCACCCCAAAAAACTACAACAACGGTATGCCCTATAGATTCCCCAAGTAGTGGAATTCCCATTAGGAAAAAAACACATCTTCACCAAATCCAGGATTAAAGGGGGATGACCATGCCCCCACACGACAATGCAAAAGCCCAGCGAAATGTTGCTGAATCCCCCACATCCCACTGCATTCCCTTCACTCCAATGGTAAGTAAAAAATGCATTTTTTGGTAGGGTTCCAAAAGGCAGTGGCCAAATTGGTCTATTACTGTAAATCCTCACTAATTATCTCAAGATATCTACTGTAAACCTTACACCCAAGAGGTATTGGAGTTATTTTCGAAAATTTGGCTAACCATTAGATTCCCAACTGTTTGTCGGGGTTGATCCCCATTGTTTGTTGGTATCACAATATATCTCTTTCCATAGCCTTCTCATAATATCAGCACTGGTAGGTTGATACCACCGGAATCCACATTTTTCAATCATTTGTCGTGGTTTTATTTCTGCTTTTATCCACATGTTTGTTGCTTGAATCACCGTCTGTTTCTTTCACTCAACCCATCCGTCACCATGGCACACGTTCTGGTTCAAAAGCTCCAGAAAGGCATCCTGCACGCGACCCACGCGCAGCTCCGTGATTTCGAGGTTCAAATGCCTAAAGGAGCAATTTCCGCGGACGGTTCTTACATTGAACTTGGGTGAACATTTCTGGGATGCTGAACATCAACTTGCAATATATTGAAACAACTTAGATAGATCTTTGGGAGGTTGCATTTGTGATACCTTTTTATCCTGGATGTGCTTGAAGGACGATGAGAAATGTGGACTAGCCAATATTGGTAACAATTTCAATCAGCACATCCAAGATTGCCAGGTGATGGGTCTTTAGCCAAAATGGGGATACAGGAAAGGGTCCCCCAAAGAATAGCGAAGTTGGTCTAAGTTGGTTATTTATAGCAAAGCCGGGATTTGAATGGTTGATATTGGTTGATAAATATGCAGTTGGATGGAGGTATAAATATAAACCAACTTTTAACGCCTGGGGGGACCCTTCTGTAAAATACGGCAACGGATGATCTCATGAGTATCCCATGTGCGCTGGCAAACATGGGGATAGTTGATAACAAACCACAAAATAGGGAGGGATGTAAGCCAGCATGATGGGCAATATAATATAACCAAGAATTGCCAGGTAAATCCTATTTGTATCTAATAATTATATATAATTATTGGATTTTTGTCCTCAAAGTGCTATGGGAAGCTTTCAGGAAAGCTCTGGCAATGGGGATCCCTTCATTGGAGAATGAATCCACAGCTTGGCGCGATCCCATGAGCAGTGTGGCAAAAAAACCTTCCCATGGAATCCATGGACCAATGGACCAATGGAGAAAAACCATATTCTATGGTTATTTTTTAGAACGTAACTGTTATATAACTGTTATATCTTTCCCATACCATGACCAGTTTCATCGTTTTAATATGTTTTCATCCAAAAAAGGCCAACAAAGATCAGAAAACGGAGAAACCATGGATAATAAGGGCTTGTTGTCCGAATGAATGTTGAATGCCAGGTCCGCAACCCCAATTCCGACCGTTCGTTGATGTCGGATCATGAGGATTTTCCCCCGAGCTACCAACATCATCGACAACGGATTGAATTACTGTAATGGAATATATTATACTGCAATGGAATATATTATAATATATTTAATCTACAAGAAAACCAAAAAAAAAACAAATTTAAGGATTTCCTGCACATGTTTCCCTCCAACTCTGGGACATTGAGGGCTTTGTTGCTGGGCTAAAACCACTTTGAAGAATGGCTCCCATCGCCAGGTCATGCCAGGTCCCAGCAATCAAGCATCAACATCAAGCAACCAAATACCAACTTGCGAAAATTCGTGAAAACAACTGACACTGTTGACCTCTTGAAACCTTGCTTTCCTATTGGATCTATTCCTTTTGGGGCCTTTTTCTGGGCGTATTTCTTTGGCTTAGGATTTCATCGGGAACTCAGCCAAGGAGCTTAAATGCCAAGGTCTCGACGTAAATCTTCAGCTCATCAAAGTCTTCTGCCTTCTCCAGCAGAAGTCGAAAGCCTTGGAACCGGGACGGGGCGCTGCGGTTCCGCTGAAGTTTTCCACTGGGGTTTGCCATAGAGTCATGGGGGTACCCCAATAGCTGGATGATTTCGGGGTACCCCTATTTTGGGAAACCTCCATATGACATATGATACCATGAAATGGGCCATCGTTACTTCTCTTGGACCTGTAAAGTTTAGTAATGTTTTATTCACCATGGGAACCTTAAACCGTCCCATTCTTGGGAGCGGCTTGCAGCTTCCATGTAGATATCTTGGTCTATAAATCCGTAATTAACCTGCGATCAAGAAGCACGAACGAGGCACTGAATCATGTGTGAATCTAAGAGTCAAATAACCTAGTTTACCACATTTTACCGCCATAGTAGTAATTCATAATTGACCACTGGCCAAAATTAGTAATTGGGATTTTCCGCGTGATGTAGGACGCACTTGAAAGTGCCGCCTCTGAAGCGATCCCCACCCAACTGGCCAGGCAACAGTTGAAAAAGCGAAGGGACATTACCGCTCTGGGTGTCTTGAAACTGTCCTGCCGACATCCAACCACAGCACATATATGGTTTCCTAATGTTTCCTATGGGCTGAACTTGGGACCTGAAGCCATCAACATTTGGGGACGATTGACCCAACGGCCCATCATCATGTTTTCAGGGGGGGACGACAGGGTTCTGGATCCCAAATTCAAATAGATAGATGGGCCAGAAATCAGCCCAATCAGCAAAATCAAAGCGGAAATTCAGGCTGCCTCAGAATGGATCATTAAGCCTTTGTTGCTGGACAGTTGCGGCCTGTATTCCTAATTCCAACATTTCTCGCTCCAAAAAAAATTGAAATTTGGCGAATCCTGATGTTTGTAAGGTGAACTCCGGTATTCCTGTTTAATTCTCTCTTGAAAATTCTTAGTTTCAATTACCCAAGAAATTTTCATAGAGAATCTGCTCAATTTTGCCATCACTTGGGTTTCCAAAAGAGCCTCCTGTTGTTTTGACCATGGCTTTACATGGTTTTCCATGGTTTTTTCCATTGTTTTCCCTCCTTGATAGCCACCAATGCCATGATCTTCGTGCCGTAAATGGCATCTCCCACGGCTTCACGGTCGTTCCCCAGGGATTGCCTCGGTGTTTCTGCAAGGCTAACAGTGGGTGAAGGTCATGTGCATATATGCCATATGTTCACCGACCATGCATATGTTTTATAGGATTCTGGCTATCTGGTGAACATAACATATGTATATAAGTTCTATATAAGTTCTATATGCATGCAATGATGCCATTTTTTCTGGATGCATACGTAAATCCAATGCCATCAACTGCCATAAACCATCCTATTCACCAACCATCGGGCTTATTTTATCATTTTACGTCATCGTCATCCAATTTACTAGGGGCATATAATACGGTAGATATACAGTGTATAGATAGATAGATAGATAGATAGATAGATAGATAGATAGATAGATAGATAGATAGATAGATAGATAGGTAGAGAGATATATAGATAGATGGATAGATAGATAGATAGGTAGGTAGATAGATAGATAGATTAGATAGATTAGATAGATTAGATAGATTAGATAGTTTAGATAGATTAGATAGATTAGATAGATTAGATAGATTAGATAGATTAGATAGATTAGATAGATTAGATAGATTAGATAAGATAAGATAAGATTAGATTAGATTAGATAAGATAGATAGATAGATAGATAAATAGATAGATAGATAGATAGATAGAGAGAGAGAGAGCGTATACAGAATAAGATAGAATACGAGACCTCAAAGTTGGGGATGGTTTATTACGGGGTTTATCTTTATAAAACATGTTTCTCCAAAATCACATGCTGCATTTTATTTGTTGATAAGAGCTTTTATCATCTTTGGTAAATTAACATAGACCCTACCAGATAGGGGCTGGAAGATAAGTTTCACCAGCCGAAAAAATGTGAATTTACCGGGTGACCTGCGGGGTCCTCAAACGTGTGGCGGGTCGTGGTTGGACCCAAGGGACTCCATGATCCAAGCTGCAGGAGCAAATCAAAGGATGTCCGCAGCAAGGTGATCTCGGTCAAAGTCCTTGGTGTCTGCTGGAACCAGCGGCGACGGGTCGACCTGGACCTATCCCCTCCGGAAAGCTCGTTTTCATATCTTTCATCTCCGTGCAGCAATGGTTTCTGAAGGTGCTGAGGTGTGCGTCGCAGCCTATGACTATGCAACATCAGCAACTCTTCAGTTTGGGGAAGTTTATTCGCCAATGCTAAACCCCTCCGTAGACATCTGCTACAAATCATTATGATGCAGTCAGCCTTGATGATGAGCCTTGATGATGTTGGAACATGCAATTAGTCCAAAATTGGTCATCACATCTAAACAAAGAGCCCAAGTGTCTCAATTTCTTAAATGCCTGGAACATGGCCCAAAATCTCCCAGCACCTCTAAGGTTTGGATAAAAAACATCCGAAACATTGACTCAAAATACAGGTGCGTCGTTTAACGATGGGATACACCAAACATATTCAAAAATCGCCAGAATATGTTTCTTTCCTGAAGACACTGATGATTTCTTCCGGATTTTGAAGCACCTGATTTTCCGTACCCGGTGCCACGATGTGCCACGATGTGCCACGATGTGCCACGATGTGCCACGATGTGCCACGATGTGCCACGATGTGCCACGATGTGCCACGTCTTAGATCCCTTAGATCCAATCCCTTGGGCCGCCGCACATCTTCAACACCGTCATGGCCTCTCCAAAGCCGGAGCCTTCCGTCTGGTTCGTGGATGCCTGTCCTTAAGAGCTGGTGGGGTCCAGTGGCATAGCATGGCATAGAGGTCTTCCAACTTACCTGGGAGAAAACGCAAAGCTATCAAAGTCGGAAGTTGAACAATTGGCTGAAGTCAACTTATAGATCTTTGGGGATTCCTAAATTTCTGCGCCTTATTTTGGACTTGCCTGAGCATCTTGAACTGCTTAAGCGATCGTATGTTTCTTTTCAAAGAAAAAACAACTAGTCCCAGAAAATACCCGAGTCATGGTGGATTCTTTAAGTAATGGATACTAATGGGAAAATACAGTCCAGAACCGAAACAGGGATTTTTTCTAAGGCAGTACAACCAATTTCATACTCGGAGATATCCCATGTGAACATACATAAATAAAGTGTCATAATGTTTCATTGTCCCATACGTATGGGTCATATGGGTAGTTAAGGAACGGTTTCAAACATCTTCCATCTTTGCCAGCGTTGTGGGATGATTGTCCCCCATGACGACTAGTTGGTTGAAACCATCCATCAGAAATAGTTAAATCATGTTAAATCTCATTAAGCACCCATTAGACACCCATTAAATCTCATGAAACACACACTAAACACCGTGAAACATTCATCAAACCCCATTAAATCCCATATGAATTCCTCATGAAATCCCCTTCACCAGCCATGTTTTTCGGGGCACGCCATGGCACACCCCATCCATCGGCACCTTGGGATGCTACCTCTGCGTCGGACTCGCCAAGCTCCTGAGTCTCTGAGAGGTTCTCCTCAGCCTGCGGAGAAATCACCGAAATTTTGGTGATTTCTCCATGTCAAATGGTCAAAAACCTCCTGTAAACTAACATAGATGTGGAAAATCCACCCATTTTTAGAGGGTATAAATCATCTAGAAATGAGCCATTTGTCCACATCTAGGTTAGCTTACCATAGCTTACCCCTTGCGGTTTTTATCTCATTCGAATCCCCAGGATGTCTTCCGGAGGGGTTTTTCATAGAAATATCATGGGGATAATTACATTCATGATGGTTTTCCTAACCATCCAGTCATGGCTAGGGAAATCCCCGAACTAAACGGAGCTTAAGGGATTTTCCCATCGAACTGTTCTGGAGGAATTCCCATGGGAATTCCCGTGAATCTATGTTGAATTGCCAGAGAAGCATCAACTAATGATGATTTACAAATTGCGATTTAGATGGATTTAGCCATTGATTTTGGGACTCAAGATGAGTTAAGCAAATAGCAAAGGTGATATGTTCTGTTCTTGTCCTGCTCTTAAATGGTCTTTGCGGTGATTTACTGGGATTTCAACACTTAAGGTTTTTTGATGGGATATCAATGGGAATATAATGGGATGTAAGGAACCATGTTGTTATTTGCATGTATATATATATATATGTGTGTATATATATACGTATATAATATATATATATAAAATATCATTACATATCTGTCTGCGTATACACCCATAAGTGTTAGCAATTAACATGTACAGTATTTGAACACCGTCCAAACAGGTTGTGCAATGGTATAAACTTTATAAAACCAACCATTTTATGGTGACATGTAACAAGATTAATGACAGCATGGATGTGTTTGCGAAGGGCACGCCTCAAAACTGCACTTGAATACGGAAAAAATATGATTATATAACTAGTCGATTGGGAGTATCCAAATGTCGAACCCCGCACCTCCGGATGATTTTCACATCAAAGGTTGGGGCTGCTTACCGTTCGTGGGTGATGATTTAAAAGAAAAACATGTGGACATGTTGTTTTCTAAAATCCCGTTCAACAATTGTGGACCCCACAACAGTACCCCACTTGGAGGATTGTTTCTCCAATCATCCCCAACGCCACCAGACCGTACGTAAAATCAAAGGGCCGGTTGGTGGAAAACGAGGGGTGACCCTGACATCTATGGCTTGGTATCCCCCAAGGGCCCCCAAAAAATCTGGATCTTCATGCCCCGATAAAAACATAGTTGTCTGATATGCCAAGCTGCCGGCTGCTGTTCAATGGTCTCCGGGGCTGGTTGCCCCTGCAACCGTGCTGGAAGGTGTCAGAGCCCTTTATTGGGGCCGCGAGATTTATAACCAAATAGAACCAACACAAATTGCAGGTATAACTAACAGAACGAAGGTTTGACTTAACCTTAGATGCCTGCGAAAGTCGGCAACGGTGTTTGTACAAGCATGCAGCATTCAGAGGGTCCAAATATCTCCTCTTGCGGAGTTCAACGAACCCCACTTCCCATGAGTCTGGATACTTCATAAAAACAAGATTTTAAAACATATAATATATATATATATAATTATATATATAATATGAATTAATATGATATAACAAAAATGAATAGCACGCCAGCTTTCATCGGCCATCTTTTGAGAAAAAATTGGTTCTCCCCAAGAACAGCCATCATTTCTACGTGACAAGCGCCAGGATCAGCCACAAAATACCTAGCCTCGTTGGCCCCTGTCGTTTTAGCATCTGCCATCGGGTGCTGAACTCTGGCTTCAGAAGTTGGGTGGTGTCTGATCACTTGAGCCTTCAAAGAAATTCTGCGGAAAGGTCGGGCAGTTCAACCAATGAACTCGTGCCTTAAATGGGACCCGGCGAGTTGAACTCCCAAGATTCCCTTATAATGAGATTCCACGCAACAACCACCAGTTGGTTTAGCATGGTGTAGCATGGTTTAGAAGCGGTTGAAATCCTTGCCTTGAAAACGATGGGATGGGTTTCGAAGGCTCGGCGTGTGGTTCCAACTCCCACTGTTGCTAGGTGCATCCCCCAAGGCCTACCTCCTTCTATCCTACCCAAAGCATGGGACTTCTGTAAATTTCAGCAAGATGAGCCTCAATCTGTGAAGCCTATGACCGAAGATCATGTGCCAAATCAAAAGGTCCATTCGAAACATTTCAACGCCAATGCAAAACCATGAGCGTTCGCACGGTTCAACTTCTACCGCGAACTTCAAAAAACAATTTTGTTTCATGTTGGTTAAATTCTCAGTGATATTCAGTGATGCTGTCCAAATGAAAAGTACTGGGAGATAGGAACCAGCATGAAATGTTGGGCTGATGCCAAGCCTCCAAACAACCTGCGGATTTTCTCTCCAAAACACCCCCCTGACCTCGTCGACAAAGGCAACGCGGCAACCCACCTGACTGGAGAATCGCCCGGGAGGGGGGTCAAAGTTCATCTGGGGCGACATTTTATGACCGATGCCTAAAATAGGAGCTGGAGTCAACCAAATCTTGTCCGATTGCTGTGACTTGAAACCTTTACCCACTTCAGTGGGTAAGGCCGCAGCGATGGATTTACTGAGTCCACTGTCCGCAAATCAAACCCACACGCGCGCACACACACGTACAAAAAAAGAAAACACACTAATTACAGTCACTACACATACTGCAACCCTGCAGAGTTCAAACATCACCCCTTTCTTGGAGTTGTTGTTCTGGTTGTCTTCAGAACCTCGGCCAGGTGGATCAAAAGTGCAACCCAAAGGTCTATTGCAAAGGGATACAAAACAGCCGACATCATGACGGTTCCAGAAGCGGACAACACAGCCTCCTCTGCTTTCGCGAAACTTCCGCTGAACCAACTAGACACATCCAAATCTGCACCTGCTAAAATAAATTGATGTATGATTGAAATAAAAGGGTGGGCGCAACTGAAATCTGACCACCACAGCCGTTGCATCGAAAAACTGGGAGTTAAATGCAGGCAGCGCTTCGGCCTGTTTTTTTATTCGCAATTAAGAAGCCACAACTATTTTGGAGCCAACTCATGGGAAAATTGGCAAGCAAGGAAGCAGATTGCCAGTTGAACAGTCCTCCTCTCCTGGAAGCATAATGCGATGTTGGCACTGTGCAGGAGAGTGGGCTTACTGGGATTTATTCATTATTGTAAGTATATTGTAAGTATATTGTAAGTATATTGTAAGTTTATAAGAGTACTAAAGAGAATTTCGAACATGTTTGAACATCATGTTTTACCTGTTCAGCTAGCACAAGCGATCAATTCATACATCCACTGTAGCAGATGTAGCAAAGGTAAAACGCCGCCAAAGCTTCAAAGCCCTGTCAACTTGTTTTGCAAGGAACCTCCGACAGTTGGCGGCAATGTTGCTGTCATGAAGTTGGTCACACCGGTCAGAGCTGGAGTTTCAGCGTCATATTTTATACATACTTGAACGATCTTGAACGTCGCGTTGTTAGGTATAGATCAACTTGATCCAAAAACCCTCCAAGGCTGCCACAAGATCTGTCATTAGGATGCGAAAGGCAATATTTATTATATTCATTCACATGCTCGTTCTGAATGGTACTTTGCCCGCAAAGCATCTGCCCATGCTTTTTCTTTCGCAGCCTCCGGCTGCAATTGATCCCCTAAGCCATCTGCAACTTACCTCGCTCACGGGGGATGGGTTGTTGAAGACCTTGCTGAAGAACTGGAACCCATTGAGCAACCATAGCTGCCCAAGGAGGGGTGGGGCGCCCGCTTCCTGAAGTGCACGGCCATCGTGTGCAACACACGGGCTGAGTGATGATTTTGAGCCAAATCCACTGTCATTGTGCCCCATGTGAAGCCTGAATTGCGTCTCAATCAAGCATCTTGGGTACAAGAAGGCGCAACTATTGTCGGTGAATCTTTCACAAGCTCTTGCCAAAACATGTTTTCAACCGACAGAGTGCATTGCCGGCACTGTTGCATCCGAGTGCCGCACTAGCTTGACAGGAAGTTGCAGAAAAAATCGCAAAGCATTGCTCATTTCTCCAATTTCTGATAGGAAACAAGTTGAACTTTTCTCAATACAATGTGTAGGATGGCGGTGTGACTTGATTAAAAAAATCACACCCTTGGTCACTAAACATTTGCCTTCTTTTAAGTGCGGGGCAACGCAGGCTACTAGGTAGTTTCAGTGGCATTGCCAAACCACAAAAGAATCAATGGGAAGGTGTATGATACGCTGGGCCTTCACCTTGCAAAGAAAACGCCCAAACCGAACTGCTGCTTTTGGAAATTCCATTTGGGCGCTAATTTCATCGTGTCCTTCGATCATGACTCATGATTTGTGATTTCTGTGATTCGTGATGGCCCCCAAATTGGATGGCCTCCTGTCATGCTTCACTTGAGCACACGCCACCCCGAAAAAGGAAAAAAAAGGCTCTAGCGCAATTGAGATTGAGAAGGGCACAATCAGTTCGCAGCAAGGTCAACAATGCTGGCCGCACCACTTGGAACCAACCCTGTCAAAGGTGTTCTGTGGCACAAGGACGCAACATAGTTTTCTCTCATTGCCCGAACCAAACAACACCCTGGTAAAAGAAGGGAAAGTTCTAACATCCAGGTAAAACCAACAAAAAGACAAGGGAACGACAAGGATGCGATAAATCCTTGCACTATGTTGATCATGTTGGAGACTCCACACCCTCGGGCCCCTCCCTTGGACCATTTCTTTTCCGCCGAACGCTCTCTCCGAGCGGGGTCCAAAAGGGCAGTGTTTCCAGCGCCGGTCACCTTGAACGCCAGAGGTGAGAGTTTGACTCGGTTTGATTCGGTATGAGCCACCTAAGATGGTGGGAACATGCTGGTTTCAACATGTTTCAACAGCCAACTTAATGAAGATCAGAGCATCCCAAACATGGTGGACATCCAAAAAAACACAAATGAAACAGGTGAAACATAAGAACCCCGAGAAAATCCCAGGCAATCGGATAATATCGGATAATTGATCACCCTTAAACCGGGGTTGAACATCACTAAAGCTTGCAACCACCAACCAAATCTGGATAAACTATAATAATTCACCAGGAGCTTGGCTACTTCGGGATAATTGCCCCAATTCCAACCATCACTACACTATAATCATCTATCATCTACAGTGACACCACAGTGAGGCCGTTATAACATGTTATAACTCAGAATTCATAATAAATAATAATGTAAATTCACTATCCAGGAGCTTGGCTAGTTTGGGTTAGTTGCCTCAATTCCAACCATCACTGCACAATCATCATCTATCATATTCTATTATCTACAGCGACACCACTGCCACAATGAGGCCGTTATAACATGCTGTAATTCAGAATAATAATATAATAGTTATAATAATTCACTATATAACCAGGAGCTTGGGTATTTTGGGTTAGTTGCCCCAATTCCCTCCATCACTACACTATCATCATCTATCATCTACAATGTCACCACAGCGAGGCCATTATAACATGTTCGCTGCAACCCCTACGTTGCTCCGCGTCGGAATCAGAAGTGGCCGAGGTATATATATATAATAGTACATAGCACATATATCATATATTACATCACATATAAGTCAGAGGGGGTGCCAAGTTTTGATCCCTTAGGAAGATAAGTTGATGTAATGATCCCTGTCAACGTATTAGCCAGGGGGGCGGCGGATCATCAACATATAAGTCAGAGAGGGTGGCAAATTTGATCCCTTAGGAAGATAAGTTGATGTAATGATCCCTGTCAACGTAGTAGTCAGAGGGGGTGGCGGATTTTGATCCCTTAACAAGATAAGTTCATGTTATTAGTATCACCAACATATAAGTCAGAGAGGGTGGCAAATTTTGATCCCTTAGGAAGATAAGTTGATGTAATGATCCCTGTCAACGTAGTAGTCAGAGGGGGTGGTGGATTATGTTCCCTCAACAAGAGAAGTTCATATTCTTATTATCATCAACATATAAGTCAGAGGGGGTGGCAAATGTTGATCCCTTAGGAAGATAAGTTGATGTAATGATCCCTGTCAACGTAGTAGTCAGAGGGGGTGGCGGATGTTGATCCCTTAACAAGATCAGTTCATGTTATTAGTATCACCAACATATAAGTCAGAGAGGGGCCAATTGTTGAACCTTAGGAAGATAAGTTGATGTAATGATCCCTGTCAACATATTAGCCAGGGGGGGTGGCGGATTTTGATCCCTCAGCAAGATAAGTTCATGTTCTTATTATCATCAACATATAAGTCAGAGGGGGTGGCAAATTTTGATCCCTTTATGAAGATAAGTTGATGTAATGATCCCTGTCAACATAGTAGTAGTCAGAGGGGTGGCGGAGTTTGATCCCTTAACAAGATCAGTTCATGTTCTTATTATCATCAACATATAAGTCAGAGGGGGTGGCAAATTTGATCCCTTAGGAAGATAAGTTGATGTAATGATCCCTGTCAACGTAGTAGTCAGAGCGGGTGGTGGATTGTGTTCCCTCAACAAGATAAGTTCATGTTCTTATTATCATCAACATATAAGTCAGAGGGGGTGGCAAATTTTGATCCCTTTATGAAGATAAGTTGAGGATATGCATTGGGTCCTTTGGATCATTCCCCCATTTCCTATCAAGCACCAGAAAAATGATGATGATGATGACGATGATGATGATGATGATGATGATGATGATGATTATGATTATGATTATTATGATGATGATGATTATTATTATTATTATGATGATGATTATTATTATTATTATGATGATGATGATTCTCTTGAGGTGTGGAGCAACGTCCGGGTTGGAGGGAACATGTTGTAACTCATCCTGAAACATTCACGGCTGGTCGCCCCGAACCCTCCAAGGTTCACCCTCCAAGACACATCGGTGGCCGCAGCAGCGTTCCCTGCCATGCCAGAGCTCCACCACCAGGACCTGGGACAAAACCCGCCATGTGCCGTCAATTTACCCAACAATCAAACGTGGCAATGGAAGAAATGGCCTATCTAAATCTATCTATAATAGATCTGTGTCTATATAAATTGGGCCATTTAGTATCAATATTAACCTATCTATATATTTCATATGCTTCTCATATGTTTCTCATTAAAAGCTACATTTCGTCAGGGATTTCCCAGCTGCCACGGGCTTGACCGGATGAATGGACGTCATCCCAGCATGACATTGAAGGAATCCCTCCCATTGAAGGTGTTTTTTTATCATGCCATATCCAGCGGAATCAGCCAAGATCAGTACTTAATCCAACTTTTCACCATGGCACATCTGAGCCAATGGGGCTGAATGTAGCTTCGAAAAGCTTGAAGTGGATGTTACATAACTATGTGTTGGGTCAAAACTCAAATGGAGATGTATAAATTATAAAATATATGGATTGAGTGGGTTGCAAGGTGTGACTAGCCACAAATGGAGCAACAACCCGTGTCAACTGATAGTTGTCCCCTAGCTGCATAATGCTGCATATGGGCTGGTGCAAGCCCATATCATCCCATATCATCCCATATCTATCTCTTGGGGCTGATCATTGTAACCGCTTTTTGCTTGGAATCAGCCAGCTACAGCATGCTACACCTGGAGCCGTTCATCTTGGTCGCCCCACTCTGCGGCGACCCTTCTTCACCGGACCAACGCCTCAGGCGAAGGGGGAAACCCCATGGGAAAGTGGTGGAAACTGCCGATGCAAAGTGATGCCGCACCCGGCATCCAAGTTATGTTTGCTGGTTTATAGCCCCCATCAGCTAAAAACTATGATATAATGTGTATATATATTTATTTATGTAAATACGTATGTACGTATGTACGTATGTACGTATGTACGTATGTACGTATGTTATGTAGGTATGTAGGTATGTAGGTATGTAGGTATGTAGGTATGTAGGTATGTAGGTATGTAGGTATGTAGGTATGTAGGTATGTAGGTATGTAGGTATGTGGGTATGTGGGTATGTGGGTATGTGGGTATGTGGGTATGTGGGTACGTGGGTATGTAGGTATGCAGGTATGCAGGTATGCAGGTATGCAGGTATGCAGGTATGCAGGTATGTAGGTAGGTAGGTAGGTAGGTATGTGTGTATGTGTGTATGTGTGTATGTGTGTATGTGTGTATGTGTGTATGTGTGTATGTATGTATGTATGTATGTATGTATTTACACCACTAAAAACCATAAACAACAGGTTTACGTACTAATCACCCATTTATGTTTGTTGGTTAATAGACTTATCCCCCATGGATATATACACACACCATAAACCCCATAGTTCTTGGAGCTATAAACCAACTTCACCAACTCTGGGGCACAATCTTCTCGAACAAAAACAGTCCTTCCTGCAGGCGGGGAACAATGGTACCTTAGGTCCGCGGCAGAGTGGTCAGAACTGCCGACTGAATTTCCCCAAGTGAGATCCCAGGACCGCAGAATGTCACTTCTTCATCCGATCCCCTGGTCATCACCATGTCCGTTGGTATCTGATGCATCTCCATCGCTGTTTGATTCATCCCATGTGTATCCATGTGTGGCAAAACATTACTCACCTGCCAGGTGCCAGTCGAATTTTCCCCACAAACCACCTAGCTATAGCAACTCCCAACAGAAACATATTCCCAGTGAATTTCAAAGGATGAACCCAGTAGATTAAGTAGACCTCCATCCCAAGCGTTTGGCTCCAGCTACTTGTGGCCTTGAAAAACCAAGGCATCTCCTGCTTTGAAGCGATGAGTCAGAAGCCTTCCACCTGGGGTACTGGGAACCCATGGGAACCCTGACTTCAGAAGGCCACAACACAACATATTTATGGATCAAATGAGGAGTCAACTGGCAAAAAAGGTTGGCAAAAATGGATATTGACCCAAAGAAACGGGATAAGAACATATTGATCTTTGCTACCGAGACTGGGCAGAGGTCAAATCGAAAATGGATACATGGACATGGTTCACCTCTTGGCCGAGGCTCTGGGTTCCAATGTTTGAAACCTTCCTCCAGCTTCTGCCTCTTCAAGCATCACCTGAATACTGGGAGACATTCGCAGTGGGAAGAGTGGATCTGAGGGGAAAACTAGAAGCTAGTTTGACACAAGACTGAAACACCAAGTAGCCACGCAAATGCCCCAAAATATGGTTTTAAAGATTTTTAAAGTATCTAACACATCTAGCTGTACCAATTTCTGGTTCAATTGTTGCTCCATCCAGGCTGCATCCACCGTAATGAGGGAGCCCACATCGTAGTGATTTGGACTCGGCAGGGATTGCGATGGGTGCGCGGCGCGCGCCATGGATGATTTTGTAGGAGTTTCCCCCAAAACTACCACGAGTCCACTATCAAATGATAGATGTTTCAATTTTTTCGTGCTCCCTGGGTCCGAAATTTGCTGATCCATGCTGATCCATGTTCCAAAACTTCAAATCTTCAAGTGGAATCCCATCCCAACCGGCCCAACCAACCGGTGCAGCTGGGCATCTCCCGAAGTCCACCCCCTTTGTGCATCTCATGAAACTCCGCCACGCGCACGGCTGGGAGCCCAGAGCGGCCTCAGGGGGATACCTTCAGCAGCCTTGTTCACCCATATTTATGGGTACTTGGGGAGGGTCTGACAGTCTGTATACACGTATGTGCATATATATTTATATATATATGCCAGATATAATTATGCTTATATTTATACAAGTAAGGTGGTAAACCAAATGGTACAGAATCATACAGAACCCCGAACCCCCAATCTCACTTGAAATCGGTTGCATTTGGTACATCAATCCCTGGGCAGAACCCAATCGCATGCTGATCATTACTGATCTATATGCTTGCCTGAAGTGCATCTAACAACCCCCTCACTTTCAAAGGGCTTCCAAGACATATTACCATATATTACCGGTTCCTATTGGTATCACATGGTATCACTATCCGTCACTATCCCCTTTAAGTCAGGATTGAAAGAACGAATTGATGAAACCAGCAGAGTTCCAAGCTTGATTGGCAAATATGCTGCTATGCAAAACCTCACAACCAGAGATGTCAGGTTGGTCCCACAAACTCATTGCAAGCATAGCTTCACATGCTCGCTTATGAAGTAGGGTCAGCAAGTAAACCAAACTTATAGTCATATGACACAGTTAGCTCCGGCTCCAGTTCCACCCCAAAACATGGCCAGCACTGCTGCACTGCTCTCAGAGTGGCCACGCATCAAGTTCCAGCCTGCAGGAGATCGCAACAAATTCTGGACAGTCTGTTTGAAACAAGCTGCCAACTCAATCAACTCATGACCTGTTCCATTTCCAGACCAGAAACAAGAGCTTGCCAGGGTCGCATGGGGAGGGGTCCATTTCCGGATAAACGGGCGCGGTGGCATCAAACTGTCATTCACGGCTGGGCTATCTCCATTTTTCCTTCTGCTGTGCAGGGACATGCTCGGATCACCTGCTGTGTGATGCGCAGAGCACGTATCCAACAACTCTCTATGACGTTGGCGTTCCGGGTCAGTAGGGATGAAGGTCAGGGCAATGCACCTTTGAAACATGTCTAAACAGCCAAACATAGCCAAGCATACAGCTTTCTACAACTGCTTACTATCCACCAGGTGCTGCCCAACAAGGGCCACACCCCATCCTGCACGACCCAGGAGCTTCTTGCGGCTTTCGTGCTCCGCCAGGTGCTTGGAAGCGCTTCAAGAGCGGGGGGATAGATGTTGGTTTTCAAGAACTTAAACATTCAACTTATGGACTGAAAGAACACAACCAGATAATTTCAACACATGAAAAAAGGATGCCCGGCACTTTTGATAGCTGGGTGTGCTTTCCTGCCTTTTGGATCCTTTTGGAATCTTCCAGGCACCTGCCGCCTATGTACAGCGGACGGGCAGGGCGTCAGGGAATCACCCAATCCTCGTCTTGCCCATCATCCTTTGGCCGGTGAAGTTGCTAGTTGGCACATGCCAACCCTACTCGTTTAAGGTCAGAAGCCAAAGAATTGTTCAACTTGCTAAGGACTCCAAATGGGGTGCTTACCTGCCTTACAGCTAGCTGGAAGGTTCTCCAAAGGATCTGCACCGGACGCAAGCCTCCTTGGACTTGTTCACATCGGATCAGGTTGGAATTCCATTAGATATGTTAGACGCGTTTCGCAAGAGAAGAGTAAGTGGAACCAACGGATTCAAGTGACAGGAGCGGACCCCATCAACCCTATCAATAACATGCGGGCATTCAAGTGGCAGACACAAATGGCGTGCGGCGATTTCACCATGGTACCTAGAAGATAATGCAAATAGATTCAATAGATCAATATACAGTAGATGCTTTGGGGATCTTTACTTACGAACATTTGGGATGTTTGCCCATACAAGCATGGATGATCATGGATGATTCAAATAAACAAAAACAACCAAGATTAAAAATCGCCAAATGGATCACCATCATCCCATTCTGAAGAGGGCGGAAAATCGAACGTCACATCTTGAAAAAAACAAACCCACCAGCCCAACATAGCTCCACATTGTCCTAAAATGGGGGTACCCCCAAACCATCCATTTTGAATAGGATTGCCCATTCAAAACCATCCATTCGGGGTACCTCAATGTATGGAACCCCCCCACATCCTACCGTCCCATTATGGCAAGTTACCAGGGTTTGGACTCTCCTTGTATGTCCACCCAGCAGACTGACTTGCTGCGCTGCAGCTTCCAGCTCAGAGGATGCAAAAGCCTGATGATGCACCGCATCCACACCCGGCTGCTTGGGCCTTGTGATGTCAATGCCTCAGCATCGCTGAAAGTCTCGGAATGTGCTGCGAAATCCAGGACTCAAAATGTGCAGCTTCCGTCACAGTTTTGACCGGTGAAGTCTGAGATGCAGCGACACCCCGCAGGTCGTTCACCCCGTCGCAGCTGCTGATTCATCTGCTCCGCATCGCCCGCGGGATACGCGTAGAAGCGGAGCTGTGGACTGATCCAAATCGGCACATCCTGAGGGCCGGAAAGTGGAGGGGTGGAGAGGTGGGGAGCCTGGCCACGTGGTTGACATGTTGGATGTCCAATGTTGTGGATTGTGGTGCTTAATATGATTTATGCATATACATATGTGTATAATTGTGTATATATATATATATATATTATGTGTGTGTGTCATATCCTTGTCCGGTGTTTCTCAAAATTTGGAATGCAGAGACTACTCCGCTCTTACAAGACATCCCACAACTAAGACAAGGTGAGCTGGTAGGCTGGTAGATGTTGAGACCCCAAATGGAAAAACAACAAACTTGCCTCAAGACATATTGCAACTGCATTCTGCCTTTGTATTTGATCTCAGCCTACTCCGATGACAACTATCTCTAGTGCTATGAAAATCAAGGCTCGACATGGCTCTTGACTCATTTTTTTAGTGTTTGGTGAGTTTAGTGACTTCAACATCTTCAACATCATCTTGGTATCCGAACAGTTGGAAACAAATCATCACCGGCAAGCCGCCACGACCCACATCCCGTCCCGCCACCAAGCATCCGTCGGAAGGTGTGTGGCCTGGTGGATGTTCCAGTCATGTTGTTACCCACGTTCACCCTCTGGTAAACTAAAAGTGCGCTATTGAACATGGCAATTTAGTTGGTTGATTTATGATGATTTATTGAAAAACATGTGATTTTCCTTATTATGGTTATGTCATAAATGTGACAGTTTACCAGAGGGCATCCAAGATTCATGACATGACCAGAAGGTATCCTGCTGCTGGAACTGCTGGAATCGTCAATGACAATGACATCTTAAATCTCCAGAGAAACCATCCCTTAAATCCCTCCGTGTCAGAAAGTGTCAAGTTAACCGAAAACAGCCAGTTGTAACACATCCCAACAAAACACACTCAGCACTTGGTTGAAACTCTGTATGAACAAAATACTGTTCATATATGTTCTTTGTCTTTTTCCCCAAACTCACCCTGGCCGTTCTCCAAGTTCTCCAAGTCGCTGTCTCTGCATAGGACAGCCATTTCGATGGCTCGTTGCCCTGGCCGCCCTCCTCCGAAATTCTGGGGCTCCTGGGGGAGTCTCGACTGCAGGTACCCAGGCGCCTCTCGCTGAAGTGCCTCAGCAAGCAGTCAGGAAAACCATGGAAAACCTATAAAAGTTTCAGTGAAGTTACCATATGTTACCATCAACAAAAGGGAAATAATGGGAAATATATGAACAATTTGGGAACGTAACATGAATATATGGGAAAAATATGGGAACATTTGGAAAAAAACGATGGGAAATATAGGGAAATGACCATCTACAACTAAGAAATTGTCTATTGAATTTACTATATCAACAATAGGAGAATCCCCAAACTAGCCATGGAGGTTCCTAGCTGGGAAAATCATCTATACATAATAGGAATCTATAGGTAATCCCCATTGGTCATAACGCCCCCATATCCTCCATGTAGGTGAATGGTAAGCTTCGCTTGGCATCAGATCGCAATTATGAATCATTCAAAACCGTAAATACGTCTAGGGGACCCAACAAATCATCAACGGCCAATGCCAACCCTTTACTAGACAATATTACTTGATGGATCTCGATGGAAACATGTGGGGATGATTCTCATAACACGTGTAAGTCACCAATGTTATGCAAGTCAACAATGAATAATTCACCATAAATCATGTTATTTTCCATAGCAAGCGGTTAAATTAATTGCCAAAGGATAGTCATCGTCATCCTAATAATTCTAGTTATATCCCATAAAGCGGTTGGTTGTATCGGTTAGTTGTACCCCCATTGAATCCCAGAAGATCACCATGTTCAATGGTTAAAATCCCGTTGAATCACCATAAAACCCTATGTTTTCCCATGACCCCCCATTAAGTCACCATGCACGTCGCTCAACTCACCAAGTCTCCGTAGCTGACGACAGATCCGCACCTCGCGCTGCAGCGTGGCAACCCAGGTATCTTCACCTAGCGAGGAGCAGCGCGGAGAAAACCAGCTGGTTTCACCAGTGCAATGGCCATCTTTTCTGAGGATTCTGAGGAGTTATGTTGATGATTTTTTAATATGATCCATAATTATATTTTATTCATTCTTTGAGGATTTATTTTGATATATTTTGATTATTATTTCCATATGTTGACAAAAACTGAGTCTGGGCAATTCGGATCAATCCCCTTTTTGGAGGTTCGGTTGCAGCAAATAACTCTGGAGTCTCTGGAGGATGGTTTACCACAAATAAACCAATACGAGATGTCAATTGGAACATCATCCCAGGCAAACTGGATGCAAATGCCTCTTGATATGTATATATGTATATATATAGATTTGTGTATATATATATATAACTATATAATTATATATATATATATCATGGTACTAGATAACTATAAGCAGCTATGCAGCCACATAGCATTTGGTATAGCCTATGGCAAGACATCATCTCCCAGTGGCACCTAGGCTGGGTTCCGGCGTCGAAGCAGCGCCTGTGGCTTGGTCCCCCGAAACTTGTGTAGCGACCGTCGAAGCAGCTCAACGTATCTTGATATGCGCAGATGCCCTAATACACAGTATACATATACAATTACATTTATAGTCAAGTATAATCATATATAGATATACATATAATTATACATATATATATATGTGATATATGTATAGTAAACCCCAGAAAATGATAGAAAAGTGAATCTTCACTGGTTGAATGCCGGATTTACCTGTTCTATCTTTTTAGCCAATTACATGGACTCTCCCATCACCATCTACTAAATCTCACCTGCTGTGGTCAGGGAGTAGACAGCCAGCAATCCGGCCCGGGTCGCCACATACCTCAACTCCCAGGACATACTGTGGATGGTTGCGAAATCCTGCACCAAATGCTGGGCAAAATCCCATTATAATCCCCTGATTTGCAGTGGTTCAATCCGTACCGTTTCCAGCTGCTGCAGGACTTCTTCCATGGCCGTGGGCCGTGATATGACGGTCACATATTTTCATGGTGATGACTGTCTAACCTGAGATACACCTTGGAAAAAATCAAGGCGAAGTTCTAGATTCACTGGAAAGATGATATGTCCACTGAAGTCTCATTGATATTAGCCTCAACGTTTACATAACTATGCAAAATCACATTTTTTTCATGGGAAAATCAAGGATTTCTATGGCCAACCCCCCATGATCTGGCTTGGTGTTAAGAATAGCACCTACACATTGTGCCAATTAAATCATTTGGATGTTATATATATATATAAACAATCCAAATATAAATATGAATAGATGTATCCTCATATGGCCTGTGCAAACACATCCATTTTTACATACATATATATATATACATATATGCATCTCTTCTCTCGTCGGTTTTAGTCATCTATTTTGTTAGCAATCATTCCACATCGCGTGCTTTTAGGGCTCATTCAAGCCAAATCCTTCCAAATCCACTTTGAAACCTACCATCCCAGCACTTTACCAATTGCATTTGACAAGAAGAAGGTTCATTATTAACTATAATATGCACATATATATATACTATATATATACACCTCTTGGAAACAAGAAGCGGTACAACCTCGTTCATCCAATTTTGACACGGCCAAAGTTTGAAGAATTGCACTGTTGCAAAGAATAATAAGTACCCTCCAAACATCTTTTTTCCGCGGATTTCTGCAGGGCATGTTAACCTAGTTTTCCCCGAGTGGTTTTATTGGTTGTGATTTCTTGTAAAAGCCCAGGGTCTCAGGTTTCAACCAGTTCGTTTAACAAAGAGAGAACAGTATAAAATCCCAGCAACATATATATTTCAAGATATACTCTATATATATATATATACATATAGTATATATATAATCAATTATAATCAATGATAATCATATAACATCAGTGATGATGTCCTTTAAACTATCTTTTGGATTCTCCAAATGGGGGTTGCCCCGGGGGTGGCAACCCCATCCCAAGCTCCCAACTTCCAGGGCGCATGCAAGGCCCACTGAGTCCACTGGACGCCCGTGGCCGCGCAGAAGGTGAGATGAAGGCGCACTGGGGCAGAAGACCTTCCTGTAACAGCACCTGGGGCGCACATCTATAATTTATATACATCTGTAATGTATTAACTATGGTATTTATAGATGGTGTTATATTAACTATGTATTAATATAACACCATCTATAAATACCATAGTTAATACATTTTATAATACCATATTTAATACCATATTTAAAACCATATTTAATACCATCAATACCTGTAATCAGAGATAAATTGGAGGTAGATGGTAATCATCAGTGCAATTCCTCATCTCCAGCCGCAAAATATCCATAAACAGGCGGAAAGGTATCGTTGTATCTGCCAAAAAAAAAACCTGGGATTTGATCACTTCTATCCATCAAATTGTGCCCAAAGATGAGGATGTTGCTGGAATTATCACAAATAAAGGGAAGTCTGCCATATTTTATCCATCAAACATGAGGGATCTAGCAGTCAAAGATTGGAACTTAAGCTGCAAATGATGGCTATAAATGAAGTTCAGCCGGCAATCGGGATTAAACCAGCAAGCATGGGACATAAAAACCGTCACTTTTTCTCGTGGTATGATATGGTAATGGAAATGCATATGGGATATGTTTGGGATAGATAGGGAAAGGGCTGGAGGATGGAAGAGAAAGTTGCGACCCGCGAAGCAAACTTCAAGTTTAACAATCAAGTCCCATATTCTCTAATTATGCCCTACAAGTATGCATAACCGGCCCAGGTGAACGTGACATGAAATGATGAATTTGGGTTTAAGGGGGAATACTGGGTTGTACATGTTGTACAAAATGGGTGAGACACTGTGGCAGACTACTGTGCTTACATTCAGATCCACTCAATGGGAAAAACTGGTACCAAGAAACATATCGACATTCCAGCAGTGAAGGGGGGGGGGTAAATGTTGGTGAAATGTTGGTGAAATGTTGGCAAATATTACCAACATGGAGCATGTGGGAGTGGATCATCTTAAACTAATAGAAAATTGGAAACCAATGTTTCACCAGCCACAAAAATATCAGAACCCAAGCAACCAGGTACTACGTAGAAGTGTGGATGTGTCCTGGAAGACTCTACGCAAAACGGCTGGGGAAAATATGAGTGAACCGGAACCGGAACCACTACCAACTCAATGCTCTGCCGACGGCACATATACTCGGATTGAGATGCATGTTTTTAACATGGAGAGTTTTGTCTTGGCATGTGAGCTGTATATTACCATCTGGTCATTAGCCATGGAAAATCACCGTTTCTAATAGGTAAACCATTTATTTCTATGGGCCATCTATACCATGGCTATGTTAGTCATAGCCAGAGGGTATACCCTGCGTTTTTCTTGTCCTGGCTTTAGGGTAAGGGCATGTTTCTGCCGATCATCTCAAATCACTGACCATGGCTAGATCTCAAAACAAGCACCATCGGAGAGGCAAGGCCAACTCAAATCAAGATGTTTGTTTAAAGATCAGCATCAGATGGAATCCTAAAATCCCCTTAAAATTCCCATGTCCAACTTGTTCATCATATGAGTCAAACATAGTCAAACCATTTCCAATCAGAAAAGAATCTCTAAACCGAAACGGAGCCCAGCCCCTTACCGAAAAAAGTGCCGTCAGTTGGCTGATCCCAACCAAACGCGAGTGCACACTTGAAGATTCACCTGGGCTACGGAGCTACGGAGTACCAGGTGAGGGAATCTGGTTGGTGGTTGAGCCTACCCCTCAGAAAAATATGAAAGTCAGTTGGGATTATTCCCAATATATGGAAAAATAAAAAATGTTCCAAACCACCAACCAGGAATGTTTCATGTCTGCGATGAGCTTCGAAATGGAAATGGCTTGAGCTGAAGCACTTCAATGGTCTTAGACTCAGTGCCTATGATTGGAAGATCTGGGAACTTCCATGATTTGAAAACTTTGGAACAGCTCAGGCACCATGGGAACTTCGTTCTCCCAGTTAACAAACGGGCCGCCATGGCAATCCCATCGCCCGAATATCTAGATTACCCCCCTTTAAACCCTAGTATACGGAGGTTTCCTGAAATGGGGGTATCCCCAAATCATCCATTTTAATAGGATTTTCCACTATAAACCATCCATTTTGGGGTCATTTTAATAGGATTTTCCACCATAATCCATCCAGCTATTGGTGTAGCCCCATTGATGGCAACCGATGATGTCATTGGATCTATACATTGGGTCCCACGTCACCCCCAGAACCACTTGCCGTCAGCACGATTTGAGGTGATCGGATCGTGTTTCTGCGCAGAGCTGCATCTCAATGTTTGAGGAGTCATAACATAAATGTTCTTAACCTACATAAGTTACATAAGATACATAAGTGTCCAAAACATAAGTTAGTAAAAAACCTACTTATAGTTACATACTATGTAAGGGTGTCGAACAACTGGGATCTACACCGTGTCCCAAATGCCAGGCTTCAAGGGACATGATTTTCCACGATCTGTGGATCTGGGATGTCAAATTCAGGTTGGTTTTACTGCAACTATGTGCACACACACACACACGCATGTGATCGCATGTGTATATATATATATATATGCGTGCGTGTTTTTGCTATTTATAGTCTATTTATTATGAATTCTCACATCATTGTCTGATATTATCCCATAATATCCGATTCTGATGGAATAAATGGAATATATTGGGACATCAAGAATATTATGTATGACTCATGGAAATTCTCCATGATGACATCCTCCCATAATAACTCATGGAAATTCTCCATGATGACATCCTCCCATAATAATTGCCGCCTATAATGTTGTACTACAATGATCCCATACATAATTCTGTCAGATTTACCCTCTGGCAATCAACCGTAGCAATGGGACATTACAATATATCTATATATAGAATATATTCCCATTAAAACCTCCGATTATAATCATTTGTTTGTAGTGTATTTCCCATTGCTACGATTTTTTCATGACTGGATTTCCCATTTTTTCTATGTTGTTTCTGAAATGATCCCTTGTTGGGTTTCCCAACTCTAGCTAAATATCGAATATGTTCCCAGTATTTCTCAGCTATAACCTTCCATTTATAGTGGATTTCCTTATTTTGCCTAGATTTTCTAATGTTTTTCCCATATTTTTCCATGATTTTCCCGTGAAAAGCCGCCATAGTTCCCCCAAAAGAAGGACGCCGTGGGCAACGTCCACGTCACCGCCCCGGTGCCGGGATCGCCGTAGGCGCCGGGGCCCGGCACATGCCGGGCACCAGGCTCGCGGAGGCGACCCGGCTGCTGACGCACGTGGAAGGCGGGGAGGTTGAAGACCTTGGTTTTTTTTCATCCAATCCATAATTGTTTTGGGTTGACCCTCTGCTTAATCATGGATGGCTGGAAATCCCCCATCTAAAGATGTAAGGGGGTTCACGGAAAGAAAACATATTTCACCAATCAACATTTAGACTTGAGTAATTTTAGACGTGGTGATCCGAAAACAACATGGGTCTTCACTGGGAGGTTTTGTTGGGAAAAATCGAAAATGCCGTTCTTGTGGCCATGTTGGGCACGGAATGAAAACCCTCAAGGTGGAAAAAAACATTCATTTTGAGCCATGAGGAATATGATTTGGAGCAATAGAATTGTTGAGGGCACCGAATCCAATTTTAGGACACACCCAATGTTACTGCTGGATATCTCAGTACATTCCGAGTTACAATCCATCACACATGTATATCCCATTAACCCAACAAACTCTAGCAATTTTCGCGGATATCCATTAGTTGATGTCCCTTTTGCTATCATTGCTTTTCCAGATAAAATAATGATTATCCATGAAAATCTGATGATAATCTGCTGATAATCTGCTGATAATCAGATGATAATCTCATGGATCTGGGAGAATTTCGTTCGATTTTCCACTGCGGAGCCTGGGATGCCCCACATGCGTAGTGCCTTTGGCCGAGGAGACGGCCACGAATTGACTGTCTTCCTGGCGGAGCCAACCGGGCCAACCGAAACTGGCCAAGTGAACGATTTATTGGGGATGTTATTGGGGATTCAATGGGATATTAATAGGATTTAATTGGGATATTATGGGGTATTCATAGGATTTAATTGGGGTTTATTGGGGATCTAATGGAACAGAACTATCCAATGTAGGCTTATAAGTGAACACAACCTGCAGTAAAGATACAACAAACCAACGCAAATCCATGGTTTTCCCGTTCAGGAATGATCAAGAGATCTCTGGATGGCCAACCTGAGATACGCTGCAAACGATCCAGGAAAGGATCCATCCGGACGCATCATGATCCAATGATCCAAGTATCATCAATCATCAGTTTGGACCAAAACAAGGAGAGGGACTAACCCATAATTGGCTTGAAATAAGGGATCCAGATATGATGAATTTGGATCGTCCACATTTTTGGTAGACTTCCCCCAGCTCTCCAAGGCTGACAAAAACGTCCAAGGCGCTGAGACGGCAACGCCACTGATGACCGCTGGAGTGACCCCACGCGATAAGGTGAAGACGTGTTGAAATCGCAGGCTGCCCAGCTGCAAACCATCTTGATCCGCATCCAACAAGGTATCTCCAGTGCCCAACCTGAACAAACCGAGATGACCACAGAGATGATGAAAGCTGGGCAGCGACTTAGCTTAAGGTGTCAGAAAGCAGAATGATAAAAAGCTGGAAAGGCCTTAGATGGACCTGGATTTAGCTAAGCAATCTTGAGATGACTTAGATGGAGTTAGCTTGACAAGCGTGGTGAAACTGATGCTAAAACCTGGCGGAAGAGGAAAACTGATCTTTCCCACTTCCCTTCATCCCATCCACAATCTCCCTATATCTCCCTCATGGGATGAGACCAGCCAGCGGGATCGATGTGCTAATTATACCACCCTACACACATATGTATATATATATATATTTATTTATTTATGTATGTATGTGCATGTGTGTGGAACAGATAGATAGATAGATAGATAGATCGATTGATAGATATGTATATAAACATACGTCTATATATATACACTATCATACACTGTTGCAGTAAAGCTTTGAATTGGTATCAACCTGAAATACCGTTCAACAAATCATGTCTTTATGGGCGTGCTAATTTCTCCATGAATATCCATTTACTGTCAAAACATATTGTTAAGTATTGAAATCTGTCCATTTAGATCCGGATATGTGGGATAATATCATATCACATCACATCAAATCATATCATGAATACATATTCATGTGTATATATACATATATTCACACCTCCACTTAAACGACTTCACCTATCCCCCCCGCTACGGCACCGCCAGGCGGTCCCAGTGGCATGGCGCGATGCACCAGGATCTTATGCCCCAGCGCGCCGCAGGTCACCAGTTGCAGCCCCGAAGGGTCCCAGGTCATGGCTTCAATGGCCTCGCTGTGTTCCTGCGAACGAGGCGGGGAGCCCTAGGGGAAACCGGGGCCCAACCACCGGATGTTGGTCATTGTTGGTTATTGTTGGTTGATATAGGGATATATAATGATATATATATATATAGGGTGAATCTGGATGTGAAATTTGTTTAACTTGGGGGATCTTGGGGGTCAAAAACGGTGATGGAAATCATGAACCTGTTTTGGAACTAGCAAGTGAAAAAGGCTGAAACAGGGACAGCAAGGGGTTAGGAACCAGTTGGCTTTAGCATCTGCAAGTTAAAGCCGGCCATTGTTTGGGCACTTGGGGTTCCCATCGTATAGTGTGAATGGCAGCAATTGTGTACCAAGAAAGGTATAGGAGCCAACATCTTCATCTGGGCACCTCATGTTTCAATAACATATATTTCTCAACATCACATTGTTTGAATAATCAGCATCCTTCAAGCTCATGGGGTCAAACAGCCCATAAGTGGCGGCTTATAACCGGCAACCGATCCTCGAACTGCGAGATGACATTCTGGTTCACCACATCTCCTGAGTTCAGGTGCTGTGAGGGTGATTCGTGAGGTTCCAATCCTCTGTAGTAGGACATCCCCTTCTATACATAGATAAATATGATACATGCCAAGTATTTTAAGTAAGAAGTAAGAACAATAATAGTGCCAATATTGCCACTAAAAGTCAAACATCTGTCTGTCTGGTGTGTAATTTGCCCCCTTCGGGACCGGACGTGTTACACGTGATCAGTTGGACTCCTTACTTGGGCGTATCGGATACCCACTAGCTGACAGCCCAATGCGCGAAGCAAATTGCTGCAGCCCAAAGAAAGAAACAACTCAACAATGACCTGGTGGAAACCTGTAAAAAAAATATGTGGCATGAGACATGACATAGGCTTTCAATTGATTTGAGTAGAGCACAAGGATCATTGCAGCTACGGAAAAAATCCTTGGCGCTGGTTCAATATATTCTATTATATCCCCATTGTGCCTCCACAATAGTTTATTCCATCCAGAAACCCAGCTTCATATTTGGCCCGTACCGATCCCAATACTAATAAGTGGCTGTATTTCTATAGCTATAGGGGGCGCCATATCCCAACTTATATATGTGATTATTACATGTTCATAGCCACTCATGACCACTGGCCTGCACCCTCAAGTAGTGGTTATGACATGTTTTCACCTCGCGCAAAATCAAGTTAGATAGTCGAGTCATATCATGTCATATCCCACCAATCTCATGGATTGGTCTAAGGGAAATCTAAAGGAAAGTTGATTTTCCCATGAAATATGCGGGGGTTCCTATAAGTTGTCCCCTCAACAAATCAAGGATGAGAGTTATACCCCATACAAAAGAACACATTAAAAATAAAAATAAAATAATTAAACCCCATGAAATCCCACAAAACATAACTAATGTGGGTAAACAATGTCATAAACCACACATTTGGGAATGGAAACCATACCACCTATAAAAATGAAAATTCATTGGGGATGCTTTATGGCATTGTTTCACCCACATTAATGGGAATAACCATTATTAAACCACTATTAAATCTGGAAATAACAAATCAAGTTGGATAGTTATATCCCATTAAGTCCCATAAAATTTCATTAAACCCCATGAAATCCCATTAAACATCACTAAACCCAACTTCCAGCGTCTCACTGCAATGCTCCCAGATCGCACCGCGCCATGGACACCGCTGGGGGGCGCTACAAACGACGCCTCGGGCGACGGCATCAAGACTTGGTCCAAGGTGCGTTGTCCTTGGCGCAGCTGTTGGATAGGGTAAACGAAACGAAAACCCGAGGATTTCCGGGGAATTTAAGCCTAAAACCTTGGGAAAAACGTAGGAAGGGGGAAAACCTTGGGAATGTCCGAAAAACTTGGGAAAACAAATTGGGGATTCCTAGAAACTGGCTGATGAAATAGAGGAATTCAAAGGAAAACTGAGGACACAAGAATTCGATCCCGGCAGCTACAACCAAGGGACTTCAGGTTTTTCATTGTAGACCTTTTTTGGTGGGTCTAAGATGGACTTGCCTGGGAGTAAACGTTAGATTTCGTTAAGTGTTCAGACCCTACCCTAGGGTTCTGGATCCAGGCCTCGGCAGGTGTTTCCAGTAGCATGTTAGCTGGCTAGGAACACTTTAGACCCTCAACCGCTAAGAACAGTTTAGACCCTCTGGTCCCTGGTCTCCCTATGTCCCCCCTCAGATTAAACCTCTGTTTTTTCCTCAGTAGGGGCGTCTACTCTACTTTGGGCTATCGCTTGATGGCATTATACTTTCTTCTTACTGCTGCATTTTGAAGACAAACACAGTCTCAAAGTTTCTGCGTCTTGGGGGTTTGTAGGGCCCGTGTCATTTGTGGTTGGCCATGCGCCGTCTCCAATCATTTCTAGCATGCCTCATTTTGATCACCCATCCGTTGGAAGCAGCTAAGGAGGCCTGAGAATCATGTCAAAAGATTCATTTATCTGTGAAACATATGTTTTTTCAAAAGATTGTATTTGAGCAGAGTCTTTCGTGAAGGGCTGGGTAGGGTCTGATGGGTCTATGTTGATATTGCGTAGGTGTTTTGTGGGGAAAGGATGCAATAAGGGATAGGGAAATTCATTCTAGACCCAGTGAATTCCATCAGGTAAATATGTTGTCCTTTCTCTGGGGTCCAACAGATTCATTCAGTTCCACGTAGTTTCTGAAAACATTTGAGAAATTTTATGGATATCTTATGATATATCCTTCTATCGGGTTTCATGTTAAATTTTCCCTCAACTCTGATGGGTCTATGTTGATATTGCGTAGGTGTTTTCCTTGGGAATGGATACAATAAGGGCTAGGGAAATCCATTTTAGACGCAGTGAATTACAGCAGGTAAATATGTTGTCCTTTCTCTGGGGTCCAACAGATTCATTCAGTTCCACGTAGTTTCTGAAAACATTTGAGAAATTTTATGGATATCTTATGATATATCCTTCTATCGGGTTTCATGTTAAATTTTCCCTCAACTCTGATGGGTCTATGTTGATATTGCGTAGGTGTTTTCCTTGGGAATGGATACAATAAGGGCTAGGGAAATCCATTTTAGACGCAGTGAATTACAGCAGGTAAATATGTTGTCCTTTCTCTGGGGTCCAACAGATTCATTCAGTTCCACGTAGTTTCTGAAAACATTTGAGAATTTTTATGGATATCTTATGATATATCCTTCTATCGGGTTTCATGTTAAATTTTCCCTCAACTCTGATGGGTCTATGTTGATATTGCGTAGGTGTTTTCCTGGGGAATGGATACAATAAGGGCTAGGGAAATTCATTTTAGACGCAGTGAATTACAGCAGGTAAATATGTTGTCCTTTCTCTGGGGTCCAACAGATTCATTCAGTTCCATGTAGGTTTCTGAAAACATTGTGGAAATATATGGATATCTTATGATATATCCTTCTATCGGGTTTCATGTCAAATTTTCCCTCAACTCTGATGGGTCTATGTTGATATTGCGTAGGTGTTTTCCTGGGGAATGGATACAATAAGGGCTAGGGAAATCCATTTTAGACGCAGTGAATTACAGCAGGTAAATATGTTGTCCTTTCTCTGGGGTCCAACAGATTCACTCAGTTCCATGTAGGTTTCTGAAAACATTTGTGGAAATATATGGATATCTTATGATATATCCTTCTATCGGGTTTCATGTCAAATTTTCCCTCAACTCTGATGGGTCTATGTTGATATTGCGTAGGTGTTTCCTGGGGAATGGATACAATAAGGGCTAGGGAAATCCATTTTAGACGCAGTGAATTACAGCAGGTAAACATGTTGTCCTTTCTCTGGGGTCCAACAGATTCATTCAGTTCCATGTAGGTTTCTGAAAACATGTGTGGAAATATATGGATATCTTATGATACATCCTTCTATCGGGCTTCATGTCAAATTTTCCCTCAACTCTGATGGGTCTATGTTGATATTGCGTAGGTGTTTTCCTGGGAAAGGATGCAATAAGGGCAAGGGAAATCCATTTTAGACCCAGTGAATTACATCAGGTAAATATTTTGTCCTTTCTCTGGGGTCCAACAGATTCACTCAGTCCCAGGTAGTTCTGAAAACATTTGTGGAAGTATATGGATATCTTATAATATATCTTCTACTGGGTTTCATGTTAAATTTTCCCTCAACTCTGATGGGTCTATGTTGATATTGCGTAGGTGTTTTCCTGGGGAATGGATACAATAAGGGCTAGGGAAATCCATTTTAGACGCAGTGAATTACAGCAGGTAAACATGTTGTCCTTTCTCTGGGGTCCAACAGATTCATTCAGTTCCACGTAGTTTCTGAAAACATTTGAGAAATTTTATGGATATCTTATGATATATCCTTCTATCGGGTTTCATGTTAAATTTTCCCTCAACTCTGATGGGTCTATGTTAATATTGCGTAGGTGTTTTCCTTGAGAATGGATACAATAAGGGCTAGGGAAATTCATTTTAGACGCAGTGAATTACAGCAGGTAAACATGTTGTCCTTTCTCTGGGGTCCAACAGATTCATTCAGTTCCATGTAGGTTTCTGAAAACATTTGTGGAAATATATGGATATCTTATGATATATCCTTCTATCGGGTTTCATGTCAAATTTTCCCTCAACTCTGATGGGTCTATGTTGATATTGCGTAGGTGTTTTCCTGGGAAAGGATGCAATAAGGGCAAGGGAAATCCATTTTAGACGCAGTGAATTCCATCAGGTAAGTGAAATAGTTGTGATGACGTGGATTAAAGTAGAGTAGACGTCCCTGCTGCATGTTTGGGCATGTCGCAGCTAGAACCAGGTATTTGACTCATTTGACCCTTCCGAATTCAATCTGAAGCTTTGGAGATTTGGCTGGAAAATCTCCCTGTCCTTCACTGCGAAGGTCCAACATGATCCCATTCAGAGGGTGCGAAGGTCTAACATGATCCCAAAAGGCAAAGGTCTAACATGGTGTTACCAGTCCTTACTTATATATAGTCAAAAGGTCTTAAGTGATCCCGGGCCAAGGTCTAAACTGATCAAAAAACCATTCTGGACCTTGAATTTTTGGACCTGTAGGCAGACCATTCCAGACCCTCTTGTACCTGAGGGTATAGAATTCGTATATATATATATATAGATATATTTTTATATATATAATAAATATATCTATCTATCTATACTCTCTCTCTCTCTCTCTCTCCATCACCATCCGGCAGGTCCAGCTAGGCTGAAGGTGAGAATTTACAGAGCCACAAATGCCAGGAATAAGATGGCGGTGCAAATCAAATGGCGCATGTCAACGAAAACATATACTACTAACTACTAAGTATAGTTTATATGCCAATACCGAGAAGACACACATACTACTAGTTCATCGTGTACTCCGATATTCGGAAAAAAACTCTGCTTGTTCTATCTCCCCCTATCTCCTTGTGACTCAGCCTCTTACTTTCAATATACGATGCGTGTTATTGTAGGGAAATACCATGCGGCAATCTTCATCCCTCTCTCAATATGTTTAAAGTTAAAACAACCTTCCAAACAAAGAAAGAACAGTAAAATTCTACATGCTATTCTATACTACAATATTGATAAGTCTTTTGGAGCACACACGCACACACACACACATATATATATATTATACACTTTGTGCAGTAAAAGTATACACATATACATATTTATATTTTATATATGCATGTATGTGTATATATACATATATATACACACGTATACAGATAAAAACAAAGAATTTATCATACAATGATGCGTCTCACGGCTTAGCCCGAATTTCCGGTTTTACCCCATAGTACCCCACAGCCACGAGCCTCAAAAAAAAACAAAAAGCAAAGGCTCCCACTTGTCCCAAATACTGCAAGCCATCTTTCAGCTGTCGACTCAACCCACCTCCAGCACCTTCGCCGGGCCGAAACTGTTTCGCCGCAACAGTGAGCCGTGAACCAATCCGAACTGGAATGCCAAAATGTACAAGCACCTGGAAAAATAGGCTAGAATATCCATAATTCAGAACTGCTGCATACTTTACCAATTACTTGGAGGGTCCCTCAAAGACTTGTTTATCATTTGGTTCATTCTGCTCGGCGTAACATGTTTCATATTTTTCACACTTGGAAGATAGATCAATGTTCAGGATGTTTGTTGATGTTTCACATGGTTTTGTCACCAAGAACCATGGCTTCACAGAGCACAATGATCTTTTGGTTTCACCAAAGCCCAGGAACGTGGCTGGCTCTCCCAGCTGCCATCGCTCTTTTCGTGCGGAGGAATGTTATAGGCCAACCAGCGCTGGCCCAAGGCGTAGGTGGGCCCCATCGCTCCATGGCATTGGACGCCTTGAGAAGGATAGCCACCCCAGTTATGTTTCTTGGTTTGTAAACCCCATGAACTATAGTTGGTTATAAGATGTTATAACATGTTATAAAATGTTAACCCCGGTTATGGTTCGTTTGTTGGTTGTAAGAGCTTATAAGTTTCCGTAAGGCATATTGGACTTATGCTCCCAACTTATCCCAACTTAGCTCTCATAAACGGCGGTCCGCCTCTGGGAATGAGATCATGATTGGTTCAAGGGAATAGGCTAACCTTGTGTCGGCGCCTTGTGGGCTTATCTTAGAAAATTGGAATCTTGAAAAAATGCAGTAAACAAATTGATCTTAAAAATGCAAACAAAAAGCAACTGCGGAAAGAACATGCAATAAAAAAGGGAAATCACAAATGCACAAAAATGCAAATGCAAAAAAAGGAATGCACAACAAATAGAAATAACCAAAATATACTGTAAGTTCAATAACGCAAATGCAGAAAATGCTTTTTGCCACCCGCTTGATTCACATTTGGGGGGCGTGCAGGATTTGCAGTCTCGGTTGCCTGGCTCTCATGCATTCCGGTTCTTGAATTTGCCTCACATGCAATATGTGCAAGAATGAGTTTCAGTTCGGTTTAGGTTTTTGTCCTTGAATGGGCACATAGATTTTCAGGAAATGGTTTCTGGTTTGCACAGCCCCCCAGCCCAAGTCCCAGACGCTGCTTTTCGGGAAAGTGGGGGCCCATTTCCCAGGGGATGACCCATTTGCATTTGTTTTGTTTTTTTGCGGTTTTTTTTTTTGTACTTTTCTTTTGCTCTTTTTTTTGCTTTTTACCTCAGTTTTTCCCCGATTTCTCATTGAGGTTGCAAAACGCGCGCTATTTGAATTTCAAAAAAGCAGCCACTTGCAGCCACTTGCAGCCACTCGAGTGGCCGCAAGTGGCCGCAAGTGGCCGCTAGGGCCTGGCAGCCACTTGCAGCCACTCGCAGCCACTCGCAGCCACTCGCAGCCACTCGCAGCCACTCGAGTGGCCGCAAGTGGCCGCAAGTGGCCGCTGGGGGTCTCTAGAACAAGTGCTGGCAGCCACTTGCAGCCACTCGCAGCCACTCGCAGCCACTCGCAGACGCTTGCAGCCACTTGCAGCCACTTGCAGCCACTCGAGTGGCCGCAAGTGGCCGCAAGTGGCCGCTAGGGGGCCGCAAGTGGCCGCTAGGAGTCTCTAGAACAACTGCATGGCAGCCACTTGCAGCCACTCGAGTGGCCGCAAGTGGCCGCAAGTGGCCGCTAGGAGTCTCTAGAACAACTGCATGGCAGCCACTTGCAGCCACTTGCAGCCACTCGAGTGGCCGCAAGTGGCCGCGAGTGGCTGCGAGTGGCCGCAGGCAGCTGTCGGAGCAAGTGGCTGCAAGTGTCCGCAAGTGGCTGCTTGGATTGCAAACCCCTGTCCGGAGGGCCACGTTCCTCAAAACTTGAAAAAAATCAATTTTCCTGCAAACAGGATTTTTTTCAAGTTTGCCTTGCAACATCTAAAGGAAGGCAGTAACGCAAAAGGAGGCCAGAGGTGAAACGAAAGGAAGACGTTAACGCAAAAGAAAGACCAGAGGTGAAACGAAAGGAAGACGTTAACGCAAAAGGAAGGCCAGAGGTGAAACGAAAGGACGACAGTAACGCAAAAAAAAGGCACCAGGTGAAACGAAAGGAAGACAGTAACGCAAAAAAAAAAGGCACCAGGTGAAACGAAAGGAAGGCGGTAACGCAAAAAAAAGACCAGAGGTGAAACGAAAGGAAGGCGGTAACGCAAAAGAAAGGCCAGAGGTGAAACGAAAGGAAAGCGGTAACGCAAAGAAAGACCAGAGGTGAAACGAAAGGAAACCGGTAACGCAAAAGAAAGGCCAGAGGTGAAACGAAAGGAAGACGTTAACGCAAAAGAAAGACCAGAGGTGAAACGAAAGGAAACCGGTAACGCAAAAAAAAAGACCAGAGGTGAAACGAAAGGAAGGCGGTAACGCAAAAGAAAGGCACCAGGTGAAACGAAAGGAAGACGTTAACGCAAAAGAAAGACCAGAGGTGAAACGAAAGGAAACCGGTAACGCAAAGAAAGACCAGAGGTGAAACGAAAGGAAAGCGGTAACGCGAAAGAAAGGCCAGAGGTGAAACGAAAGGAAACCGGTAATGCAAAAAAAAAGACCAGAGGTGAAACGAAAGGAAGGCGGTAACGCAAAAGAAAGGCCAGAGGTGAAACGAAAGGAAAGCGGTAACGCAGAGAAAGACCAGAGGTGAAACGAAAGGAAACCGGTAACGCAAAAAAAAAGACCAGAGGTGAAACGAAAGGAAGGCGGTAACGCAAAAGAAAGGCCAGAGGTGAAACGAAAGGAAGACGTTAACGCAAAAGAAAGACCAGAGGGGAAACGAAAGGAAACCGGTAACGCAAAGAAAGACCAGAGGTGAAACGAAAGGAAAGCGGTAACGCGAAAGAAAGGCCAGAGGTGAAACGAAAGGAAGACGTTAACGCAAAAGAAAGACCAGAGGTGAAACGAAAGGAAGACAGTAACGCAAAAAAAGGCACCAGGTGAAACGAAAGGAAGGCGGTAACGCAAAAAGAAGACCAGAGGTGAAACGAAAGGAAGGCAGTAACGCAAAAGAAAGGCCAGAGGTGAAACGAAAGGAAGACGTTAACGCAAAAGAAAGACCAGAGGTGAAACGAAAGGAAGACGGTAGCGCAAAAGGAAGGCCAGAGGTGAAACGAAAGGAAGACGGTAACGTAAAAAAAGGCCAGAGGTGAAACGAAAGGAAGACGGTAACGCAAAAAAAAAGACCAGAGGTGAAACGAAAGGAAAGCGGTAACGCAACAGATAGGCCAGAGGTGAAACGAAAGGAAGACGGTAACGCAAAAAAAAGGCACCAGGTGAAATGAAAGGAAGACGTTAACGCAAAAGAAAGGCCAGAGGTGAAACGAAAGGAAGACGGTAACGCAAAAAAAAGGCCAGAGGTGAAACGAAAGGAAGACGTTAACGCAAAAGAAAGACCAGAGGTGAAACGAAAGGAAGACGGTAACGCAAAAGGAAGGCCAGAGGTGAAACGAAAGGAAGACGGTAACGTAAAAAAAGGCCAGAGGTGAAACGAAAGGAAGACGGTAACGCAAAAAAAAGACCAGAGGTGAAACGAAAGGAAAGCGGTAACGCAACAGATAGGCCAGAGGTGAAACGAAAGGAAGACGGTAACGCAAAAAAAAGGCACCAGGTGAAACGAAAGGAAGACGGTAACGCAAAAAAAAGGCCAGAGGTGAAACGAAAGGAAGACGTTAACGCAAAAAAAAGGCACCAGGTGAAACGAAAGGAAGACGTTAACGCAAAAGAAAGGCCAGAGGTGAAACGAAAGGAAGACGTTAACGCAAAAAAAGACCAGAGGTGAAACGAAAGGAAAGCGGTAACGCAACAGATAGGCCAGAGGTGAAACGAAAGGAAACCGGTAACGCAAAAAAAAGGCACCAGGTGAAACGAAAGGAAGACGTGAACGCAAAAGAAAGGCCAGAGGTGAAACGAAAGGAAGACGGTAACGCAAAAAAAAGGCCAGAGGTGAAACGAAAGGAAGACGTTAACGCAAAAGGAAGACCGGAGGTGAAACGAAAGGAAGACGGTAACGCAAAAGGAAGACCAGAGGTGAAACGAAAGGAAGACGTTAACGCAAAAGGAAGACCGGAGGTGAAACGAAAGGAAGACGTTAACGCAAAAGGAAGGCCAGAGGTGAAACGAAAGGACGACAGTAACGCAAAAAAAAGGCACCAGGTGAAACGAAAGGAAGACGGTAACGCAAAAGAAAGGCCAGAGGTGAAACGAAAGGAAGACGGTAACGCAAAAAAAAGGCCAGAGGTGAAACGAAAGGAAGACGTTAACGCAAAAGGAAGACCGGAGGTGAAACGAAAGGAAGACGGTAACGCAAAAGAAAGACCAGAGGTGAAACGAAAGGAAGACGTTAACGAAAGGAAGACCGGAGGTGAAACGAAAGGAAGACGGTAACGCAAAAGGAAGACCAGAGGTGAAACGAAAGGAAGACGGTAACGCAAAAGGAAGACCAGAGGTGAAACGAAAGGAAGACGTTAACGCAAAAGGAAGACCAGAGGTGAAACGAAAGGAAGACGTTAACGCAAAAGGAAGGCCAGAGGTGAAACGAAAGGACGACAGTAACGCAAAAAAAAGGCACCAGGTGAAACGAAAGGAAGACGGTAACGCAAAAAAAAGGCCAGAGGTGAAACGAAAGGAAAACGTTAACGCAAAGAAAGGCCAGAGGTGAAACGAAAGGAAGACGTTAACGCAAAAGGAAGACCGGAGGTGAAACGAAAGGAAGACGGTAACGCAAAAGAAAGACCAGAGGTGAAACGAAAGGAAGACAGTAACGCAAAAGAAAAAAACAGAGGTGACGAACAAAACATATGGACTTTTTCTTTCCAATGGCTCCGATGGGCCGTATAATGGGCCTCCAATGGCTCCGATGGCCGATCTCGTCGCGGAGCACAGTCCAAGAGTTTAGCTTGAACATGTGCAATGCGGTTGCTTGTTTCATGTGCAATGCCGGTTGCCTTGTTTCATTCAGTTCCCGCCCGGTTTCTTTCATTTTCGACTAGTGTGAGGCAGCCAGTCCTAGCGGTTTGTGCAGGCCGTATAATGATCAGCACTTCCGCTGCCCAGGGTCCTCAAATACATTGGTGATGAAAAACCCATTGGTAGAAGCCCCAAGAAATACAGAATTAGAATGCATTCGATAGGATTAGAATAATATGGTCTAATGAAGTTTACTGTTGATATACATATTTGGGATTGTTGTAAATTGTTGTGTTTTCCCTACCAGCGCCGGAACTTCTACGGGAAGTTCCAAGCGGAGAAACAACTTGTTTCGGCTGTGGCTTGCACGGGAACCAACGCTGTTCAAAGTTTGCTTGGTGGTGACACAGGCATTGTCTTGACGATTTTTGGGCTTAAGACTACACAAGCGGGTAGGTGCAGCAAAGTTAATGTGGATTGAAGACCGATCAGCGCACTTTGTCATGACACTAAGGGTTGATCGATGTGCTACAGGAAGCATCGAATTTGGTGACGTCAATATCGAAAACCAGGATCTCACAGTACACGTCGCATTCCTGTCCCTGTGCACCGGGTGCATCCCAATACCCTGAACCGGAATTCGGCCTGCGAGCACCTGCACGTTTGGCCTGTCTTCAAAAGTTGCAATCTCAGCTAGGTGGAACAGGTACAGCATTTTTTTGCACGAAAAGGGCAAAGTAACGCGATAGGGTCTTCATGCTCCTGATGCGAAGTCGAGGAGCTTATAGAGCCTACAGAATTCTTGCAAGCCATAGAACCGAAAATGAGTAGACTGGTGACTGGATTAGATTGTTTCAAACTGTGTCAAAAGTTTCCCATGTTTTGCTGAATTTTCTCAGGAATTGGACCGCTAGCGGGACCTCCTTTGACCTGCCTACTGCTTAGATGCAGCATGACTAGAAGTCGAATCGATTCAGCTTTGACTTTTGACTCATTTTTCTAGCGGATCGGGCATCCAGGCTGGGTATGCACATAGGAACTCTGTGCATCCCTTTGCCAAGAATCAACTCAGTCTTATATAGTGCACGTGCCTGTCAACATGCCTTTGATTCGTTCATATATCTCTTTCAGTGTACTAGATTTGTTCATATGTCTTTGCTTGTCTTTGTGTAGTGTTGTGTTTGTGCTGCATAGTCTATTTGAACTTGGAGTTAAGGATAATAGTCATGCAGGAGTCATTGCCAAGCTTTGAGCGCCTGGAGATTCACAGCAGCTTCACTGGACCTAAGATGGGAACCAGCGGTGTCTTTCCACCCGTGCTCATTTAAAGTGTTTCTGTCTCTAATCTTTCATTTTGGCACATTCAAGTCGTGTTTGCAGGATCAGGGGCGAAGATTCGCAGGGAAAACTTCGAAGTTTGCCACAGGACCTTGATGATTCTTCTCAATTTGGTGGTAAAACACCATGTGTTCCCTTGCATGGCTGGTTGCATTAATCGCCTTTCGTCTCTGTTCAGCAAAAGGACACCCAGCGGAAAAGAACATTGGCAATCTCCAGAAGGAGAAATGCGCGGCAGGTTTGCAGCAGCTCATAACTTTGAGTCGTAGGGACAGATCGGAGAAGTGCCATGAAGTGTTTTGTAATTTCGCAACTGGCAACTTTGGCAAGGACGAGTTGGCGCAATGCAAGAGCAACGCCCTCACCCATGTCACCCTGCGACTGAGAAAGAGAGGCATGACCAAAGCACAGCAATGGAAAACGGACTTTCATTAGGGCTGCAAGTGCATTGTCCTGTTCAGTCACCAAGGCCGAACGAAGGTCCTACCAAAGACATTGTTGCAGGCACATATTGTAATCATTGCTCCATTCACTATATGATAATCATACTAATATAGACTAGTATAGTATACGTGTATATGTATGTATGATCTATATATGTATATAATGTATGATATATGTTTATTCACGTGTATATATATACATATACACACTGTATATATGATATGTACACTGTATATTATATATATGATAATTATGATTATACATGTATGTAGAGTCAGATTGAGACGAACCTAGTCACAATCAAGTTTAACTCAACAACTTTTTGGGATCCATGCGCGCCTCTCATGGAATGTCATGAAGATATCATGATGCAGATTCAATCAAATTCATCGCCCCGAATTTAGCCAACAGAACGATCTCACCACAGCAATATGCAAGGTGCCAGGGAGCTTGGCCTGAGTCTACAAGTTCGAGACATCCCTTGGCTGGACTGAATGTGTAAGTGCAGTGGAGTTCAAACCACACACACACATCTCTACACGTATATACAAGCATAATATCAAGTATATACAGAATATACAGTATATTTATAATCCACACACACAAACACTTTGATAGTCTCTGATATATGTATATATATATATAAATGCAGTGTTTCTGCCACACCCTTTTTTAGAATGATTTGGATACACTGTCTGTGCTTCGATCTTCCCTGGGATAGTCCAATCTTTGATCGCCACATCTCCAGGATGAAGACGAAGAGGAGGTCTTCCAACCTTGGAAAGGCCCAAGCATTTGTTTGATAGATCTGGAATGATCTGAGAAGCAAAACCGTGCACATCTGTACACACACTACTGGCAACACTCTGCTGTATGTGTTAGGATTTTCGGACTGCTGTTTCAGACAGAGATGGCAGATGCTGGCAGTATACAGACAGTATGGAGACTGGATACAGACAGTACGGTATCAACAAAAGTCAGTACACGTTTTGTATGCGAAAGCAAGGCACAAAGGATCAAACTGTTGCCAGGAAAACAGGCGCGGTCATGCTTTGGTGTGGAATGTGACACGCGTGGGAAGGGCAACTGACAACCTTGTCATACCTTGTGTCATGATCATTGAGTCGACATGTGCTTTGCGCAAGAAGAATCAGGTTTGCGAGAAGGAATCACCCATCAAAGTGGATCAGCGCAGTCCGTTGGGCCCTCGGGCTTCCCAACTTGCTCATTCTGGAAACGGCCCTGGTAATGGCTCTGTTCTAGTATCTTTTTGTTAGTTACCTCATGTGATCTCCATATCTGAGCAGTGTTCAAAACGTCTGATGGTTGACGATTAAAAGGGATTATAATACCCTATATATTGTAGATTGCTCATCTGGTTAAACCTGTGAGTTTGTACATGTTGGTCCAATTTTTCAGCAGTTGAAGTTTTGAATGATTCACGTAGCTATTGAACATGGCCATTGATAGTGAGTTCTCCCATAAAATTGTGATTTTATAGTTATGTTAGTTTACCAAAGGGTAACCAACAGGACTGTATCTAAGCAACCACAATGGGGACTGAATCTATAGCCTTCACAATTGAAGCGGGTTCTGCGCCCACTTGTTTCGGAAACACCATGCCTCATCTCGTTTTGGACATGCTCTGGCTGGGCCCTGCCATCTGCATCGCGCATTATCCAGTGTGCAAAGAAAGGCCGGATTCCTGTCCTGCTGAGGTCACAATTTTGACCCGGTTTTCAGGCGCCGGCAAGACCATCTTGCAGGCACCAGTCACAGAATCAGATTCCATCACGTGTACAGTGACATGTCTGGGGCACGGACAAACACGGTTTCGCGAGTGACAGGAACAAAAGGAGAAAAAGATTGCCATCATTGAAAATGAGCTGGAAGCCAAGCTGATTAAGCGCTGTTCATCCGGTTTGTGTCTGTAGATCTCATCGCGGCATTTACGTCCCCTCGTCCAGGTTTGGTGAGGTTCCCATCGGTGGTGCCTTGCACAACAAGGACTGGAAACCAATGCTGTCACTGGCTGATGGTTTCAACATGTTTCAAATCTATTTTATTATAGGGGGTTCACAAAATGGGATACCCTAAAATGGATGGTTTATGATGTAAAACCGGTCAACATTGATGATTTTGGGATACCCCCATTGATAGAACCCCTTCAATGACATATTTAATATATACATATATTTATTTACATATACATACATATCTGTAGACGTACATACATAGATACATATATATATATACATATACATATACATATATAATAAGTATGTGTGTATGTATTGATAGAACCCCTTCAATGACATATTTAACATATATATATATACACATAGACACATATATATATATATATATATACGTATCTGTAGACGTATAAATAAATAAATATATATATATAGAAGTATGTGTGTACGTAATGTCATGTCATGTTGTGTAGTGCCATGCCATGCCATGCCATGCAATGCGATGCAACGCAACGCAATGCACGCCAACGCATTTAATGTAATGTAAAGTAATATAATGTAATGTAAGGTAATGTAATGTAATGTAATGTACCGTACTGTACTGAACTGTAATGTAATGTAATGTAATGCAGTGCAATGTAATGTAATGTACTGTACTGTAATGTCATGTCATGTAATGTATGTACGTACGTACGTATCCATCCTATTAATCTTATTAATCTATCTCTTTATCTATCTACCTATCTATCTGTCTGTCTGTTTGTTTGTCTATCTGTTTATCTATCTATCTGTCCAGCTATCTGATGCCATCTGGCTGTCTTTAGTCTACTATCTTTCTATTTTACTTTCTATCTATCTGTTAATCTATCCACCTTTCTATCTATCCATCCATCCATACATATGTATATATCTATCTTTCTTTCTATCTATCATTCTATCTCTATGTCTACTTGTCCACTTTTCTACCTACCTAGCTATCTACATACCTTCGTACCTATCTATGTATATATCTATCTATGTATATACCGATCTATCTGTCTGTCTGTCTGTTTGTCTGCCCGTCCGACCGTCTGTCTGTCTATCTGCCTCGTTTGAGCGAGTCCTTTGCATACGTTGTTTCTTCTCTTTTCTGGTTTCTATATACCTGTTGTTTTATTTTCTTCCTTTTCTACTATTTTCCACTATTGGTTTTCAAACTGTTACTATACGTGGACATGAGGATCAATGGTGAAATATGTTTGGATGGGTTAAACTCGTCGAATAGATCTAGGGCTCTCTTTGTCCAGAAGCAAGAACCCCTGATATATTTCATCAAGACATTTGGGGTTCCATGCTCACTGGAACCATTCCTTTGTTACTGAAGTTCGACTTTTAAACTTTCTTCGATCGTTTGGAGATAGTTTTTAATGGGGGATGGCTTGTAATTAGGTTTTCTGCATCTGATTCATTGGGCCTTACAGGCTCTACAGATTTTGTTCTATTGTTTACAGCTAAGAACAATGAACTTGGTCATAAACACATTCGACCTTGAGCTTTGCTGAGAACAGAGAAAGAGTCTATTGGCCGCAATGCCAGGCCCTCTGAGCGAACACCAGTCCAGTCGCGAACTGTTGGCAGAGGACGCTGCTAGAATTCCAAAGCTTGCATGTCGCCAAGTAGGGGCAACATGGAGTAGCGTTTGGACCTCGCAGTAGCAAACAATTTCCTGAAATCTCGCCGTGTCGAGTTGATTCCCAATGCTGAGCAGTGCCATCACGCACCAACCCAATGTAGGAATTGCAAGCTCTTGTTGGAGAAGTCTCGACTCTGTGCTATCCTGAGTACACGGTATAAAGTTTAGCTCCTATGCTTCACTTCCAGAACGGCTCCCTAAGGGACCGGAGCCTCCTGTATATTGATTTTACATGGTTTCACATCACGGGTGTGAAGCGGTCTCGTTTATCGTTTTTTCTTTGCTGTGTCATGTCACATGCTGGAACTCACAGCCGAAACCACCTGTTGGATCAGATGTGGAGAGGTATACATGATCTTGCATGATTTTGTTCAAGCACATCCCTTTTTCATTTTCAAACGTTTCACCCCCACAGCGGCTCCCTTTAGGGACCGTAGCCTCGCGCACTTGAGATGTCGACTGAGACGGGCGTTGATGTCAAGGCAGTGCAGGAGGACAGTAGTGGTGGTGATACATGCCAAGCCGAGGACTACTTCGGGGCTGGCTGTGAAAGTCCAAATGATCAATGCCAAGAAGGGAACCTTGATAGCCTGGTGGTTGCCAGCCCACAAGGAGAAGTCAATGGCCAGGGCATGGACGATCAAGTACCTGCAACCCAGCAGAGTGCCATGGAGGAGGATTGCCCTGCCACCCAGCGCAATGGGGATAGCCCGGTGGCCAGATGCGATCGCCTCAACTATGAGTGCCGTCTGCCATCAGCTGATGATGAGCCCTTGCCCGATCCACTGGAAGGTATCAAAGAGACCTTGCGTGCAGTAACTACAACAGAGGCCTTGTCAGAAGTACTGGAGCCCGAAGATCTTTTCACCAATTGCCAGAACACCCATGTGCTGCAGACTACCATCATTGCAGCTTTGGAAGCAGTTTGTGAAACCAATCCTCGCAGCGTTGCTGATGTTGCCAATGATCCCCGGTTCGAGCTGCACCTGCAGTTGCCGAAGCCCATGTTCCAGGCCATTCGAGCCATCGGGAAAGCAGAAGGCTGGCCACTAGAAGCTTTGTGTCAAGGCCTCATGGCAGGTGTAGGCTGGTTGCACCATGAAGGCACACGGATTTCGATCCAACAGGAAGAAAACCATGGCAGGACCACAGCCATTCCTTCGTTCTTTGCCGCTCCTCCCAGCTGCCGCAAGACCTCTTTGCATCAGTTTCTCACAGATGATTTGCTGGGAGTTTCTGGCATTCCCAAGTATGCCAAAGCAAAGGAAGCTTTCTGCAACAGCGGGACCTTGCGAGGACATCGAAACAACCTGTACAACTTCGGAAGGACAGGTTTGGCAACCAGTGAAGTCACGGAGACGTACCGCACATCGAAAAGTGGAGACGGAGTCCCAGCAAGCCAGTTCGCTCAAAAGAGCAACATCAACAAGTGGTGCCACAGTGAGCCAGATCGCTCCATCACAGGCCAAATGAGGGATCAGCACGATGTGTATGCCTTCTACCACTTAGTCTACGGGCAGATAGGTCCGACCCTTGAAGTGCTCACAGGTTCGACTTCTGCCGACCTCGGCTTCCAGAAGCGCTTCAATGTGGTTTTCGAAACCCATGTCTGCCAGCAGTTTCCTTTGCAGATGAAAGACCACAGCAAGAACTTGCTGCGGTCTCTGATGCAATGGCTGGCTTCTCGCCTGCCTCCAGCTCAGCAGGAAGCTGCTGAGGAAAAGGATGCTGCAGAAGCAGCTGGACATGATTCCCATGGTCTCGGACCCTCTCGCATTGTGCTCAATGCTTTCGCCCGGAAGTGGATGCGCCAAGTTCTACAGGCCATCGATGAGTTCCAGGACATTCATCCAGACTTGGGGGCTGCTTGGCTTCAAAAGTTGGCTTACGCAGACACTGATGTGCTGCGTTGGGCAAATACGGTCAACAAATGCCACGCCTACCTCGCAAGCTTGACGCGCATCCCTGTCAACCCTTACGAGAACATCATCGATGTCATTGACATTCAGTATGCTTTGCATGCTTGGCTCCGGCAGCTCCAATACTTCCAACTGCTCCAAAGTCCTCAGATGAAAGGCGCAGGCGAGGAGCACTCCACTCCCGATGCCGGTCTGCCAAACAAGCCAGATGCGGAAGAAACCATCATGCGGTGGATCATGACCGACGCAGGGGACAATACCAAAGTACAAACTTCAAAGGAGATGCGAGGCAAACTCAAGCACAAGCTGGCGAGACTCAATGGATGGAAGCGAAAAGATTCTCAGAAGCCAGCGCAAGAGGAGAAGAACCCGCGAGGCCAGCCAGTGCACCTGCTGCTGAACGCTATCAACAGGCTTCAGCATGTGCAGCTGATTGACGTGGTGGGCAGGCCCGCTGCTGAGAGTGGTGGGCATGAGGTCTTGAAATTTCAGAAGAGGAAGTGGACTGAGATTGCCCAGGACGCCACTGCTTGTGAGTGGATCAAAAAGCTCCGCCTGGGTCAAGAAAATTTCCCGTGATCTGACCTGAGAGACAATGGCAGCAACCGGGCTGATGTAGAATTTTGCGAGCCTTGGGTGAGTGTTCCGGCTGCTTTGGCCACAGTATCATAGGTCGCCCGCTCGCGGTCGCGTGTCATTTCTCTTTTGGACATGCGTAACTTTGTCTAGAGTCCAGAGAAGTTGGAGTTGGCTTATGGCTTTCTGGGGAAGGTCACTAGGCCGGCAAAAGCAAAAGGTCGGATTTGCGCATTGAGTCCTGCAGGTGGTGCATGCATGTGATCTTGCAAGCAGTGTTCATTTTCAATGCATGGGAGACGTTCAGTCATTTACTTCGGGTCTTGAGAGAATGGAATATATGATTGCTATACTTCATTTCTATTTTCTCAAGAGACATGTATGAGCCGCATTCTGAGGCTGCGAATCAACATGAAGCAGGCGCCTTTGACAAGATTATCTCAGATCGACGCCGGCTGAGTTTATCCAATAACAGCTGTTATTTCTTTTGGTTAGACCATGGATGATCAATGTCAAGCAACCTACACTTATTTACAATGATGCAGGGACTTGACCTTCTTTTTGCATCTCACGCGGCAACAGGAACTTGTTGAACTAGATCCGGTTGTCGCAGGGCGCCTCAGCTGTCCTGTCACGCTGTGGAGGGAAAGTGATTCTTACAAGTTTCCTGCTTTCTAGACGCGAAATTCCATCGATGCACTTCTATTTAGTTGCTTGCCCATGTTTTTCACATCCTAGAGCAGCAGTTAGTGATGTCTCATCCGAGTGATCGTATTTCTTACAAGTGTGATGGCTGCTCCATTTGCATTAGACAATGCAGCTGGTGCGCTTAAGAACAGCGGCTCCCAAAAGGGACCGCAGCCTCGCAACACGCAGGTCACGAAAGCCAAACACCTCTGTATGAATTTTGCTAATGCATTTGACGTCTTTATTTTGCATGGAAGGGTTCTCAGCTAAGACGCCGTTTCCTATACTTGAGCCATGGGAAAGCTCGCCGCTGGTCAGCTCCGCAGCCATGGCGGCCGCAGGCCTGGGGCAGGCCGCAAGAGAAAAAATCTGCAAGTAGCACGAGGAGCCCAGAGGAAACCACAACAAGTTCGCAAGCTGCTGGGACTTGACAGACCTGAATTCAAGACAAAGGCTTGGGATGCACGCAACCCTGTCACGTTCCTGACAGTGGCGACAATCGTTTTCTACCTGACACGCTACTTGATGGATAGCCACAAGGAAGTTGCCGTAGACTGGGCAGAGGTGGCAGTGGCATTTGGGAAGGCAGACAGACAACGCATGTATCACACTGCTGCTTGCACATTGGCCACTGCCCGCAACGGCATGAAGAAACTCAAAGTCCCTTCGTCGACCTGCAGGCTACAAAGTTTGAGGCCATGCTGCCATGCTTACATAGGCACCCACTGTTCGTTGCCAGAGATCATGTTTTGTAGCCGGATCCATCCATTGAAGCCCACTCTACTCGATCCTTTCACGGCAGCTACTGCGGCATGGTTACGAGAAGTGACAGGTGAGCAAAATAGGCGCGGATACATGACTGCCCCTGAGTGGATTACTTTGATAGCTTTTGGGAAGCTTCGGCAGCAGAGTGCGGTTACGCTCCTTTTACCTTCCCACTCAAACTATTTGGATTTCCATTCCTTGGCTGAACCTTCCCAGATGGGAATATTCATCGCTGCTCAAGATTCCATCGCTTGGACCCAACAGCTCACGCAGGAAATGAGCAAGGTTGGAGGGCTCAATTCCACGAAAGCAAGCGTGTGCTTGGCAAACTTGTGGTCTCAGTTCTCAGATCCAACTATCTTTGTGAAGCTTCAGAGGACCAAGGACTATCACGGAATGGTGCAGGTGCTTCAGGAGTTGCCCGGGCATGGTCCTTTCATTGCCAAGAACATTGTGGAAACAGTGTTGAATGCCGTGCATCTCAGCGGCATTGCTGCCGGTGACATAGGGACAAATTTGAATGAAACCATAGAAGACTACTTGGCAGACCCTGTTGCAGTTCTTGGACCTGGTCCCTTAGCTCTGGGGAGGTTTTTTTTTGGCAAAGGGTTTGCAAACAGCGACTTTGAACACGTACGACGCTGCGTGAACCAGTTGTGCCAGGACGCCACAGTTTGTTACAAGGGCGCTTCCATTTCTCCCGGAGCTTTGACGGGTCCTCAAATGCAAGCTCTGTGGTGCAAGCTTAAGGGAACCATAGATGACCATTGCACCCAAACTTTGGGCCAGCATCTGAGGAGATGAAAGACCGTAATCCCACTTGGTAGACGCAGGCTGGCACGTGTGCTTGAGGCTTTGGATGCCATGGTCAGAGGCAAGGATTTTGTATGATTTTCAATGAGCCTAGGGCCTGGATATTTTATCAGGAAAGAGCGCGTCGTTCAGCGACCGAAAGTCTGCGCACTAGCATAGGAAGGAAAGCAAGGCCAAAACTCTCGCAAGAACACAAGGCTGTCCGCTGTTGGCCCTCATGGGTGTGCTACCGGTATCCTATCATACATTCTGGTCATTCATAATGTTTAGGTAGCTAGCTGGGTCCTGAGCTGCTGTCAGCTTTTCTTTGTTTTCCATCCAGCTTTGCTAAAAGGCATAATTTTTGTGTTTCGTCATGTGTTCAAATTTTCTGATCAAGAGGCTTGCATAAGTTTGCTGATCAGAGGCTGCGAGTCCAACTGCTGCGGGCATCTTTGACTACATCGAGGCAGGGGGAGTTTATCCTCTATCCGACGATTTTTTTTTTGCGAAGAAAGCGACCAAGAAATCTGCACAGCCGCTGCCGCCAATGAATTTGCATGCCTTCTGTTTGCAACACTCTGTTTTCATATTCGTGATTCTGCTCGTTGGTGTATATGCTCTGGCTCATATACTTAGGCAGGGCGGCTCCCACAGGGACCGCAACCAAATAAA
>CAMXCT020003019.1:0-78769 GCA_947184155.2 Cladocopium goreaui | reverse complement strand
AAACGATTCGCTATTCAAAAAATGGACAGCCACCAGGTCGCCAGCATAATCAGAAGGCTGGAAGAAATATGTCGAAACATGTCGAAGCTCATGTGTCTTCGCTGTCCAGATCTCAAATGCTGTTGACGTTGCCGACCTTTCATCGTTGTGCCATCACTGAGCAGTGTGCAATTGTCTACTCAACGCTAGAGGACGACCGCACTGAACACACCCCTCCAGCGGAATTCCGTCTCTCACTTAACATGGTGAAAGATCTCATGGGCGATACAGTGATCCTCACCATCGTGCTAATGAAAGGCTGAGGACATGATACCTAGATATACCTACATTACGTGCGTATGTGTAAATATATAATGTATAATGTATAGGTAAATATACACATATATTATATTCACATCCTGAGATTTTGTACCAGGATCTTCAAACCACCTTCAAACCATCTTCAGAGATGTTCCAGTTGCATGAAGCTGGAGGCTCAAAGCAAGTGGAAGGCGTTCCTAGTTCCTAGTAATTTTGTCAGTTTTTCAAACACATGTTTCATCACTGATAGTACATGTAGTGACTTGCTTCCAATGCACGGCGGGTCCTGGCACATGGTCAGTTCCTCAAATTGGCCCCTGCAATCTCCTGGCAGTGCAACTTTCACCCCCTTGGCAAATGTCCTGACTTCCTCTGCACAACGTGTTGTGAACTGTTCGATGGGTTTGCCTTTGCCATCGGTGCGCATTGAGATGCGAGTCACACAGTTGTTGTACTCGGTCCTCAGGCAAAAGGTGGGCAGCATTTCCAGCACGTGCAATTGGCAATTGCTCATATTTCACAAGTAGAATATGTTGTGACCTGGCACCTGGGCAACAGCCCTGGCAACAGATAATAGTATATAACTTTAGAAGCTTAAAGTCTGGATGACAAGTGCCTCCCACTCCCATTTTATCCCATTCTTGGCACGTGCTTAATGCGCATTGTCTTGGGCATCGGGCAACCAATCCTGGCAGCTGCTCAGGCATTTGGGCTTGATCTCGTCCAGCGGATCCTGTGCAGCCAAGGCTTTTTGCGCAAACACTTTTCTTTGTTATTCTTGAGGTTCTTGTTTGTACTTGTTTATAAACTTCTGTTTTGCTCTGCACATCTCCAATGATATGTGAAGACCACTTCCTGCTGTTCGCAAAGAGATCATCAACATGACCTTCGAAGCCCGCAAAGACACATTTGTCGTAAACAATTCGTCGTTGATCGTCGTTGATTGTCGTTGCCTTGTGCTCCTCTCCAGGCTTCAAGTGTGGGGCCTCAGTGGCAGGTATGGGTGATGGTCGATGTCATCCATCGTAACATCGTGACATCGCCCCTGTCTCAGATCTGGGATTTGGACATGGTACTTCGGAAAGTGCCTTGTCGCATCGTGTCGGTCAAAAAACACGTGGCGTGTGATAAGTAGGTAGCTTCACCACGCTGCTCAAGTTGTCGATTGCAAAAGAAAGCTTAGGTGATCTTAGGTGATCGTTCTGAATGTTGGACATTCAGAATTCCATCTAGCGTCATCTGACAGTTTCCACATGTAACAGGCGGTCTCAGTACATGGAACCTGAAAGTGAACCCTACTCCGCCCTGCTGATGCTGTAGCTGTGTAGGACTTTATTCACTCACCGCCAAGATTGAGTTTTTGGCAGAAAGAACTGTGGGCTGTAGGAGTAACTCATGGCGGCCTGAATGGACTTGACTGCAGCAGAATAATGTCAAAATGAGGATAGTTTAAGATTGGCAAGGACAATATTTTTTCTCCCATCACCTTATCCATTTTGAGGTCAATAGAAGCACTCAAACTAAGTGTAAAGTGGAATTTAATGGAATTTGCATGATTGCGTTGCTCTGCAATTCTGAAATGCTCCAGCTGGAGGCCGATTGCATCCATTACTCATTACTGCATTTCCCCTTCGTTTTACATCTTTGTGCCAAGCTGCAAGAGAAGCTCTGACAGCGGAGTCTCGAACAGTGCTTGAGAAATCAGCTGACAAAGCGGGCTCGGGAAGAATGATATGTCAAGCATAGGTTGTGTGGGATTGCCATCTAGAGTTGTTCAACCCTAAATCTCCAGGATGATAGCGTCATCAATGCAGCAGCATGTAGGCTATTGGCAGATTAGCAGCTTCATCCTAGGAATTAATTTCCAGCTGAAGCCACCATCATGTCGAGATCTCCAAAGTTGGATGTTGGAAAAACACTTTTTCACACGACCTTCCGCAATTGATTGTGGTCCAAAGACACAAATCGCATCAGCGGGCAGAATGTGGGTGTGACCTAAATTGACTAAGTGGTCACAGTGATGTAGTATACCATATTATACTGTACCATATTGTACTATTTATACTGTTTGACTCACTGGCATATCTTGTGGAGGTTCAAAGATTTGGTACAGTAGCGGGTAGATAGGTGGAGAGTGCCCTGACTGTAGTGTCTCTGATGCTTCGTCATTCGTCCACTAAGCTTTCCCAATCAATTTCTATCTGCAGGCCCCAATTCACTTCCGAAACGAAGAGATCTTCCGGCCGTGCAGGGATCCTTCCGACAATCGTCTCTCACACGCTGGTTCCACACTTTGCGATTTTTCTCTGAAGGTTGCGAAGCAATGCTGCTTTCGGTACCAACTGTATATTGCTGCCAACTACAACTACCAAACTAAAACCACCACCACCACCACAACAACAACAACAAAAAAAAACAAGAGAACTGTATTCGAAAACCGGAAACCTGGATATGAAAGCCGTAGTACATCTCACTCTCTGAGTCATATCAAGCAGAATCCAGTCCTGTCCCGCCAAACACCAAGCAGTTGCCCTCTTCATTGTCACTTCACGTGGTGAAAGATCTCGTGAGCAATGCAGTGATCCTGGCTGCACAGGCCCTCCAGATGTTCAATCAACTTTACCGACAAATTCCGACAAGAGAATTTCAGCATTCATCACTTTACGCTCAGCATGTTACTTGGAACTGGGTGTAGCTGGCATTCTAGCGTATCAAAGACGGAGGACACAGCCCCCAATCCAATGTCAATCGACAGTCCTGGCACATTGTCAGCTCTTCAAACTGTCCCCTGCAGTCACCTGGCGTCACATCATCCTACAGTTTCTACCAGCGCAAACAAAGACTCCTCAGCACAGAGAGAATGCTTGCAGGCTGGTTCCCCTATGAGTGTTGTTTGGTGACTTGAATCGCTGGGCAAAGCGCCTCCCTTGTCATTATTCAATTCAGTTTGACACATGAAGATACCGTGAAATTAGAGAAAACACAGAAAACACACATTGCTCCGAGAGTCAGACGAACAGAGAAAATCAGAGAAAAACATAGAAAAACACAGCCAACATACACCAACACACCTTGCTTTCTGTCTGCTTTCTGGTGGTTTCAGCGCTCCCGCCTTTACCATCAGTGCGCATTGAGATGCGAGTCACACAGTTGTTGTACTCCGTCCTCAGAGCAACTGCCGAAGTTTTTTTAAAACTCTCGTTTCAGTCCCAAGTTGAGGCTGCGGTAAACAATATGCAACAATCCTCTGGCAGGTTTAGATTGACAAATTGCATCTCGAATCAAGTACATTAGTGAATAACAGATTACCTTGACCGTGGAAGTGCTTCGACAAAGCTCCTGTTGTGACTCTCAGCCAGAGTCAAATCTGAGCCAGCGGGCAACCAGTCTTGGCAACTACTCAGGCATTTTGGTTTGATCTCGTCCAAAGGATCCTGAGGCGGAACAAATGCCTCCACTGGACGCTTTGGCACAGTTGATCAGACTGTATACACTGTATGGATTGTATGTGTTTGGTTGATTTCAGATATCAGCAAGAGGTGAGAGGACAAGTACATCCATAAAATAAACGGAAACAAATACATTCCATACAGGATGACTCAGGATGACTCAGGATGACTCAGGATGACTCAGGATGACTCAGGATGACTCAGGATGACTCAGGATAACCACATGTGTGACCACAGATACCTCCACCCTTCCCATGGTCTCCTTGTGCTCTTCACCAGGCTTCAAGTGCGGAGCCTGAGGGTGTCACTCGACGTCACTCGGCGTCACTGAGGGTCGCAGATGTCGCTGCTCAGTTTGCTGAGTCCAAAACATGATATTTGGGGAAGTGCCTTGGCAATACGACAAATGAAAAAGAGAGTTATACATACATGATATACTTATTGTGTGTGTATGTATGTGTATATATATATATATGTTATACATATGATAAGTGTGTATCTTCGGCACGATTTCTGGAGATACTCTAGGCACAGAATGCACAACCAACCGGTTGTCACCATAGACATGAGCACTGGCAACCCGAGGGGTGTAAATCTGGCGAGGCTTCAATGTTGTCAACCTTCTGGGTGTAAATGCGGGCTTCACAACTGGGTCCTGGACAAAAAGAACTGGGGGCTGTATGAGTAGCTCATTGGTCCTTGGCACAGCCCACACACGTCTGAGGGGCATTGAGATATCATTCAATATCTATCAACCTAGGCATGTTTATCTAGATCACTAATGGATACTAATGGTCACTACGTGCCGTGAGGCACAAGAGGCCCACTAAGATTTTGAGTCAGTAGAAATTGGAGATATGTCAGCCAGCTATTGCATTGTCAAGGAACAGGAGGAGCTTCGCAAAAATCTCCGAGACCGTTTGAGCCAGGAGCTTCGCAAGTTGTGGCCGCACTTGAGAATTCAGTTGCAACAAAGTTCCCTCAGAAAAAATAAGATCTTAACTCAGCTTGGTCACTGAACACTGGTCTTGCTTGGGGCACCTTCTGCCACCGGGTCAGTGGTAGCCACAGCACAACCTGCATGAAGTCTGGAAGACACTCTGGACCCGGTTTGAAACCATGACAAGTTGACCAGCTTGGCCCTTTACCCTCTGGTAAATTATATAACATAACTATGGAAAATCACCATTTTTAATGGGAAAACTCACTATAAACTACCAGAGGGTACCACACATTCAAAGAGTTCTGATATGTTCTGATTACGAAAAGCCCCTGATTGGCATGCTCAAAATTGCATGCTTTCACTGCACACACCAAAATTCCGTTGAGGATGCACCAGCAACCATCCCGACCTCCGTCTTCGGTGGCAAATCTGCCAGAACTTGCTCCTGGGCATTGAGCTTTTGCTGCCAGCAGTGTCAGCAGTGTACTTTTGGACACCAAAAGAAAATCACATGCTCCCTGAACCATCGAATAGCTATCGTACCATATCGTACCTTTGTTCTGCGCAGAAGGAATGGTCGCAGCCTCGCTGTGATACCGAGACCAAAGACCGAGACACAGAAACACAGAAAGCTCATCATCCATGATATTGGCTTCCGGACACTCCATGCAGCCGTTGGATGATCAAGAGCCTCATTAGAAATCTCACAACCATGTCCTATTGGAAATATCCCATCCCCCAATGCCCTGCAGTCGTCTGCAGGTGATGCTTCGTCGATGGATGTTTTGTTGGGTCCAATCTGTTCATGTCAGCCATGGAACTCTTCCTCCTGCGACAGGATCTTGGCCTCGCGGTCCCACTCGGCAATCCATTCGTGAAGCGAGGGACAGAATGGTTCTAACAAGCGGTTGATTTTAAAATACCTTCCTTCAATTCTTCCCCTTGGTTGTCTTGAGCGTGAAAAGGCAAAAACCCGCAACCACGCAACCATGCAGGGTATCCTCTGCTAGCAAGAGACACAAAGGCAATCAAGTTGGAAAGAGCTTGAAACACGATTTGTTTTGACGAAGGAAATTTATGTATGTGTATACATAAGAAGAAGCTGATATTATAATATATATAATATAATCCTCGTTAGAATTAGGGGGGAGGGGTTGGACCCCCCTCTGCGTAGTTACAAATCACTAGGGACCAACCCCCAGTGTCTACAAGAAGCATTCACCTGCAAAAACCTTGGGACTACAAAAAGCTAGTGCCAACTCTAGGCACCATGCCAAGAACCGAGCTAAATCAGCTCTACAAAAAGGTTGCTCAACCCACATGGTTAACTTAAAAGAACCATCAATTAATTATCCAGCTGGATTTTTCCCTATCCTTTTTGTAGAGGTTTCTGTGCTCTCAGGAGGTTGGGTCCCCCGAACTCTCAGCATTTTGTGGAGAAAGAAAGCTTTCATGTGGAAGTCCTTTTTTAACCCTCGTTTCGGCTACTTGTAGTGGCGCCCTCAAGCCTCAAAGTGGAGCTCTCTACAAAAAGCTGGTTGCATTTTTACATGACGGAAAAACTGCTTCAAAATGACCTCTCTACAAAAAGCTAGTGCATCCAACATGATCTTTACATACCACTATGTGTCTACAATGTCTGGGGAACCAACCCCATTTTTTGTATAAATCAACTATTTTTGTCAGCCTCAAACGTAGCCCAAGCCCCCTCAAAACGTAGAGGAAATTCAAAGGGGGATATAATATATAGATATATATTGATAATACTACTGTATATACATCAGCTTTTTCCATGGCATGTGAAGGCCCGTAGGCATCACCATGGTGTATCGATGTGTATCGCCTGATCACACAAATACAGAGTCTGTCAGGGTCAGCTGCATGTTTCCTTATTCGATTGCAAGTTGTCCATCCAAATTTGTCCCACCACGCTGCCACAGCTACACCCTGCCTCCGTGTCCCCGGCCTCATCCTGACAGTGCTGGTTCTGTTCCCATGCCCCATCCCTTGACGCACTTGAACGCACTCGACCCACTTGAACGCAGTGAACGCAGTGGCACATTCCAATGAAAAAAAGCTTGTCCGGCTTGTCCCATGTCCCGTTTTGTTCCATACTTTCCTGTCCAAAACAGAGACAGCCTGTGCCGCGTGCAGGTTCCAGGCCTCATCCATCCCTTTGCTGAGGTGCAGAGATGGTGGAGCTGGTAATGCCTAGGAACTGTGTCATCACATATCGGCATGTCCTGACCTTTCCATGGGTGCACACCTTCTCTTACCGAAGCTGCTCTTTAACTTCTGAAACACTACAACACTGTATTGCCTCAAGAACTTCGTCATTGAGAAATCTGAATCACATCATGGTGCAACAAGTGATGAGACATGCATGACTCGTAGCTGGTCGTAGCTGTTGGCCTTAAAGCCGTGATCACCACTGAGCTCTTTGCAAACCATTGCTCAAAGTTCTCCAGCGAACTAAAAGCAGAAGGTGCCACCTGAGCGATGCACAGTGGATATAATATGATTGCATGGTGCAACTTTCTGTGCAAAGGGAGATGCCACATACTTCCCTCGGAGATAAAACAGACTGAAGCGCAAACATTGAATAGCCAAGACCTCTCCAGCTGGTTGTCTTGCTTGACGCTATGGCATTTCCAGTTGAAACCATCGTAACCCCAGCAGCATGCAGCCTCTGCATTTCTTTTGAGTCTGGATGTTCGAAATCTTTAAGGCATTGACAAAGGACAAAAGACTCCATAATTCGCGCAGGGAGTTTTGGATTGGCCTGGCAGTGAAAGGTTTTATAACGTTTTAGATGGTTTTCGGTTTTCGTGGGTTCGCGTGCTGTCTCTTCCAGTCATTTCCAGTCACTGGTGCGGCCAATGCCACAACCATCAAAATCTGCCAGGATGGCGTGCCAGTCAGCAACAAGCGATGTCGGCAGGGCAAGCGTCGGACCACCTGCAGAGCTGCGAAGCTACAATTTTCTGCAGCGCACTGAGTAGCACACTGCCGAGCAAACGCTTGTGCAACGCGACGCAACGTGGAGGCAAAGCAAAACAGTGCAAAAAGCAAGGAATCTGCAGGACACTCATTCTGCTTAGATGTTTTCGGCGTCTTGCAACTGCTCCAGATGGGGTCATGCTCTGCCTGGCTGCTGTGAGCTTTGTGGTTCTTAATGCGGTGACCTTCATCTACAACAAGACCTCAAGGCAGCTCAAGACAAAAATCTCAGTTCCAAGCTCAAGACACCCAAGTGTCCCTGGGCTCTTTCCATCCCATCGGACGAATGGATTCTCCAGTGATTCAAAATTGATCAGACTCTATCCACTCTCTCCACTTGCAGCCACATCTCGTAAGAAATCCAAACCAACTCAGCTTCAGGCAGCACCATGGGAAATTCCCGAGGAAGGCGTCGTGGCTTGCCATCGTCTGCCGCGTAGGAAACACAAAGGAAACCCAACTGACTCTTCTTAAACAAAGTGTGTCAACGAGATGCAGTGAGATGCAGCCTCGATAGCCCTGCAAGACCCTCAATGACCTTAACATGCTTCAACAATTTATATAAAAAAATACAGTATCTCAATGCACTTTTGTGGTGTTGAATCAGTTTTGAACAGCTTTGATGTAAGTTGGATCAACTTTGCACACTCTTTGTCGCTGCCTGTCCACACATGCCCACACCCATATGACGCATATGCCTCATAGTTCGTCAGGACAATGCTCACCTTGTTGCCGGCATTCACCGTCTCCTAGCCGAGTTCATCGAGACGGGCGCTGAATGATGTCAACATATTTCAACGGCACAGTGGCACACCCATCAAGAAATAACAAGAAGATAACAAGAAGTAGAGGGGATCCCGGGGATCACACAAGATTTGTTCGAAAATCTCCCCAGCTCAGGCCCTTTATCTTTTTTCAACACTCCGAAACCGCTCAACAGCAATAGTCTCCTTCTCAACAGCTGCAAGTTGGGAGGCATTCCCACGATATACTAGGAAGCGAAACGTGGGAAGCCATTGAAGAATCTCGTCACACCTCATGTCAATTGACTGATCAGAAGTTCAATACTATCTAATCAATTCCAAAGCACTTGCACCAAGGAAGTACCCAAGCCCAGATTAGATATTCCCAGGCAAAGAAATCCTCTTGAAAAGTTTCCAATCATACAAACTAAGCGATTAGATGCGATTAGAAAGGATCAGTGTGATACAAAAAAGTTACTCCCATACTCCAGCCCATGTGTTTCTCACTGAGGGCCCCGGCCAGTGTTGCAAGGTGCTCATAGGCGATACCACGAGGTGTGGGCCTGCAAATCAATTGTGTCAGACCGGCTCGATGATATGAATATCTAAGGCTGTAGAATGCTGCAACGTACAAGCCATGATAATCAGTCGTTCTTCAAAGCCTTGTATGATCAACTGAGATGTGACAAAGCGGGTGGCAGCTTAGCTCTTTGGTCCAAGGCTGATTGATACCTGCGATATCTTGCCATGTCTTGCCAGTTCACTTGTTCCTTGCACTATACCCCCAAAGGATCCCAAAGGTCTCAGCTAGCACCTTTTTCAATCTTTGCGAATCTTCGTGTTCATGCACAGCTTTTCCCGCTTCCCTAGACCCTTTTAGTCCGGTCAGCGAAGTGCGCCAGTCTTGTGTGGTTTGAAGTCATGACCAAAGGTGGTGAGATCGGTTGGCTTGCGCCCACCCAAGTCGTTACAGACAGCTTCTGGTACGTGTCCTGCATAGCCCACAATATCTTTGTGAAAGTTCGGAATGATATTGGTTTTGTCCACTGACCGTGGTGTTGCAGATGCACGCATATGACTCTCGCTGCCAGCATAGCGTGGGATGACGCCTTGATAACCTGGGATGTGTGTTGTACCTCTGGTGCTCCCTGCGGTCAAAGAATTCTTCAACACTGGCATTTGAGTGTCCCGTGGTGTGACCTTGTCTCTGGGATTGTCACCATTCCTGCCATACTCTGCATGGTTGCAAGTGAAACTTTGCAACTTGCTGATACAACAGCGAGGTGTAGGCACCTTCCGGCTGGCTAAGATCTGCTGCGCTGTCATCTGAGGTTGCACTCTTCGAGATCCTCCTTCTGCTGAGTTGTGGGCATACTCTGAACGCCAATGTGCAACGCCAATCTGACAAGAATGGTCATCCGCATGGTCTGCCTTTTTGTCTCCACGTGGTGTTTTGAAGTCATCGGGGCATCTGAGCTTACACATTCGCCTCACATACTCAGATTCAATCTGACTATCCTCAAAGAGCTTGGCGAAGGGCGGCAACGGAGCATCTTTCTTCTTCGCTTCAGCCGCTTCTGCTGCAGCAATCTGCTCTGCTTGCCCAGGCTTCAAGCAAGGAGGATGAACTTCCTGCAGGGGCGTGTAGAGGCAATGCTGCACCGCCCGTTTGGGTACATGAGCCATGGATGCCGCCATGGATGGCTTCAGGCATGCACCCAATAACCCGCTTCAGCCAAAATGGCTACAGCGCAGCTGTGCTAAGAGCTCCTTGGTGTAGCATGAGTGTGTAAATGCTTGGAGGGACAATGAATGACATGCACTGGATCTGGAGGTCAAATTCTAAATCATCCACGGTTTACTTGTGTGTTGACACCATCAACACACAAACAAGCATCCCCTGCACGCCTCGTTGTTGACGGCTTTCAGCCAAAAAGGCTAAAAGCGACAAGGTTTGGACGGTCTTTCCAAGTCCCATGTCATCTGCCAGAATGCCACTCATTTGGTTGTCGGTCAGCCTTGGAAAACCATCAACATTCCAACAGCATTTGATAGCATTTGTCTGGACACTCAAGGTACAGAATTCCATGACCAGCATTTGCCTTGAGAAATTCAGAGAGAGAGAGAGATGGAGAAATTTCTCTAAACAGTGAGGGCAACCGTGGAGATCTCGTTGTTGCGATTCAGTAAACCTTTTGGCCTTGGTCCAGGCCTCACCAACCAGCGAAGTCCATTTGCTTGATGAGGCATCAGCTGGCCATGCCTTGAATCAATAGGATGAGTTGGAACAACATGTTACGGAAATGCTACGAATTGTTACAGCATTGCATCATGAAAAAGATTGAACAAGTAGGAAAGCACTCGCTCTCCGAGAGGGACTGGCAAAGAAAACATCGAGAACAGAACGATTTGTTCCAAACAAATCTCCGTGAAATCCTGGCGTTGAGCTAAAGCAACATGGAGCAACACTTCAAATCACCTCTCTTAAAGATTCTTAAGGGGGCCACCCGTCAATGCGAAACGCATCGAAATGCATGATCTTTGTTAGATTTGTTATGTGCGAAGTCCTTAAGGCCCAACTAGTCTCAACTAGTCTCAACTAGTCCCAACTAGTCTCCCAGTGGATGGACTTTCGAGGGTGGAACCCACGATTTGTCGGAGCTGCGCTAAGGCTTTTGGTTGTGTCACATCCTTTTCCTCGCTGCTGCTGACACCCAGCTCAGCAAGGATTCGCTTCGTCTCGTCCAGGACTTCCTGCAAACGCTGATCCTGACCAGTCAGCGGATGGATCAGAAGTCAGCAGCTGATCATTCTTTCGACGTGTCAATCCACGCTTTCATACTATTCATGACAATGCGTTTGCTACACCTTGCACTTGCAGCTGGAGAATCTGCGGTTCTAGAAAAATATCTAATTTAGATTAGATTCTTTGCTTTGGTCATCAAAATGAGATGCAAGCCAGACTGCGCAAAACATTACAAGTAGTGTGGGAGTGCGCATTAGTACACAGTTCATCTCCTTGCCTTTGTCTCTTGGACCATTGCAGCATACTCCTGGGACGAGGAACTGGACGTGCTAACAGGCCATGGTTTTGCTCCGGCAGTCTCATCACGAGGGGAATCAGTTCTCCAGCGACAAATGTGATAGCTTTCCACCTGCTTTGAGGGGCCTGGTCCCGGATATCAACTTATCATGGTTTCATCCCATTTGATCCGATCTCATCCGAACTCATCGATTTCTTGTGCCATCCCTGCCTTCATTTGCCCAGTCCGCAGCAGTTCAAGTCGACGCTTTGCAGCTGCTGCACGCAGTTCTGCACAACGTCGACGCAACTGGGGGCCGTAGGCAGCGCACTCCTTTTCGCAGAAACGCAACAGATCCGCGACTGTCCAATTTTGCTAATTTCCCACTACATGGCATCATGGCATCGAATCAAAGAAGATGCTGTGATATGATATTGATTGAAATTGTATATTACATACATCATTATACATCTAATTATACATCGATATATTGTATCTTGATTGTTCATGCGAAGTTCATGGCATGCCATGTGCATAAAATCCGCTGTTTTCGAGAGCTCCTCTGCAAGGCGCAGCAAGGTTCGTCGCCGTGCTGTGCGTTTCAACCACCAGAGACCCGAGGCTACGGGCAGTTCTTGCAGCAGCCGCCTCCAGATCCAATGGAACTGCTGGAAGTGTTTGTCGGAAAATCGATTGGAAGTTTGAAGTTTGGAAGTCAATTATGTGAATTCGGAGGTCGTGTTGTCGTTCCGATGCTACCGTTGAATTGCACAAATGTGCCAATGACAATCCAATGACAACGACGGCGCAGAAGCAAGGCCCATGGCGGTTGGAGCCTTCGCACGTGTATTGTTTTTGCCCATGGCATGAAACCATCGTCGTCTGAGGAGAGAACTGACATTGCCTCTCCACAGGTCCAAAATGACATGAGATGCCACTGCAAGTTGTGAATCAGGTCACAAGGTCAGCTGCGGTCAGCTCTAGACATGCTGCCGTTGCAGCCGTTGCAGTGAAACCCATGGACTAAGGCTGACCTCGTCGCTGTCATCATCATCCACCTGCGCTGTATGGAGAGTAGCAACTGCGAAAGAAATCTCACCATGAGCCATTCATGTGGCTGCTTTTTGATGCTTTTTGCACAAGCGGCAAGTACTGGTATCAGGCTGCAAGACGTCAACAACAAATTTAATCTGGTGTCCAAACCCCAAAGCATCAGCTCTTTCTACACAGTACGTGTTTCCGCCGTTTTGATCGATGAAAGTGTTTCTAAGGCCACCACCAGCAGCATGAACCTCCCCATCTGAACAAGCTCGGCAGAAGGCCTGGGGACATGCTATGAAGCAGGAAGCGCAGTTGGCAAATGGTGAATAGAACCCACAACAATTAAGACACGTCCAAAAAACAGTCAGAAATCATCCAACGTCAATTCACATCCACAAACCCGATTCCCGGCCTGGTAGGCTGTGCAGGCACCCGGTGCGAGTGCGAATGTAGTATGCAAAATGTGTGCTTTGTCCCTCAGGAATTGTAGATGGTACAAATGATACAAAAATTCACTCCCGCCCTTTTGGAAAGGATTGACTATTTTTCAAGGTTCTCCTTGAATTTGCATGAGGTTCCCAGCATTCCTGGGAGAAGCAAAGCACGCACTTCGCAGGGTAACTAACTCTGGCAGGATGCTGATAGAGAGCACGGAGATTGTGGTCCCTCTCTCTGTCTCGGTGTGAGATTAACATCAAGCTGCTTAAAGCTTGCAAGTGTCCTCGTCTCGATTATTTCCTGAAATCATTTCACAATAGAGTCAATACCGTGACAAATGCAATTCTAATGCAAAAGAAGATGGCTGCATTCTTTGGCTAGCATAGTGCTAGCATGATACCAAGCAGTGCAAATCTCAGTGAGTTATAAATTCACCCGATCTCGCGGCATGTGTGATACATTTTGACGCATGCGCTCTGCAAGGAGTGACCTTGCTTGGATGACATTGGGGGGTTGATGAAAACTTTCCAACGGCAAAAGTTAAATTTGTCAGGGAAAATTGATCCAAACATATTGTGATATTGTGACCAACAACACTTTTCATCAACCCGAAATGCTGGCGCCGCATGGTTTGGGGAAGGCCAGTTCAGAAATAATGGTTTGAAGTGTCTGGCATGAAAAATGAAGTTTTCATGCTGCCTGAACTTTCAATTCTTTAGACAGTAGCAAAATGTAGCAAACACCTTTGTTTGACATCTCAATCCGGCACCTACTCACTTGTCCATAGACAAACCGCTGACAGCTAGCCTTCCACCCCCACGCCTGCTCACCAAAGCTGACACGGGAATTGTCTGTAGTCGATGCTGCCACAACAGCATACTTACACTTTATAGCCTGTTCTTGCCCCAACAAAGAATTTGACGTCAAGAGCAAAACATGGTTGATGTGTCGCGCTGGTTGGAACGCGAGGAAGTTCCACCACTCTGGCAAAGTCTTTCCATTGCCGGCAAGTGGTTCGTTAACAGCAGGCGCGAGGGTTGCAGCCCGAGATTTTTCGTTGGTATTGCAACAGTACTGCGGTCGCATTGATCACAGTCAAAGGTTCTGAAAGTTTCATGTTGTACTGCCACCAGAAAAGCTGCCCGAGTAAAGTGATGGTTGAAAACACTGGCCAGGTTGCAGGGTCTAGCCTTTCCTCCTTTCCTCAAACTATTACTTTTCTGGATTCGTGTGGATCGTCACTCAAGAAAGATCAGTTTCTTTGAGTCAAGACTCTTCACACTTCTCGGCGGGAGAGCCATTCAAGAAAACATAAGTAAGGTCTTGATCTTGAGTCGGGTCGGAAGCGCAATTTCTAGTGAAGAGCTGTTGAAGATTCTTGAAGGCTGAAATAGGCTGAACACTGTACTGTTGCAATTGCTACTGCCTTTTGGACTGGGTCTCAGCACATCAGGCGGCACCCCTCTTTGGTGCCTTGTTGGGCGGGTATCAACGTCATTGACTGATGCAACAATCGGTGGCTTGTTGAAGCAGACTGAGCAACTGAATCAACAAGCATTTAGAATGTATACTAGAAATGACCTATTATTTTAGGAGGCCAAGACAGGAAGATGGCAAAACAAGCTGAAGATTCAGGATGTATTGGTGTTGTTATGCAAGGAAAGTAATCTCAGTTGCTAGGAAATGGTTGATTGTCCACATTCTGTCTTACAAGTTCACCTGCGACATCAGCAGCAAGTTTAAGAACAAGTGGTTCTCATGTGTGGGCCAGGCTTCAATTCAAAAATAAACAGCCACGACTCTTTAAGAAACTTATTCACTGCTTCAAACACAACACGTCAGGACGCAACGCCACCAAAATTGCTTAAGTAAAAAGAAAGAAAAGTTTCGGGTCCAGACTTCAACTTCCATACCTTCCATAACTTCCATGTCTGGATATCCAGTCCAGCAGTGCCCGAACATCCAAGTACTGGGGAAAGAAACGCACGATTTCAGCGCTACAAGGATCTATTGGCATTTAGTAACAAATTTAGTATCTGAAGTTATCTGAAGTTTCTGGAATTATCTGGTTGGTAGGTTCAATTGAAAGGAATCCTGGCATGGCATGGCCTCAATTCAACCACATAACAGCACCATCAACCGCCCACCGCTACCTTCCGAGAGCTGCAACCACAGGTGCCTCAGGTGAAGCAGTCAGGTGAAAGGCTGAGGATGGAAAACAATGGAAAGCTTGGGATATTGCCCGTAAACAGACCGTAAACAGACCGCTTTCCCTACTTGGCATTTCCTGGCCATTCGGGACGGCTTCGCCTAGCGCCTTCAGTCGCTCGTTCCCAGGGCTTTGATCAACAAAACCCAAAAACTCACATGCTCCGCTCCAAACAACTCAAACAACTCAGTCGTCAGACCGCATTGTAGTAATTTGTAGTATATGATTCTATGATTGTCATTGATTGTCTTGCCAATCAAAACAGAGAGGGATTTATGATATCTTGTGAGTCGATGTCTTGAATCGATTATTCGTGAGCTCCGTGGAAAACTTCGGATGTTACAAACAAATGAAATTCACGTTCTCTACCCATCCCTTGGGCATTCCAGCAGGCGGTGCTGGTCAAGCCCCATCCCTGGCAAATTTGTGGCCAATGTGTGCGACTTGGTCTGAAGCATTGACTTCCACGTGCTATATACTGATATTACATAATATTACATAATATTACATAATATTACATAATATTACATAATATTACATAATATTACATAATATTACATAATATTAATATTGCATACTATTAATATTGCATAATGTTACATAATATTACATAATATTACATAATATTAATATTGCATAATATTAATATTGCATAATATTAATATTGCATAATGTTACATAATATTACATAATATTAATATTGCATATTATCAATATTGCATAATGTTACATAATATGACATAATATTGCATAATATTACATAATATTACATAATATTACATAATATTAATATTGCATATTATTAATATTGCATAATGTTACACAATATGACATAATATTGCATAATATTAATATTGCATATCATTAATATTGCATAATATTAATATTGCAAAATATTACATAATATTACATAATATTACATAATATTACATAATATTACATAATATTACATAATATTACATAATATTACATAATATTACATAATATTACATAATATTACATAATATTACATAATATTACATAATATTAATATTGCATATTATTAATATTGCATAATATTAATATGACATAATATTGCATAATATTACATAATATTACATAATATTAATAGTGCATATTATTAATATTGCATAATGTTACATAATATGACATAATATTGCATAATATTAATATTGCATATTATTAATATTGCATAATATTAATATTGCATAATGTTACATAATATTACATAATATTACATAATATTACATAATATTACATAATATTACATAATATTACATAATATTACATAATATTACATAATATTATATAATATTACATAATATTACATAATATTAATATTGCATATTATTAATATTGCATAGTGTTACATAATATGACATAATATTGCATAATATTACATAATATTACATAATATTAATATTGCATATTATTAATATTGCATAATGTTACATAATATGACATAATATTGCATAATATTAATATTGCATAATGTTACATAATATTGCATAATATTAATATTGCATAATATTAATATTGCATAATATTAATATTGCATAATATTACATAATATGACATAATATCACATAATATTACAGAATATTACAGAATATTATATGCTCATTTTGCTTCTTATTAGATGTGCTCTCCCCAAACAGCCACTTTGCTTGCGCTGGAAGAACAAAAACACACAACGACGGCAACGATGGCTTGTGTCCTGCTACCCGACACGGGTATCAGCCTTGGGTTGCAAACTTGTGCAAACTTGTCAGCCAGAGCTTCATGCTTGTGAAGAAGCAAAGGTCTGTGCCGAATAAATCTGTTCACCCAGGCAGTCTGCGACCGGTGCCCAGAAGAAAAGCCAAATCGCAAAGGAACAAATGCACTAAACAAATTACTCGCATGACTGTCGGAAACAGCTGAACTCGTTCAATCTTCAAAGAGATCCATTAATCACTTGGCCATTCACCCAGAAGAAATCGGCTGGCTGCCATACCTGCTCATTGGCGATCAGGTCATGAAGTGAGCCAGCAAATGCTATGATAAAATAAACGCATGTCAAAATTCAAGGCCAGGAATGTGAACATGTTTGTGGATTCATGATCTTTTTATTGGTTTTATAGTGTCTTTCTTTTTTGCAACAAGGATCCTTTCCTGGAGAGTCCAGGCACCGAAAACTCCCAAAAGGAACAATATGATACAAGATGATACACAAGATGATACACAAGATGATACAATATGTACATTTTAAGTCATTTTACACTCCAAGAAATGGGTCACATGGTCAGTTTAGAAAACAACTACACAACTACGACTGTGCCAGACTATGCCACACTCCATTTCTCAATGTTCAAAGGAGACCACCTCGATTGTCGACTGACTGTCGACTGACTGTCGACTGACTGTCGACTGACTGTCGACTGACTGTCGACTATCTAAAATGCTGGGCCTCCCAGGTCCAAAGCTTCTTGAGCACGTTTGTTCTGCCTTGGCCAAAGAAACACCTACTAGATCACAAGTGATCACACTATCACTCAATATCACTCAATATCACTCACATCATTGCCTCAAGACGGCGGTTGAATAAGTTAAGGATAGTTGAGGTGATCATACCGTTTCAAATCCACATCCACCCTGCTTCAAATGTTCCAACTGAAGCAACTTCTTGTGAGATTGATGCTGTCTTGCAAATGTTGTCAGGCTGTCCTCAGCCTGAGATCGCGACCATAATTGTTTTTCTCATGTTTTTCTCTGACTTTGCTGCCTTTACCTCAGAGGACTTATGGCACATGCGACACAGCATGTCAATGAAAGAACTGCTCTGCCACAATGTGAAATAACTCTACCACAAGGCAGGTCCTTCTCACTAAACAATCGTCACCTATTTTTTAACGTGCTTCTGAGCAACCGACCCTGCACAACTTACAGGTCCTTCCCAGCAGTAAGGTCAAGTTTTTGTTCCAAAACACAAGCAACGCAGTAGCAACGCAATAGCAAAGCATGCCAACGTTGGAGTCATCAGGCCGTGTCTACACATTGTCGATCGCGTTCTACAAGAAAGAGTCGAATGTCGACAGGAACAGATCAAACATATTCAAACACACCAAATCTCCTGTGTGTTCTGGGTTTGACTTCGGCTCTCTTGACTTGTCAGGTTGTGATAACCATCGTCAAAGGCCGTGTAGCTCTCCTGATCAGCCATGGACAATTCGAAGCGAGGATGTTCATTCACATCAAATACATATATATATATATTCAAATACCAACTTATAAATTTAAAATAAAGGTTCAATCTGATCATCTGCCTTCAGCCATGCTTTAGGTGGTGTGTTTCATTCGGTAGCTCAAAGAATGGGGAGCTCATCTTCCAACATGTCCTGCGACATAATGTTCTGCGTGTAGTTCGGAGATGAATAGGCGGAACCTGAAGCAGGTGAAGCAGGTGATGCGGTTGAAGCATGACAAGCAATATGATTCGGTGTGTCAGTGGGCTGGTATCGCCACTGAAGAAGACATCGCAAGTACAGATTTCCAGGTTGGAGACCATGCCGGGTTCGCTTCAGTCAGCCAGATTCAAGGTGGCAGAGCAACACCAACATCCAACATTGCAAAGTGCCTGCTACACTGCTACACTTGTGACTACCAAAACCGAAAAGAAATTTCAAACCGAACTTGTGAATTGCCAATATCTCCGCCTTGCGAAAGTCCGCCCTGCTTTCGCAGGTTCTTCCCCTTTTTCTTGCGATCCATGGAGCCTTGACTCCTGCGCAGAAGTTTGATTTGTGCCGATATCGAGATCCCTGAAATAGTTTTGGTTTTTCACATCTTTGTCATCTGTTTGTGTCGAGTCGTATTCCTCACATAAGTATATATATAAGCCATCGTGAGAAACAATCTTTGCATGTTCCTGCTTGTGTTGTCATATCCAGCATACCTCAACTCTGTTTTGACACGAGTAAGCAACCAGTATTTTCTTTTTGACGTTGGTTTTGCTCCGGCTGCGATATGGATATCGAATGTCACTCTCAACAACTCACTCTTCACTGCCCTTCACTCATTTGAACCCATGGGGGGACGCCAAAGATCCTGTCACTGCTTCTTTGCGAAGGTGTCAGGCTGGCGCTTTGGCTGTACCTCGTGTTGAAGACCCACTCAGACTTTGTGGGATCCAGTCATGCAAATCTCAGTCGTCCAAATCATTTGAACCTCAACGTCCCCCCTTTGCCGGACATTGGGGTTCCTGTTTGGTACTGGCTTCCATATATCTCTGGGTTAAAAGTTGAAAATAATTGACTCCGAAAAAGGCATTCAACAAAGGATCCGGCATCGATGGGCCATTGAAGTACCTGTGCCGTACCGTTGGAGGTCTAATTAGCAGAGCAAAAGCATTGAACCCAAAGGTAAGTTGAAGCAGGAAACTGCTGAATGTATATAAGTGAACAAAGTTGACCACAGTTCTTGTGAAGCCACCACTTTGATTTGTGAATGGATGATGATGGATGCCTTCCGGATTTCTGCGGCTAAAAGAAATTGCAAGGCAATTGCAAAGTCCTTCGTCATACCCGGATCCCTCGCTGATCAACAGTGCAAAGTCCAGTGCAAATGCTGTCAAGTCACTTTGAAGGTGCCTGCACTGGTCCCAAGGATTGGGCGACCTGGTCCATTCCGTGTTGGTGTACAAGCAAAGCAACAGTGATTGAAGAGCCCAGTCATTTGTTGAGTACCAAATATGGCAAATTCTGATCGAGGAACTGGTGTGGCAATATGATTAAGAAAACGAAAATGCAATCTGATGTCAAATTCTTACTTTGCTTGGTGTCAGACCATGCCGGGCCTCAAGGAAATGATGCAAAAATATGTTCAAAAATCAGTCAATGCCAAGTGACATGAAACTGATTCTGGTAAAGTTCTGGTCAAGTTCCTGTGCAATTTGTGCATTACGATCGACCGTGCAGACCACGTCTACCTGACTCTGACTCTGTTTCTGGAGGCTCACCAAGGCTTCGGGCCCGTGGCCGTTGGAGCTGCTTGCTGCAGGTCCTCGATAGTAGTCCTGGCCCGGTCTTTGGATGCCGCAGTGACATGCAGTGCCATGCAGTGCCATGCAGTGCCGTGCAGTGCCGTGCAGTGCCGTGCAGTGCCGTGCAGTGCCGTGGAGTGCTGTGCAGTGCCATGTCTGCTTCAAGTGTGACAATTTATTTTGCACGGCAATTGCGTGAAAAATGGAATTGATGCCAGAAAAGTTGCTCGGAACGACAGGTCATTCAGCGATTCGATGGCACGACAAAACATGCAAGCGAGGACCATGTCCACCTGATCCCGCTTTTCGTCGTCGAATTGCCCTACCTTTCGGAGGCAAGTTGGGCAAATGTCTGTGAAAAGGTAGAGACTGCATTCAACTGTTGCTATTTAATGATGTTGATACTGTTTGATACATGCAATGCAAATCAATAAATCTCTGCAGTACAAGATAGTACAAGATCAACACCGTAATCCTGGCACTCACCTCGGCACCAATGGGCCCCTTCGCAAAGTAGCGAGATGGCAAGCGCATGGGTTTGCTGAAAGTGATGTGGCACCTGCAAGTGTCGCTGAACAAGCAATCATAAGCAATCTGAGGTTCGCATCATGAAGGAAATTGTATTTGGAAGATCTGATTTTGAGATTGATTCTGAGCTGTGAAACATTGTGGTGACCACCACATCCTGCAGCTTTGTAGAAAAACACTCTGAGTCTCCAGCTGTCTCAAATTTGACAATGCTCCCTCCACCACAAGCTCATATTTCTTGTAGTGGCTCAGCCTTGGATGTAGAATCAACATGTCCAGCCCGAAGCAGCGTCAATCGAGACGTGCAACCTGTTGAAGCACAATTCAGAGCACAATTCAGGTTCAACATAGGTTCAACATAGGCTCAACCAAAAACTCTTCAGCGAAAAGCTTCAAACCTCTGAGGAAATGGCAGGTTGACCCAAAGAGATGGCTGGGACCGGAACTGCTTTCCCAACACCTGACGGCCAAAAGGCTTTCATATGGAAAAGACTTGGCCAGGCGGCCTGCACAGCATCGTGATAGTCACAGTCCTAGATGTGTTAGTCCTTTGTCTGGACACCAGAGATCAGAGAGATCACAGAGATCTATCATAGTCTATCTAAAGGCCTGAAAGACACCCAGCAATTCACCGTTATTTACCTCTCAAGCATCAAGTGAAATCCAGGCCTTGGCATTGCCACAAATGATCAGCCCATATTTGGCGCGGGTCAAGGCCACGTTCAATCTTCGAGGGTCGTTCAAAAAGCCGATGCCCTGATTCCTTGACAGCACACTGCCTTCCAACGTTCAGAAGAAAACATATCAGCAGGATTCAGCAGGATTCAGCAGGATGCTCAAACGTCACAACTTGACACAGGATGAGGACAGCACTGATTTGACCGCACGCAGGACAGGAGAATAAAGTCCTGCAAGTCAAAACTGACACATTGAGCAGCACTCCTGGCACCTCAAAGGTCATCTATATAGATCATTTTAGATCATTCTAGATCTATCTGTTCATATACCATCTGTTACCATCTAAGGTTTATCATGGTTTATCTTATTTGCCACCGCTGTACCTGTTTGATGCGTTGTTCTCTAAGAAAATACCACTGTGCCTTCTCTCGGCCCTGGAAGCTGTCAACGCTGGCAACCTCGATCTCTTCGTATGCCTCGGGCGATGGGCTTCAGCACAGAGATTTAGACTTCGGAACCTGAGTGGCTGAGTGGAGTTGATGATAAACTTATGTAACATTGATGTAACATTCATGTAATTTATGCTATGCTCAGTTGCGCTCTGCTACGCTCTGTCCCAAAAGAAAGAGCGTCTACAGTTCCTGCGAGCCTTGTGACTGAAGCAGGTCTGTCGCTGCAGCACAGAGCAAATGTAAGCCTCAGCAAATCAAATGTCACAGTATCACACAACAAACCCAGTCATTGTTTGGAAGATGGGAATATCTTGGACGGGCCTGAAAGGACTGCCTTCCAAGCTGTGAACATGGTCAGAAATGCTTAATGTCCTCCGAATCTCAGAATGTGACCCTCTGTCCCTCGTAGGGCGTGATGATGCCAACCTGATTTGCGTCATGTGTCGCCCCAGCCATTTCTTGTATGATTGCAGTATGCACAGGTGAGCGCACCTGGTAAGGCTTCACCCCAGACTTCAAGAAGTAGGTCACCAACTTCTCGATGTTTGTCGCCTCACCGAGTATTACAAGATATACTCTCCCGAAATCTAACTTATTACGGAAAAAAAACGGCAGTCCATGTTAGTTGAATTTATGTTGTTTTTTACAAAGCCGGAATTGGTCCATGTTAGTTGTTATTTTGAAGCTGTGATTTTTGATGATTTTTGATGATTTTTGTCGCCATGAGAGGCTCATGCAGGAAGGTCCACGTTAGCTGAAATGGAGGGTTCAGCGCGTGGGTCATCCTGTTATCAAAAGTTTGGCAACAGGACGACTAACATAGATCCTGCCCAGGGTTCCCAAAACCTCCAATAGTATATCATAATCATTAGTTCAGCAAGTAGCCAGATTGGTAACATCGACCAGGAGTTTTTTCCTTATTCAATCTACTATATAAAATTGTTGATTTTGAAGTTTTTTTTGGGTCCAGTAAGGGTTCACCCCACAAAGAGTCACAAAGACATCCAAAAACAGTTGTGCCAGTCATGATTTTCAATCCAAAACCAATGTTTTGGCAACAGGACGACTAACATAGATCCTGCCCAGGGTTCCCAAAACCTCCAATAGTATATCATAATCGTTAGTTCAGCAAGTAGCCAGATTGGCAACATCGACCAGGAGTTTTTTCCTTATTCAATCTATCATATAAAATTCTTGATTTTGAAGCTTTTTTGGGTCCAGTAAGGGTTCACCCCACAAAGAGTCACAAAGACATCCAAAAACAGTTGTGCCAGTCATGATTTCTAATCCAAAACCAAAGTTTTGGCAACAGGACGACTAACATAGATCCTGCCCAGGGTTCCCAAAACCTCCAATAGTATATCATAATCATTAGTTCAGCAAGTAGCCAGATTGGCAACATCGACCAGGAGTTTTTTCCTTATTCAATCTATCATATAAAATTCTTGATTTTGAAGCTTTTTTGGGTCCAGTAAGGGTTCACCCCACAAAGAGTCACAAAGAAATCCAAAAATAGTTGTGCCAGTCATGATTTTCAATCCAAAACCAATGTTTTGGCAACAGGACGACTAACATAGATCCTGCCCAGGGTTCCAAAAACCTCCAATAGTATATCATAACCGTTAGTTCAGCAAGTAGCCAGATTGGCAACATCGACCAGGAGTTTTTCCTTATTCAATCTATCATATAAAATTCTTGATTTTGAAGCTTTTTTGGGTCCAGTAAGGGTTCACCCCACAAAGAGTCACAAAGACATCCAAAAAACAGTTGTGCCAGTCATGATTTCCAATCCAAAACCGAAGTTTTGGCAACAGGACGGCTAACATAGATCCTGCCCAGGGTTCCCAAAACCTCCAATAGTATATCATAACCGTTAGTTCAGCAAGTAGCCAGATTGGCAACATCGACCAGGAGTTTTTTCCTTATTCAATCTATCATTTAAAATTGCTGATTTTGAAGCTTTTTTTTGGGTCCAGTAAGGGTTCACCCCACAAAGAGTCACAAAGACATCCAAAAACAGTTGTGCCAGTCATGATTTCCAATCCAAAACCAAAGTTTTGGCAACAGGACGACTAACATAGATCCTGCCCAGGGTTCCCAAAACCTCCAATAGTATATTATAATCATTAATTCAGCAAGTAGTCAGATTGGAAACATCGACCAGGAGTTTTTTCTTTATTCAATCTATTATGTAAAATTCTTGATTTTGAAGCTTTTTTGGGTCCAGTAAGGGTTCACCCCACAAAGAGTCACAAAGACATCCAAAAACAGTTGTGCCAGTCATGATTTCCAATCCAAAACCAAAATTTTGGCAACAGGACGGCTAACATAGATCCTGCCCAGGGTTCCCAAAACTTCCAATTTTCCAGTCCCTCCAGTGCGCACGCGCGTTGGCGGAAAATGACAGTAGCAACCTTTGAGATTTCATCCGCTGTCATTTTCCGCCAAGGCGCGCGCGCGCGCATTGGAGGGACGGGAAAAATGGAAGTTTTCGGAACCCTGGGCAGGATCTATGTTAGTCGTCTTGTTGCCAAAACTTTGGTTTTGGATTGGAAATCATGACTGGCACAACTGTTTTTGGATGTCTTTGTGACTCTTTGTGGGGTGAACCCTTACTGGACCCAAAAAAGCTTCAAAATCAAGAATTTTACATAATAGATTGAATAAAGCAAAAACTCCTGGTCGATGTTTCCAATCTGGCTACTTGCTGAACTAATGATTATGATATACTATTGGAGGTTTTGGGAACCCTGGGCAGGATCTATGTTAGTCGTCCTGTTGCCAAAACATTGGTTTTGGATTGGAAATCATGACTGGCACAACTGTTTTTGGATGTCTTTGTGACTCTTTGTGGGGTGAACCCTTACTGGACCCAAAAAAAACTTCAAAATCAAGAATTTTACATAATAGATTGAATAAGGAAAAAACTCCTGGTCGATGTTGCCAATCTGGCTACTTGCTGAACTAATGATTATGATATATTATTGGAGGTTTTGGGAACCCTGGGCAGGATCTATGTTAGCCGTCCTGTTGCCAAAACTTTGGTTTTGGATTGGAAATCATGACTGGCACAACTGTTTTTGGATGTCTTTGTGACTCTTTGTGGGGTGAATCTTTACTGGACCCAAAAAAGCTTCAAAATCAAGAATTTTACATAATAGATTGAATAAGGAAAAAACTCCTGGTCGATGTTGCCAATCTGGCTACTTGCTGAACTAATGATTATGATATACTATTGGAGGTTTTGGGAACCCTGGGCGGGATCTATGTTAGTCGTCCTGTTGCCAAAACTTTGGCTTTGGATTGGAAATCATGACTGGCACAACTGTTTTTGGATGTCTTTGTGACTCTTTGTGGGGTGAACCCTTACTGGACCCAAAAAAGCTTCAAAATCAAGAATTTTATATGATAGATTGAATAAGGAAAAAACTCCTGGTCGATGTTGCCAATCTGGCTACTTGCTGAACTAATGATTATGATATACTATTGGAGGTTTTGGGAACCCTGAGCGGATCTATGTTAGTCGTCCTGTTGCCAAAACTTTGGTTTTGGATTGGAAATCATGACTGGCACAACTGTTTTTGGATGTCTTTGTGACTCTTTGTGGGGTGAACCCTTACTGGACCCAAAAAAGCTTCAAAATCAAGAATTTTATATGATAGATTGAATAAGGAAAAAACTCCTGGTCGATGTTGCCAATCTGGCTACTTGCTGAACTAACGATTTATGATATACTATTGGAGGTTTTGGGAACCCTGGGCAGGATCTATGTTAGTCGTCCTGTTGCCAAAACTTTGGTTTTGGATTAGAAATCATGACTGGCACAACTGTTTTTGGATGTCTTTGTGACTCTTTGTGGGGTGAACCCTTACTGGACCCAAAAAGCTTCAAAATCAAGAATTTTACATAATAGATTGAATAAAGAAAAAACTCCTGGTCGATGTTTCCAATCTGGCTACTTGCTGAACTAATGATTATGATATACTATTGGAGGTTTTGGGAACCCTGGGCAGGATCTATGTTAGTCGTCCTGTTGCCAAAACTTTGGTTTTGGATTGGAAATCATGACTGGCACAACTGTTTTTGGATGTCTTTGTGACTCTTTTTGGGGTGAACCTTTACTGGACCCAAAAAAGCTTCAAAATCAGCAATTTTACATAATAAATTGAATAAGGAAAAAACTCCTGGTCGATGTTGCCAATCTGGCTACTTGCTGAACTAATGATTATGATATACTATTGGAGGTTTTGGGAACCCTGGGCAGGATCTATGTTAGTCGTCCTGTTGCCAAAACTTTGGTTTTGGATTGGAAATCATGACTGGCACAACTGTTTAGTAGTAGTAGTAGTAGCAGTAGCAGTAGCAGTAGCAGTAGCAGTAGCAGTAGCAGTAGCAGTAGCAGTAGCAGTAGCAGTAGTAGTAGTAGTAGTAGCAGTTGTGCCAGTCATGATTTCCAATCCAAAACCAAAGTTTTGGCAACAGGACGGCTAACATAGATCCTGCCCAGGGTTCCCAAAACTTCCAATTTTCCAGTCCCTCCAATGCGCGCGCGCGTTGGCGGAAAATGACAGTAGCAACCTTTGAGATTTCATCCGCTGTCATTTTCCACCAAGGCGCGCGCGCGCATTGGAGGGACGGGAAAAATGGAAGTTTTCGGAACCCTGGGCAGGATCTATGTTAGTCGTCCTGTTGCCAAAACTTTGGTTTTGGATTGGAAATCATGACTGGCACAACTGTTTTTGGATGTCTTTGTGACTCTTTTTGGGGTGAACCTTTACTGGACCCAAAAAAGCTTCAAAATCAAGAATTTTACATAATAGATTGAATAAGGAAAAAACTCCTGGTCGATGTTGCCAATCTGGCTACTTGCTGAACTAATGATTATGATATACTATTGGAGGTTTTGGGAACCTGGGCCGGATCTATGTTAGTCGTCCTGTTGCCAAAACTTTGGTTTTGGATTGGAAATCATGACTGGCACAACTGTTTTTGGATGTCTTTGTGACTCTTTGTGGGGTGAACCCTTACTGGACCCAAAAAAGCTTCAAAATCAGCAATTTTACATAATAGATTGAATAAAGAAAAAACTCCTGGTCGATGTTTCCAATCTGGCTACTTGCTGAACTAATGATTATGATATACTATTGGAGGTTTTGGGAACCCTGGGCAGGATCTATGTTAGTCGTCCTGTTGCCAAAACTTTGGTTTTGGATTGGAAATCATGACTGGCACAACTGTTTTTGGATGTCTTTGTGACTCTTTGTGGGGTGAACCTTTACTGGACCCGAAAAAGCTTCAAAATCAAGAATTTTACATAATAGATTGAAGAAGGAAAAAACTCCTGGTCGATGTTTCCAATCTGGCTACTTGCTGAACTAATGATTATGATATACTATTGGAGGTTTTGGGAACCCTGGGCAGGATCTATGTTAGTCGTCCTGTTGCCAAAATTTTGGTTTTGGATTGGAAATCATGACTGGCACAACTGTTTTTGGATGTCTTTGTGACTCTTTGTGGGGTGAACCCTTACTGGACCCAAAAAAGCTTCAAAATCAAGAATTTTATATGATAGATTGAATAAGGAAAAAACTCCTGGTCGATGTTGCCAATCTGGCTACTTGCTGAACTAACGATTATGATATACTATTGGAGGTTTTGGGAACCCTGGGCAGGATCTATGTTAGTCGTCCTGTTGCCAAAACTTTGGTTTTGGATTAGAAATCATGACTGGCACAACTGTTTTTGGATGTCTTTGTGACTCTTTGTGGGGTGAACCCTTACTGGACCCAAAAAAGCTTCAAAATCAACAATTTTCTTTACTGTAATAGATTGAATAAGGAAAAAACTCCTGGTCGATGTTGCCAATCTGGCTACTTGGTGAACTAACGATTATGATATACTATTAGAGGTTTTGGGAACCCTGGGCAGGATCTATGTTAGTCGTCCTGTTGCCAAAACTTTGGTTTTGGATTGGAAATCATGACTGGCACAACTGCTACTACTACTACTACTATTACTACTACTACTACTACTACTGATATTACTACTACTGATATTACTACTACTACTACTACTACTACTACTAATACTACTAAACAGTTGTGCCAGTCATGATTTCCAATCCAAAACCAAAGTTTTGGCAACAGGACGACTAATATAGATCCTGCCCAGGGTTCCCAAAACCTCCAATAGTATATCATAATCATTAGTTCAGCAAGTAGCCAGATTGGCATCATCGACCAGGAGTTTTTTCCTTATTCAATCTATTATATAAAATTCTTGATTTTGAATTTGAAGTTTTTTTGGGTCCAGTAAGGGCTCACCCCACAAAGAGTCACAAAGATACCAAAAACAGCTGTGCCAGTCATGATTTCCAATCCAAAACCAAAGTTTTGGCAACAGGACGACTAACATAGATCCTGCCCAGGGTTCCCAAAACCTCCAATAAATAGTATATCATAATCGTTAGTTCAGCAAGTAGCCAGATTGGCAACATCGACCAGGAGTTTTTTCCTTATTCAATCTATTACAGTAAAGAAAATTGTTGATTTTGAAGCTTTTTTGGGTCCAGTAAGGGTTCACCCCACAAAGAGTCACAAAGACATCCAAAAACACTTGTGCCAGTCATGATGTGAGGAGATCATGCTATCAAAGCTGGTTCAGGTCCTTGTTAGGTGAAATCTTGCCACAAAAATCTACTCCCAAAAATCCGCATTTTGATATCTCCAGAAAATGTGGCTAACATAGACCCGTAGGAACGAGGCTTGAAAAACCATATCTGGTCCAGGTTAATTGAAAAACGGTTGAAAAATCAAAAAGATTGACAAACAAAGCTGCAACTTCTGTATCCAACTGCCTCTGGTCAGAGTCCATGTTAGCAATTTGGCTTCCCATGTTAAAAAAAAAGTTACGCGTAGTTCCTGGGGAATGCAGATATTACCAGGACGGTACGGAGGTCCATGTTAGCTGACAGTGGGAATAGCATTTATATCCACGTTAGATTTCATGAGTGTAATCCTTTTAATCCTTTTAATCCTTTTAATCCTCTAGGGGGTCCGGAATTCCCGGCCCAAGCCCTTGAGAAATATATTTAAATCCATTTAATCCTTTTAATCCTCCAGAGCCTTTTGGAGGATTAAAAGGATTAAAAGGATTTAAAGAATTAAATTGCTGGGCTTTTCTTGGGATTCTGGGAGGTCTGGAGGATTAAAAGGATTAAAAGGATTAAAACGATTAAACGGATTAAATCATTTAATCCTTTTAACCCTTTTAATCCTCCAGAGCCTTTTGGGGGATTAAAAGGATTAAAAGGATTAAATGATTTAATCCTTTTAATCCTTTTAATCCTCCAGATCCTTTTGGAGGATTAAACGGATTAAAAGGATTAAATGATTTAATCCTTTTAATCCTTTTAATCCTTTTAATCCTTTTAATCCTCCAGGGGGTCCGGAATTCCCGGCCCAAGCCCTTGAGAAATATATTTAAATCCATTTAATCCTTTTAATCCTCCAGAGCCTTTTGGAGGATTAAAAGGATTAAAAGGTTTAAAGAATTAAATTGCTGGGCTTTTCTTGGGATTCTGGGAGGTCTGGAGGATTAAAGGGATTAAGAGGATTAAAGGGATTAAAAGGATTAAAAGGATTAAGGATTAAAAGGATTAAATCATTTAATCCTTTTAATCCTGTTAATCCTCCAGGGCCTTTTGGGGGATTAAAAGGATTAAAGGGATTAAATGATTTAGTCCATTTAATCCTTTTAATCCTCCAGAGCCTTTTGGAGGATTAAAAGGGTTAAAAGGATTAAATGGTTTAATCCTTTTAATCCTTTTAATCCTCCAGAGTCCTTTGGGGGATTAAAAGGATTAAAAGGATTAAATGATTTAATCCTTTTAATCCTTTTAATCCTTTTAATCCTGTTAATCCTTTTAATCCTCCAGGGGGTCCAGAATTCCCGGCCCAAGCCCTTGAGAAATATATTTAAACCCATTTAATCCTTTTAATCCTCCAGAGCCTTTTGGAGGATTAAAAGGATTAAAAGGATTTAAAGAATTAAATTGCTGGGCTTTTCTTGGGATTCTGGGAGGTCTGGAGGATTAAAAGGATTAAAAGGATTAAATGATTTAATCCTTTTAATCCTTTTAATCCTCCAGAGCCCTTTAGGGGATTAAAAGGATTAGAAGGATTAAATGGTTTAATCCTTTTAATCCTTTTAATCCTCCAGAGTCCTTTGGGGGATTAAAAGGATTAAAAGGATTAAATGATTTAATCCTTTTAATCCTTTTAATCCTTTTAATCCTGTTAATCCTTTTAATCCTTTTAATCCTTTTAATCCTCCAGGGGGTCCGGAATTCCCGGCCCAAGCCCTTGAGAAATATATTTAAATCCAGTTAATCCCTTTAATCCCCCAGAGCCTTTTGGAGGATTAAACGGATTAAAAGGATTAAAGGATTTAATCCTTTTAATCCTTTTAATCCTCCAGATCCTTTTGGAGGATTAAACGGATTAAAAGGATTAAATGATTTAATCCTTTTAATCCTTTTAATCCTTTTAATCCTCCAGGGGGTCCGGAATTCCCGGTCCAAAAGGATTAAAAGGATTTAAAGAATTAAATTGCTGGGCTTTTCTTGGGATTCTGGGAGGTCTGGAGGATTAAAAGGATCAAAAGGATTAAACGGTTTAAAAGGATTAAATGATTTAATCCTTTTAATCCTTTTAATCCTCCAGAGCCTTTTGGTAGGTTCAACAGGGTTCCGGATAAAGTTCCGGGAGGCTTTGGTGCAGAGCCAGGTCAGGCTCAACAGGGCTCCGGGGTTCCGGAGAAGGTTCCGGGAGGCTTTGGAGCAGAGCCAGGTTAGGTTCAACAGGGTTCTGGTGAAGGTTCCGGAGAAGGTTCCGGGAGGCTTTGGTGCAGAGCCAGGTCAGGTTCAACAGGGTTCCGGAGAAGGTCTGGGAGGCTTTGGTGCAGAGCCAGGTCAAGTTCAACAGGATTTGTGGCCATTTAACTCACGGAAACCGAGCTGAAGTGTTTCCAGCGCTTGGCTTGGCAGCAGGCTTCAGAAAGATTAGTAAACATAAAACGTTGCGGCTGTTGGGCATACCACCGAAGCTTGTTTTCCACAGACATTTGCTGTGGATGGAAATTGCATGTCCCTTCAAAGTTGCAAGAATGCAGGGGTGAGGCATGTCACCCTGCCTTTGGCAGCATTGTAAGTGACAGCACACGAGATTTCTTGTAAAGAAGCAACACCCGGATGTTTGTTTGAAATTTCCTGGAACAAATATTTTTCGACAAGGGCCACATCACCACATGGGACTTTCAAAAAGCAATGCTCTTGAGCTGCATTGACAGCTGGTGAGCCTCCATCCACATTGTGCAAACAGACAACATCACCAGAAGTAATTGTTGCCCCAGAAAAAAGTTTACAACGAGAGCTCTGCATGCAAGGCATTCCCACAGGAACCACGCCAGCATTGCATAGGAATGCCGTCATCTTCTTTGTGGGGCCCCCTTTGCATTTTGTAGGCAGGTGCCTTCTCTAAACAGTCTTGACTCTTCACCCAATGTATAGATGTGCCCTGCAATGACAGACTTCCTCAGAGAAGTTTCCCAATAGGTAGTGTTGCACAAGACATTACCATGTTTTCTAGTGCCTTTGTGCTTCCCTTCCATGGTCCAGCATGCAGGTAATTGGCCATGCCTCTGGAGACTTTGACTATAATATGAAGTGACCAGTGCATCTTTGGCTCGAATTCTTCCGACCAGTCAGCTGCAACAGTTGCCTCCAATGCTGCTTCAACAAATGAAAGCAATTGCTTGTAGTCAGGCTTTTCCAAATCAGGGATGGATAGGCGATAGTCCAAAACTTTGCACCAAGCCAAAGAGCAAGTTGACCCCAGAAGACAAATGCCATTAGGCAAGCAACAAATTTGGACATAGTGTGCCAGCACCTGGTACAGACCCAGAATCTCTGAGGATGCATCTGAACTTCCCAGCTTTTTTGTGGCCTTCCACTGCTTTGGGCAGAAATAGCCTTTTCAAATTGCATTTGTGAATGGCAGGCTGGGCCCAAAGTTGCACAAAGCCATGTGCCTTCCAAATCTCAGCCACACCACTGGAAGCAAGCGGTTGGATCCACAAAAACAAATACCTAGTTCAGCACACCATTTGGGCAGAGCCCATGCATATAATCATGCATGTATTGGGTGATTGGTCTCAGAAGGTTCTGGGACTTCAGCTTGTCACTCAGCAAGAGTGAATGCTGGGAATAATCAACCCCAGAAGCCTGGCTCCACCTTCTTAACTCGGTTTTGTTGCACTCTTGCATCCTTGCCCACGAGGACAGGATTTCTTGGTCTGTTGCAACATCCAACAGAGAGTTTCAGTCTTTTAAGACCTCCCTGTAAAAGTACCTCAGAATGAGGATGAGCATATTTGTTGTCAAACATGTGCTCCAGGATCAACCTGAAACATTGGCCAATGCTGGCTGCCAGCTGTGAGACTTGCTCACTCCTCTTCCCGAGCAATGTCAACCAACTTTCAGAATTTGACAGCGTGGCCCCAAACTGGGCAGATGAACAGTAAATTGCCCATGTATTCCTAGAATTCCCTGCCAATTGGTTGCCAGGGTGCAGTTCATCTACATAAAGAATGCAAGACCAAGGGTTGTTGAAGGAACCAGGGTTGTTGTCATGTACCTTGTCAAAATAATCCGCAAAGCAGCCACCAGCTGCATAAGCACCAGCCAAATAGTTAAAGATGTTGGCAAATGCCAATTCCACAGGGTCCTCTCCCAAAATCATAGCTGAAGGCCAGCAATGACCTGCTCAACAAACTCTCTGATTTGTTTCCTTTTGTGACTAGCAGGAATGCCTTCCTGGGCTGCCAAAGTCAATATTGCTTCCAGGGCTGACTGGCTGCAAAATGGGATTCTCTGTTTAAAACTTTGCAATTTTGGAAAGTCTGGCATGGCTGGCTGGAAGCATTTCTTTGCAGAAAGGTGATAAAAGTAATCTTGGACAATGTTGGAGTATGACTGTGTGAAAGGCAAAAACTAGTGTTCCATGGCCTGCTGCGGAACCTGCTGCTAACATGGCCTCCAAATATGTCATTTGCAGATTTGGCACACATTGCCTTGGGCCAGGCCTTGCTTCATGCAGTAGCCTTGCAGAAAGCTGTGCCCACAATGCTGTGCTACTGATTCAAACATATTCAAACAAAAAAGCCCTTGCAGGCAAACGGATTTCAAATGATAGCTCTTGAAGCCAAAACTGAAAAACAACAAGCAGAACCAAGGGCAGCACTGCAAGTTAGTGGTCACTTACTTTCATGCTGGAAAATATGTCTAGATAAGTATGTCAAGAGAAAGCCTAAGCGTTTCTGTTTTCCCCCACTGCCTGTATGATTTACCATTGCTGTGTTTGCATGGTTATTTACCACAAGGCAGCCCACGATCTTTTGTCTGACCAAGGAAATATTTACACTTCCTTTTGTTCCCCTGCTGCCTTTCTTGTTACCAGTTGTTGTATTCCTGTCTTGAACTGAGACTGAGTCCCCCCAAAGTAGGGAGACTGGCACTTGTCACAGCCACTCACACTGCCACGGCATCTCACACATCCATAGATTCCTTTGAGGAAAGCTGGTGTGACATGCTTTGCTTCCTCAGCATTCTTCTTCACAATGGCCTTTTGCTTGGGCTCTGCTTTGGCTAGGGTTTTCTTAGAAGCTGGCCTCTTCATGGCAGTATCCAAATCATTGCCCTTCCTCTTGGTGAGCATGTGTTTGGCCTCAGCTTCATAATCCTCAAGGCTTTTGCCTGGGTGCCATCATTTCCTCCAGCAGGTGCAGCACAGTCAGAAGGTGCAGGTAGAGGCAAAACAGCTGGAACTGCCGGCAAAGCTTTGGGAGTCAGGAGTCCCTTGGGCCGGCCCCATCTGAGAGCAAGGAGTTGCTGGAAGGAGGCTTCTCCAAGCTATCATTGTTCAAGATTTTCTGGCTCAAGGCATCCAAAGCTCTGGCCTGTTTCTCCATCATGTCAAAGAGATGGGTGGTCACCATACTGTTTGTAGGATCTTTCCCTGTCGAAGGCTCTGCTGGCAACTGCTGAGAGGTTGCCTGTGGAGTGGCCACAGCCCTGAGTTCCTTGGCAGTTCCGCTCACCGTGACTTTCTTGGCAATGCTTCCAAGGTTTATCATATGACTGGTAGCGAGCAAGCAGAAAGCCTGCAAGTGTTTATGTTCAAATGGAAATATGTATACGTGTCCATGTGTGTGTGTGTTTCAGGGATTATGTCATGGCTAAATTTTGACTTCAAAATTATCAGCTTGAAAGCAGCCATCACCAAAGATTCTACAAACCCAGTGCCTCCCCAATGTCGTGGGGGCTAGGTGGGTACCTTGCCAAACCAGCATGCAGAGGTTGAGCCACCACAGCCTCGAACGTATCCAGCACAAAATTTGTACATGTCAAAAACTGGAGGCAAGACATTGGTGATTTCACCTGAAGGCTGACCAAAAAGGATGTCAAGTACTTCTTGGTGTCTTCTTTGAGGCTTTTCAACCCACACACTTTGATTCTTTTGATCAGCATGTGGGTAGCATCAACTGTGTTGATGCCATTCTGCATCTGCTGCCATTCGCTTTGGGACAGGTAGTTCCAAGGCGAGGTGTAGCCTGCAACCTGGTGGCCCCTTGGATTGAAGAGGCTGCCCTTGATTCGAGAAATGCTTGCAACTCTGCCTTCGTGTCAGCAGTCAAGATGCCATTTTGAACAGCATCAGGACGCTTCAAGAAGTTAGAAGCAGCGAGCATTTGGACACCATTCACTTTGGACTGCAAAGCTTCCTGCATTCGTGGCACCAGCTGTGAACCAGCGTTCCTTTGGTAAATCGCTTCCATATCACTAATCTCCTTGACTAAGTCCTCAACGTCCCAAGTAGCCATGGTGATCAAAGGATCTAGGCTAAGGTGAGCCCACAATTCCTATGGGCCCACTGCAGCAGAAGCAGAAGAGAATTGATTCTGCTAACCTTCAAAGTTAGAATTATGACAGCTCCTTTGGGCATGGGATAAAGGAGTTTAAGCCTTTACATGAAAGCCCCTTTGGGCAGAAACAATTTAGTTTACAAAATAAAATGAAAGCCCTATCAGCAAAACCTGTAGCAAGAGTCGGTGGGAATGGGTTCTGGGACCCTTTAAGGTTAGAAGCATATAAACTTCAGTGGGCTCTCATACCCAACCCTGGACCTTTACATGAAAGCCCCTTGGGCATAAACCACAATAGTTTCAAAATAGCAGGAAAGGCCACTGGGCCAGAAAAAAACAAGTACACCACATGGTGTTTTTTTAAAATATTTTTTCTCCCCCCACAGTATTTTGATTCCACCCAAGTATGTTTTCATCCAGGCTTTCCATGCACTATGGGCATACAGCTGCAGCTATCAGGCGCAGATAGCATCGCCAGAAGGAACAGGGACCCCAGCCAACATGTAACTGATTTTGATCAAGTTCTTCAGGCTGGCAGGCAAAAGATGTGGGCCTTCATTCTGCTTGAAGTGCTCAAGAGCATCCTGCCTGAGCAAGCGAGCAATTTGTTTACGTCTATCCTCATACTACCTGAGTTCCCGTATGCTTTAAAAACATGATGAATTTCAACCTGGTAACCAAGAATCAAAACCTGATTGATGAATCTCGACATACCAGAGGCTCTTCCATCCATTGGATGAGGTCCAGGTTTGAAACTGTCGAGATACCATTGGATCAGTGGCTGAACCCCGTGCCTGACCCCTATTACTGGACATCCTGACAGCTTACACCTTGACAAGAAAAATGCAAAGGACACATGTCTGATGCACTAATGGAACACCAAAACCTGAAGCATCAATGTGCTATACTTGTGACAGCTTCAAAAAATGAAAGCATCAATGTGCTTTTTGGCTAAAAAAATGAAAGCCCTAAAGGCTGCTTATGTAAAAACTACATTATTTTTTTGATAGTTGTGCCAAATAGTAAACCAAATTAATATCAAAATCTGAAAAGTAAACAATATACTATTGTAGGTTCAAGTTAAGGTTCTGAATTGAAATGCCAACTGTTTGTTTTCCAATTTAGATTTCTGAATTGACAGGAGATTGTTTGATTTTCAATTTGGAATTCTGAATTGAAATGGTGATCGTTTGATTTTCAAGGTAGATTTCTGATTGAAATGGTGAATGTTTGATTTTCTATTAGATTTCTGAATTTAAATGGCGACTGTTTGATTTTCAATTTAAATTTCTGAATTGAAATGGTGACTGTTGGATTTTCAATTTCGATTTCCGAATTGAAAATTGCGACTGCTTTATTTTCAATTTAGAAACAGAATTGAAATTCTTACTGTTTGATAGTTTGATATAAGGTTTTTTTAACCACCCAGGCTTTGCTGGAGTCAGTAAGATCTTAGGCGAGTACAAGTGTTCAAGCCATACTCACCCTCCAAGTTCTTTTGCCATCCACACTTTTTGACGTAGCCCACCAAAGCTGCCACATACGCCTTCACCCGTGAAACCTCTTCCCATCGTTATAGTAGGCATCTCATCCTGTGCGCTTCTCCAAGCTTCCAAGCAACTACTAGCCCAGAAACTTTCCTGAACCAACCTCCACTAGAAGTTCCTCGAGGAGGCACGAACTCTGGTACCTGAGAATGAACAATACTAAATGCATAGATCAAGAAACTTGAATCCCACACAGAAAGCAAAACCATAGAAACATATGATGCTTGAGAAAATGTATGAATTTCCTATCAGATACATCTTGAGTAGAGGACGGCCCAGTCGAAGCTTGAGAGCCTTTTTGTTTGGTGCAATAAAGAAGCTTCTTCACCTGGTCAGGAGTACAGGTCAACCTCCCCCATTGCTTCTGGAACTGGACCAGGTAGTTCTTTGGGGATGCATGCTGCTGAAGCCTCAGAGGGGGTACTTCAGGAGTGGCAGGTGCCAACAAACCAACATCAGGTTGAACTGGCAAAACCGTAGTTGCACTGGCTGGTGAAGACGCGCAGATACCTGGACTTGGGCCAGGTGCCATTGCCATAGAAGCTTCAAGTAGTGGTGCACCTGGGTGTTTGGCTTTAGAACCTTCCACTTCTCGCAGAAAACCAGATCCACTACTGGGCTCACCTGGTGGCTGTTCTGGCAGGTCAGGCATCAGGCCATCCATCTGCAGCCTGTATGCAAAGTTCACCAAGAGGTCCAAGGTCTGCTTTTGCAACTCTTCTTCATTCAAAGGATCCTGAGAGGGGACGACAGCGGGGCCAAAAACAATGAAGTGATGAGTATGACAAAATGAAGGGGTTGGCCGCCATCACCCTCCCTCTTCATCACTACAGGTGGAAGTGGTGGAACATGTTTGCATTGCTTTGTTGCTTGTGTTACATGCCCATGAGGTTCCTTTAAGGTTTTTTCTATAAAACTATGCTTAATACTAAGATTGCAACTGCAACTACAAACTCCTGACAACCAAAACATTCCCATGCATGAGCGCACAAGAGTCCCAAACTTGCATGTTCCAAAACTTTGTAGCTTGCAGGGATGGAAAGCAACACAATTGACACTGGAGGACTCTTCTGCCCAGAGTTCAAATTGGCGTGCGTTCGCGCGTGCTGGTGACAGCATCTCTTGGAGCAGAAAACGGACGCTGCGCAGGTTGAGGGGCAAGGGAAAAAATTGCGACTTTCTGTTGAACTTGCACACACATGTAGACATATTTACTTGTGTATATAGTATATATGCATATAGAATGACGTTTGATTACGTTTGTGCGAGGAGGAACGAAATAGACCCCAAAGGTCCCTGCCACATATATATATACATGTGTGTGTGATGATATATGAATATGGGTTCAATGAGGTACACCAAAAAAGGTTGAAGAATAGCTTGGTTTAGTGACTAAGAATGACAAAAGTTCTAGGTTGAATTTCATGGATTTTTGCGTTTCATGAATTCTGACCTACGCTTGCGTCTTTATTTCCCTCAGGAATGTTGAAAGAAACCGCCAGTGTCACCAAGCAGACACCATTTCCTCAACTTTCTGATGGGCCCTCAAAGGTGGGGAGAGCAAGTTGGCCAGACCCTCTGGACCCAGAATGCAATATTACTGTAAATTGGTTCACTCCTTTGCTTTTGGAACAGGGAGCAGAGGCTATGCACTGTTGCCATACTTAGGGGAGCCAGAGTTTGCAACGTGTCCTTTTCAAAATGTGCCCTTAACCTTGACCCAGTTGGGGGCTAGCCATCCCACGACGTAGTAACCAAGCAATGAGTTGCAATCATCGAAGCGCGGGTCCGAAATCATGTGCGGCATCGGCGTGCAGGACCCTGAGATGTGAGCTTGTGCTGCAGAGGAATTCCGCTATGCTGAAGTGATGATTCCAGATTTCTGAGTTCCCTAATCTGAACCATGCCGTGATATGTTTCAAAGCACATTTAATCAGTACAGTAGCCCACGTGTTTTTTTTGTGTTTTGTTCCATGTCTTGAATGACTGACCAGAATCTGGGGTATGCTGAGCCTCTCAAAGTCAGAGGCTCATGTTCATGGGATCCGGCCACGGCATCCACAGAAGATGTGTTCTGCGCAATGTGGGCGTTTCGTGAAACGGCCAAAAAAAATGAGAGAGTCCAAAATCCAAAGCCAACCAAAAAAAACATAGCTCCCAAAAAACATCCCAAGACCAGCAAGTTGACAATCTTGTTCCTCTCTATACTCCAAGTTCAGAAACATACTTCAACCCCAATTCTTGTGGTTTGAAGCCCCCCCTTAGTGGTTGGCCAAAAGCAACATGTTTGCATGATCAAAGTTTCTATACGTCTCCCATTGTGGGCTTCGCATAATGACCGCTGTTTTCAGGTCGGCTGTATGGAATCGGCCAACCTCCCTAAGGTCTGCAGCGGGATGAGGGGGTGCGCTGAGAGTCCCTAAGGGCCCCATGGTCCGTCATCATCCGTCATCCAATTATCAAGACATTCCTGTATTTTGCATGATGTTCAAATTTCACCTGGGTTACAAAATTGTGGCACCTTGAGACACGGGGCTCATTATTTCATTTTCGGCAGGTGTTGAGCATGATTGGTTGGTGCTGAAGTTCCGCTTAACCATCCAAAAAGGCGGTGTCTATTGCCAAAGTAGTGGATGTCGCGCGGGCTGTTTTGGGGTGCTACATTGTTGTATACTTTTATAACTTCTATAACTTGATGTGGTTTGGCTTGGTCAATGTTTGGAATGTGGTTTCCTATTTACCGTAAGTCGTAAGTCTTTAAAATTACCTTCAGCTGAGTCCTGTTTTTCCAAGCTACGAAGTGACATCACTAGTCAAGCACTGATGTATAATATAATATAATATAATATAATATAATATATATATAATTATATATACATATTTCATATAATATAATATATATATATATTCTTTTTTTTGCATTCTTACAGATACTGAACATCACGCGATCCCACCTGATTCATTTTGGGAGGATGGGTGGCTCAACAAGCAACCACTTCATCAAGATTCCAAATCTTCCCCATCCAGTCACACTCCCTATGTACATTTGAGCTCATTTGGCGCCTCCAAAACGCGCGTTCAAGGGTTGTCGTTTTGGGTGGTTTTGGTTGACCCACCTAGCCCCAGATTCGACCTTGCGGCCTCAGCTTGAAAGCGGAACGGAGTGGGTCAGTTTCATTTCTTGGTTTCATTTTCCACAGACCAAGGTTTCTTGTTGAAATTTGATGCGATATGTACTGTAGTTGTTTTCAAGGTGGTGTTGTCACTGTGAACTATACAATGCGTGTGTTTGTGTGTGTGCACCCGCATTTCTGAATGTTGCTCCCCAAACTTCCACAAGAGAGAGAGGTTGTTCGTGGCTCGAAGCTGCTTGAAGTAGAAAGACGGCTTTTGTTGATATTCAACACGAGCTGAACGATCAGACTCACCTTGGACCAATCAATAATCTGGCGGATTTCCACCAGGGTGCCATACCATTGCTCAATTTCACCCACCAGCACAGTTTGTGTGATGTTAACCCCTGTTTTAAACACTCGATGAGATTGCTTTCTGGGGGTGCCCGACAATACTTTGACACAGGTTTATAGAGTTGACATGAACGCAGACACGTTTGACAGGACCACGATGACTCAGAGCCAACAAGTACGACGGTGCAAGCGGCAACGCATTCGCAGGGGGGACCCAGCGGAATGGGTCACAGTAGTGGCAGAAATGTGGATTGATCATGTCAAGAGTTCATGCCTTATCCTGCTTTCTACTATATCTATACATTCTTGTACTGTACATAGTACCCCCAAAAGGATAGAGAAGTAAACAAACACAATTTTAGTGGGATTGTACTTTTTCTATCTTTTTGGACGTTGCTGTATGTAATTTTGGATGGTTGTATCCAAAATGCCAAGATGACAAAACGCATATATTATATTCATTTTTCACATGTATGCAGATGTTCACTATGATCCAATGGTTTTGTTGACTGATGATAATTTTGTGAGCATTGTAGGAGATGGTTGGCACTTTCCAAGTACCAGTTTTTGGTGCTATCCATAGGTGGGACCTCTCACAGTCATTCAAGGTCCATGAATGGTTGATGATGAAGTTACCCCCTCATCAGTTCAACTTGTGGCTTCACACGTTGATGAGGGCACTTTCAATGATGGGCCCCATGGTTTCCGATCTTGACGGTTGGCATCTCCTCATCGTTTAGTTTAGTGTAGTCGAAGGATGACTCTTTTGGTACCCAATGTTTGATTCATACTTGGTGAATCATCCTACTGTACCGAGTTTGTATATCCCACTTCGCCCACTTGTAAGCACGCATGCAACCTCCTCACAGCCTACCCTTAGTTGCCTTAGTTCTTCTACTAGGATGAAACACATTATGCGCTTGGTGCGCTCAGGCCTCTCAGCAGCGTCGCAACACCGTCGAAGGCAGCACAAAGGGCGTAGGAAAACCTCAACAAATCTTGGGAACAAAAAAAGTCCGTGCTAAGAAATGTGTTTGCCTTTTTTTCTGGGGTGGCTAAGCTCAAGGTTGGATGTAGCCATGTTTGCCAACAAACTTAGGGGATATGAGTACGATAGAAACCTGTAGAGTAGAACATTGGATACATGTTTGACATCTAACCAAGAAAATGAGGACGGTGCATATGTATGTGGCCACACCTCGAAAGCATGGATTCCTGCAATTCAAATCGTTATAAAGCCGTGGTACGGGTACACCTTCACTCACTCTACAATTTCCTGACTGGGATGATCACCCAGGTGTTGCTGGTCGATTCCTCATGATGAAGTGGATTTGGCTGTGTTGTTTTTTTCCTCACAAGAATAGAAGGAAGGATGTCTTGCCCTTTTTTGCGTTCGTTCAGTGACTTGGCAATCGACTATGAAGCGAAGAGAAAGTGCATGCACAACATCTACATCTATCCCCAACATTTAGCCCCACTTTTCATTTATTCTAAGATTCTATCACCATGTGTGAGTCAGTCCTCAACCTGATGGTTGCAAGCTAGCAAGCCTTCTCCCATGTTTGTTGGTTCATGTTGGTTCTATAGATTTCTATAGTCATATAGTCATGTTATTTGGGCGACTCTCTCTGTGGTATTAACTGTATTGTTGTTTGGCTCTTCCCCTCCAGGTCAGGTCTAGGCGCTAATGGACACCCTTGACTCTGATGAAGTCCGAACATGCTTTCATGAGTGCCTTGATGAATGGGTTATGCATGGTTGTGCCCTCCCACATCTGAGTTCATTAAATACCAACCGGTTCCAAACGTTCTGCAAATGCCAGCGCCTTTACCATTTTATCCCACTTGGGTTTGTCCAAGAATATGGTGAAAAGATAATTTGAACGAGGAATGATGATTATATGTGATTCAAAACCGTACGAGATGTTGGTGTACCCGGTGTACCCTACCTTGACTCCTTGAGACAACATGACATGAAGAGAATGCCTTTTACCCTTCCTCCCAGCAACGTGCCAGGTCTCGACGTCAGGTTTCACCAGCCTCTCGCGGCTACTCAAGGCGCTGCCACGCCCGAAAGAAGAGGGATGCACCCTATGAAGTGAGGGGGCCTAATGGCAAATTGAATTGCTGCAGAATATTTGTTTCATTTTGAGAATATGAAAATTGAGTTTATCGGATGCTTTCAGGTTACTTACCAACTTGAAACACCCTGAAATTGTTGGGTGGGCTTGCCCAGGCGTGGAAAGAGACAGCTAGGGCAGCTAGGGCGACCAAAAACTGGTTACTAACTGGCCTAAAGAGCTTGTCATTTTGAGGCTCTGAAACCGTTCATTTTTGGAGGAGCCATATCCACATGGGTGGAAGTTCACCCTTTTCTGCCAATATGGGATGGAAGCAAACCAAGAAGGCCCAGAAATCGATGTGCAAAATTGATGTTTTAACATGTTTCAACCTGTTTTACTCGTATTTAACCCCCTCTTGTGATGCTCAATGGTGCTGAGAGTCACTGACAATATGGGTTTGTCCTCAACCGGGGGACGCCCCCAGATTTCAATTTGAATAGGGCGAGTAGGGAAAATGATGATGAACATATGACATATGAGATACTAAGCGTCTTCTATGCCAACCAATCCGCGACTCAGATGGAAGAGATCGCTGACAAGTAGGATTGACTTGGTGAGAGTTGCACCGCAAGGAATCGATAGATGAACAATGATGAACATGCTAGTTTAGTACGTTCCTACTGCGTTTGAAATGAGCTGTGGGAAATCATGAATCTTTACTAAAAGCCAACCAAGACCAGAAACATCCAGAAACAAAGGATTTGCATCCAAGGATATCCAAGGTAGATGCTAATTCCATCTATATACATGAGATATCATGAGATCAATAGCAACATCTAGTATGTTCAATCAAAGCAAAATCTAGATGTTTGTTGGTGAAGTTGCCAGGGAACTCACAATGACCCCGCCAAAAAGGCTGCTTGTATGTGCAATCATCCCAACAATATCCAACAATGGTCAGTATTTCAGGTTCAGAAGTTCAGAACAATACAATATGTCTAGATTTAATCAGATGCATGGGGGGCCATCGGCAATGACCCCATTTCCACCCAGCTTTTTGACACGGGCCCAACCACCCTCATTTACACATCCACACTCGGTCGTCCAGGCGCACAGCTAGGCACTGGTGCTGCATGAGCGCATCTAGGCACCATGACTTAGCCACCTGACTTGGATCCCAAGTAGTGGCTATTGCAGACTTCATTATGTGCTAAACCGCATACCTATGCCGATATCATTCTTCTAATGTTGGCGGGGTTCGCAGATTGGGGGTTGCTGTTCGTCTTACCAAAGTATCAAGATTTGGGCCCAATGAAATGAGTTGTTTTTCCTCGAATTATATATATGTTACAGCGGTCTGAGACTTGATTTTCAGATCCCCCGTTGTACCGGTAATTTTTTTCCTGTGACTCCACTTCGGCGAATAAAAATGCCAAGTCAGGTAAAAATCATCAAAAAATGGATGTCGCAAGGTTGGGGTTCAGGAAAACAAATGTTGGAGCCAGGAAAGCAGGATTAGTAACATAAGGTTGTACCACAGGATTTTATATGTTTCGAAGATTTGCATTTGTGGAACAGGATTTTAATTTGTTTGCCCGGGAAATTGCAACTTGGTTGTTGGCTTAAATCTGTTGGGTTGTACCCTTTGGAAATCAATTCCAAAAGGTTGTGGACCAAACGATTTAAGGCATTTTTTTCCAGGACTAGACCCTTTTGAGCGGTACCACGGGGGATATTTTCAGATGCGCATTTTCGACCAACACGAATGTCTGCCTGATGATTTTAGATGTCTTATCATGTTTCATAATCGTTCCTACTTTCCTACTTGGGAAGAAGGTGCCAACGAGGCCAACATCCACCAACCAGATGCGGGTCTCCATGGCCAAACGAGAATGTAACGGAATATGGTTTCGAGCTACATCCGAAGCCTGTCAAGCCCACGTCCCTTACAGCTGCAGATCTTATGTTGGTGACATAGTTTTACAATGTGTTACATGTTATTTCTGGGATTTTTTGGGTTAAAAACGAAACACTGCAAAGCACGTACATCGCAAGATTGCATGGTCTGCCCACATCTTTGTATGTTCACCATGGCACCCCCAGTGCCTTGGTTTCCAACTCTAGATGGATCTTCCAAGAAGATTTTTCCAGGTGACTAGTTGTTTCTAAGCCATTCCTCGTGTGGTTTTCAAGTTATCATGAGTCATGGTTACCTTTTCTTCAGATCGCTCTCCTGTAGATAACCACAGGCATTCTCAAGCGATCTTTGCATCCCCTGTGCGGGCATAAGCCCGGGTTTGTTGATGGTGGCCTTTGGTCGTTTCAGAAACCAAGCGGAATCACAGCGTGCAGCAGTCATAAAACTTCCTTTGTGGTATCCTTCCCTGCTTCCAAAGCTAATTATTTCAAGTGGCCTTGCATGTTGTTCCAGACAAGTTTCAGAAACTTGCAAATTCAGATTTGGACGTTTTTTTGGAAGCAGACTTCAGAGTGATGAGAGGAAATCATAACACTGGGTCACCATCTACCTGCGGGCGCGTCCATTGGGAATCCTCCATTTGGATGGTTCCTGAGGTTGGCTAAGGTGTGAGCCATTGGTTTGCGAAGTTTTGTTCAGCCACAAGGCATAAAGAGAAAAAAGATGGAAGGAAGATGGTAAAATCCACTGAGAAGTCATTTTTGACGTTCAGGGCTATCTCAGCTTGGTCACAATGCACAGCACTCGCAATTGGCTTTTTAGCCAGCTATTTAATCACCTAGCCTAGCCAACCTCAGGGAACATCCCAAGCACTGTATCTTTTCGCGCCATTTTTTCACCTGTTCATCTGCCATCGTGCGCAAATCGCATAACGCAGGGTCGATCAGGGGCAGGGGGGTTCAGATCTTGGTACATTGGCCAACAAGCTGGTTTTTACCGGGGAGATTATTTCGACCTTACTGAGGGAGAAAGTCCAGAAATGATTGTACACGAAACTATTCCAATGATGGCTAACACGATATAGCGTTTGTGAATCTTGTGAATTATTAAAATTAGCCTGCAAACAGTTTTGCAGACATGAACGTAAACTCAAGATTTGACTGGTTGGATTCACATACAACCCAGCACGAGTAGCAGTATTGGCAAATCTTTAGCAAACAGCAAACATGTTGGTTACAATTATTCATACTGTTTCATGACATCATTCTATCTACAATTATATACTGGTACGTATGTATATGATGAACATTGATAAACTATATCATATATATATATATACACTGTATACAGTATCAATGTCTAGGTGAATATGTCATGTAGAATTATATCGGTATACAATGTATACATGGGACCATATATGTATATACTGTATGTGTGCGTGTACACGTCCCCAGCAGAAGGTTTGAGAATGACCATAGACTCAGCTTGTGGTCATGCCCATGGGCAAATGATCTTGTAGTTTGGGAGGCTGCAGAACTGCTGTGGCTTGCGGCAGTTGGGAGCTTGGAAGTCAATACGCTAGAGATACATGATGATACATGTAAAAAGTAAAAAGTATACACACTCAAGTTTTACTCCGACAATTTCGGAGATTTTACTTACTGTATTCTTGTGTGGACTATGATGTCCAAGGTACCGGATGTTGGATTCTTGCCCATTGAGAGTAATTTTGTATGTAATCTTCTGGAGAAGGGTATGCTCATAAGATCTCATAAGTCATAAGATTGTTTGCCCGGAAATATCAGGGTTGGGAGAGAAATAAGGTGTTCTATGCTGTGGGATGTGGGCCGTAGACCCCCCTGTAATAGATTTGCTTCCCATCCAGAACCATGGGAGCAATGTTGCCAGACAGTCAGCGACATGCTCGCTTCAATCAGATCCCACGTATGAACAAATCGCTTGAGGTGCTTTCAAAGGTGAATTTACTGCCCGTCCTGGCAGCCTGGCAGTTAATGATGTACGTTGATCCTGGAGATGTCTCGAAATTGGCCAGCATGAAGGTGTTGGAATCGGGACGACCCTCAATCTTTTTTGAAAATGCTTTGTAATTTCCATCCCAGCAAAAACTGATTATGAGAGGAGCCAGTCCAAGTCGCAACCATTTCCAAACTTCAGGCACCATCCCAGTAAACCCTTTCTGACCGTGACCAACTCTAGACTTCCATCCCTGGGTGCCCTTGCCGCGTGGCACGGGGTCACCACCATCGCAGCGTTTGGCCGTACTCTGGGGGAACAAAGCAGCCCCGGGGGGACATGCTGAGTCACCAGCGCTTAAGCAAGTCCAAAAAGGGTGGAGTCATGCAGGCTGGCACTGAGAGGAAGATCATGCACAGATTGATATTACAGGGGTTTTGTTTTCCAAATGGAAATAGGTTAATTATGGTTGATTCCTATGATTTTCCTTTGAACAGTAAGGTGAACGACAATAACTAATAGCTACCAGCTAATTCTTGCATGGGAAAAATGGGATGGTGCTTCAGTAGGTTGAAACGCAAAGACACAAAGCCAAACAGGAAATTGGAACACACTCAACCAAAAAAATGTATATCAAAGTGGCCTGGGTATATCGCGGTTTATTGTGCAGGTATGTGTCATGGTTTATATGGTTTATCACGGAAAATCACTCTACTATATATTTAAGGGCTGCCGCCCCCCTGCCGCCGACCCCAGGGGTGTTGGCCGACGCGAAATAGCGGCAGTAACCGAACAGAGGCTGAAGACGAGCCCGCAGGCGACACTTGGCGCGACGGGCGAAGCCACTGCGGCCGCAGACTTCGACAGCGAAGGGCCTGCGCGAGCGGCAAGCGGCGTGAACGCCGCGCACGAGGTGCCCCCCGCGTGCGGTCCCCAAACGAACACGGACGCCACATTCTACTACACGTGCCCGTTTTGTGAAGCTACCGTCAGTAGCAGTGTGCGTTCTGGCCAAGTAAATCACCGCAGGCACTGTGGCAACCGTTTTCGGGTCAAAGATGGATGCGTCGCAGGAAAGAAGAGGGTGTATCAGTGCCCGTTTTGCGCGGGCGAAGTGAGCAGCAATGTGATGACTGGGCAAATCAACCATCGCAGCGTGTGCGGCAACCAGTTTTATGTATTTTTATGTAAAGACAGGCAAAGTCAGCGATGCGACGCGAAAACATATGCACACATGCCCGCAGTGCCGAGCGATCGTGTGGTCGGCATGCGCCTCAGGCCGAATCCGCGTGCAGCACACCACACCAGCGGGACGCCCGTGCGCACAGAAGAGCTGGACGAGCCAAGGAAAGAAAGAAGCATAGGCAACCAACGGCTTTCGGACGCCAGCAGAAAATCTGCAGGACAGCGCCCGGCAGATGGCCAAGGGCGCCGGGAAGCATTTAAGGCCAGGCTGCTGCCTAACGTTGCTTTCTGAAGCCAGTAGAAAATCTCAGGGCTACTGCCTCACGTTGCTTTGTGAAGCCAGTAGAAAATCTCAGGGACAGCGCCCGGCAGATGGCCAAGGGCGCCGAGAAGCATTTAAGGCCGGGCTACTGCGCCGGGAAGCATTTAAGGCCAGGCTACTGCCTAACCTTGCTTTCTGAAGCCAGTTGAAAATCTCCAGGACAGCGCCCGGCAGATGGCTAAGGGCGCCGGGAAGCATTTAAGGCCAGGCTACTGCCTCACGTTGCTTTCTGAAGCCTGTAGAAAATTTCAAGGAAAGCGCCCGGCAGATGGCCAAGGGCAACGGGAAGCATTTAAGGCCAGGCTACTGCCTAACGTCGCTTTCTGAAGCCAGTAGCAAAATCGCACGGAAAGCGCCCGGCAGATGGCCAAGGGCGCCGGGAAGCATTTAAGGCCAGGCTACTGTGCTTTCTGAAGCCAGTAGAAAATCGCAGGGAAAGCGCCCGGCAGATGGCCAAGGGCGCTGGGAAGCATTTAAGGCCAGGCTACTGCCTAATGTTGCTTTCTGAAGCCACTAGAAAATCTCAGGGAAAGCGCCCGGCAGATGGCCAAGGGCGCCGGGAAGCATTTAAGGCCAGGCTACTGCCTAACGTTCCTTTCTGAAGCCAGTAGAAAATGTCAGGGACAGCGCCCGGCAGATGGCCAAGGGCGCCGGGAAGCATTTAAGGCCAGGCTACTGCCTAACGTTGCTTTCTGAAGCCAATAGAAAATCTCACGGCTACTGCCTCACGTTGCTTTCTGAAGCCAGTAGAAAATTTCAGGGACAGCGCCCGGCAGATGGCCAAGGGCGCCGAGAAGCATTTAAGGCCAGGCTACTGCCCCGGGAAGCATTTAAGGCCAGGCTACTGCCTAACGTTGCTTTCTGAAGCCAGTCGAAAATTTCAGGGCTAAGCCTCATGTTGCTTTCTGAAGCCAGTAGAAAATTTCAGGGACAGCGCCCGGCAGATGGCCAAGGGCGCCGAGAAGCATTTAAGGCCAGGGTACTGCGCCGGGAAGCATTTAAGGCCAGGCTACTGCCTAACGTTGCTTTTTGAAGCCAGTAGAAAATCTCCGGTAGATGGCTAAGGGCGCCGGGAAGCATTTAAGGCCAGGCTACTGCCTGACGTTGCTTTCTGAAGCCTGTAGAAAATCTCAGGGACAGCGCCCGGCAGATGGCCAAGGGCGCCGGGAAGCATTTAAGGCCAGGCTACTGCCTAACGTTCCTTTCTGAAGCCAGTCGCAAATGTCAGGGACAGCGCACGGCAGATTGCCAATTTGCCAAGGGCGCCGGGAAGCATTTAAGGCCAGGCTACTGCCTAACGTCGCTTTCTCAAGCCTGTAGAAAATCTCAGGGAAAGCGCCCGGCAGATGGCCAAGGGTGCCGGGAAGCATTTAAGGCCAGCCTACTGCCTAACGTTGGTTTCTGAAGCCAGTAGAAAATCGCAGGGAAAGCGCCCGGCAGATGGCCAAGGGCGCCGGAAAGCATTTAAGGCCAAGCTACGGAAGGCTGCCAAAAGCGCCGGCAAGGGCGCTGCGGAGCGTTTGTACGAAAGCTACTGCCTAACGTTGCTTTCTGAAGCCACTGGAGAAGCTCGAAGGAAGCGCCCGGCAGATGGCGAAAGGCGTGCGCGGAGGAGCCGGAAGGCGGCCAAAAGCGCCGGCAAAGGCGCGGCGGACCGTTTGTAGGCAGGCTACTGCCTAACGTTGCTTTCTGAAGCCAGGAGAGGAGCATCTGCCGGGCCAAGGGCGCTGCGGAGCCTTTGAAGCCAAGCCTGGGCCAAGGCCTAACGTTGCTTTCTGAAGCCAGTAGAAAATCTCAGGGGAAGCGCCCGGCAGATGGCCAAGGGCGCCGGGAAGCATTTAAGGCCAGCCTACTGCCTAACGTTGCTTTCTGAAGCCAGTAAAAAATCTCAGGGAAAGCGCCCGGCAGATGGCTAAGGGCGCCGGGAAGCATTTAAGGCCAGGCTACTGCACCGGGAAGCATTTAAGGCCAGGCTACTGCCTAACGTTGCTTTCTGAAGCCAGTTGAAAAAGCGCCCGGCAGATGGCCAAGGGCGCCGGGAAGCATTTAAGGCCAGGCTACTGCCTAACGTTGCTTTCTCAAGCCAGTAGAAAATTTCAGGGCTACTGCCTCACGTTGCTTTCTGAAGCCAGTAGAAAATCTCCGGGACAGCGCCTGGCAGATGGCCAAGGGCGCCGAGAAGCATTTAAGGCCAGGCTACTGCGCCGGGAAGCATTTAAGGCCAGGCTACTGCCTAACCTTGCTTTCTGAAGCCAGTTGAAAATCTCCAGGACAGCGCCCGGCAGATGGGCGCCGGGAAGCATTGAAAGCCAGGCTACTGCCTCACGTTGCTTTCTGAAGCCTGTAGAAAATTTCAAGGAAAGCGCCCGGCAGATGGCCAAGGGCGCCGGGAAGCATTTAAGGCCAGGCTGCTGCCTACCGGCAGATGGCCAAAGGCGCCGGGAAGCATTAAGGCCAAGCTACGGAAGGCTGCCAAAAGCGCCGGCAAGAGCGCTGCGGAGAGTTTGTACGCAAGCTACTGCCTAACGTTGCTTTCTGAAGCCACTGGAGAAGCTCGAAGGAAGCGCCCGGCAGATGGCGAAAGGCGCGCGGAGGAGCCGGAAGGCGGCCAAAAGCGCCGGCAAAGGCGCTGCGGAGCGTTTGTAGGCAGGCTACTGCCTAACGTTGCTTTCTGAAGCCGGTCGAAAATCTCAGAGCTACTGCCTCACGTTGCTTTCTGAAGCCAGTAGAAAATCTCAGGGACAGCGCCCAGCAGATGGCCAAGGGCGCCGAGAAGCATTTAAGGCCAGGCTACAGCGCCGGAAAAGCATTTAAGGCCAGGCTACTGCCTGACGTTGCTTTCTGAAGCCAGTTGAAAATCTCCAGGACAGCGCCCGGCAGATGGCTAAGGGTGCCGGGATACTGCCTAACGTCGCTTTCTGAAGCCAGTAGAAAATCTCAGTGAAAGCGCCCGGCAGATGGCCAAAGGCGCCGGGAAGCATTTAAGGCCAAGCTACGGAAGGCTGCCAAAAGCGCCGGCAAGGGCGCTGCGGAGCGTTTGTAGGCAGGCTACTGCTTAACGTTGCTTTCTGAAGCCAGGAGAGAAGCATCTGCCGGGCCAAGGGCGCTGCAGAGCCTTTGAAGCCAAGCCTGGGCCAAGGCCCGGCACATGCCTATACAAGCAAGTCGCACGAAGCCACTAGAGAATCTCTGGGTGCTCCTCGGACGCGCTCCCCCTGCAGATGGCTGGGGTCGGCGGATATATATATATATATATATATATATATATATTGTCTCAAACCTTGGATGAAATGGGTAGCGGTCAAACAAACCAGAACCCCTCGTTACCATGAAAATCAATTTCCGGATGAGTTCCCATTCAGCCATTTTAGATGTCCAAAGTTGAAGGTATTTCTAGTTCTTAGTTTTTCAGCCACGATTTTGTTTTCGATGAGAACCAGTTTTCAATGATTACGAGAGTTCGCGTCAAGCTAGAGGGACAATGTTTGCCAATAAACATGTTTCAGAGGGTTGGAACAATCAGGTGCATTGACCTTGTCCACGTGCATTGTCCCTCTGGGTTCATTCCATGGCATGCATCAGCTTCACTGGACCTGGAGAATGACAGCTTGGCATTTTCAGCTGGCAGTGGTAGGAATGGAGGGCGACCCTATGTCAATCAGCGCACAGATGTCCTTGTCCCAGTGCTTGACGGGATACAGTAAGATAGATCCGCAACCCCCCAAGGTTCACCACCAAAATAACTAATATAATGGCAACTCGTATGCCGAACCTACCGCAAAATGTATCCCCCATTTCAGGACATGATGGCTACCCTGTGCCATAACCAACAGTCGCGCCATGGAAACAGATGCTAAGCCTTGAGTGTGTCATGTCTAGTTGCCTTGTCGCAAAGTTCAGGATGCAATCAATGATTTACAGGCGTTGTGACAAATTCAAAGACCTGGGGCTAGATGACATGACCTGGTTGGTAGCTCGCTTGTAATTTCCACCTCCGGACCTCGGGTGATCTACTTAATGGAATTTTGAGTGAGGCCACCAATCAGTGCTCTTAGATTGGAACCCATTGGAACCCATTGCAGCCCAATGGTCGGGTGATTACACGGGCGGATTGGAAGAAGCCCCGCGCTGCAACCAAGCCATGGCAGGTCGTTTCCCCAGCGTCTTGTTTTTCCCACTGATGTTGACTCCTTTTCTTCGTTCACTGTGATCAAGCCACACCATGATAGCCATTCATACAATATATCAAAATCAAGTTCAACATCTCATTCAGACATATCTAGATAATTACTCAAGATTGTCATGTTCACCATGATCACAGTCGGTATCATCAGCATATGATAGCATATATCAGCGTCAGGATCAGCATATTCATCATCATCATCATCAACATCATCAACATCAACATCATAATAATAATCATCATCATCCTCCTCGTCGTCGTCAGCGTCAGCATCATTGTCATCGTCACCATGATCGTCATTGTCATCGCCATTGCCATCGCCAGCATCATGTTCAGTCGATGCTAATTCCTAGCTGCATTGACAGGATGCTGGCATTTATCGATATTTATCGTTGTCTATCCTTTTTTGCATGTATCATCACAATTTGATGTTTGTTTCCGTGGGGTTAGTGGTTTTTTCCATCCCCGGGAAGCTTGTTTAAGATAGATAGCAGTCGTCTTCACAATCATTCTTTCTTTGTTGTTTGAATTCATCAAACTCACACCTAGGGCTTGCGTTCTTGATGTTCCATGATGTTTCATCAATTGTCCATTTCGCGTGTGAAACTTCTCATTAAACGATTCATTTGGTCGGAGGTCTCTTGATTCAAATGATTAATGGTTGCTTCAAATCTGGGCCTTAGAAAATCCCTCTAGCTGATGGAAATTGTTTATCACTGTGGCAACGTGGGATGACACAACCCCAAACATGACAATGTTTTGGCATGTTTTGACCATTTGATATGTTTTGGCCATATATCTCCAGTCCGTTTAGCAAATAGATTCATACCAAGGAGTGTTTGAGTGGCTGGGGCAGGGTCGTGGTGGTAATGTGGTGCGGAGTTGCGCACGGGGGTACAGTAGGAGGGCCCAGGACCGGGTTATTATGCAATGTTATATAATGTTATATTATATACATATATATATATATATTGTATACATACATTATTACGGTTGCTTTTAAACTGCTTTATGTGTTTTCATACGTGCTAGAACATCTAGTCATCTAGAACATTCTTGGGTATGGGTCCCATGTGGGTTCTCAAAGATTGGATGGTCAAATGTTCGAAACAACCCGTCGATTGATACACTGGTTTGTACCCCGCTCACCAACCATCAATCCTAACTCCATCAATTCCACCAGTTATGTTTATCACACGTTGTTTATTGGTATTTGATGTATTTTGGTTTTTGCTCGCGGATACTCCCAAAATGGCAATGTTGATTGGGAATAGATGATCAACCATGATGCCTATGGACTTGGGGAGTTTCCAACCCCAAATAAAACAAAAACAAATTCAAAATTAATAGGACAAATGTTGGCTGTCTAATTCCTGTGAAGCTCCTATCGGACCATTGAGGCTATGAGGCCGCCGATGCGGCAGGGCACTTCAGCACCCAGCCCCGCCAGGCGCCCAGAGAAGAGGTGCAGCAGATTTCGACCAGCGGTGGGTTCCTTCACTGCGTGGATTTGAGGAAGGGAACAAAGGGAACACCCACCAGGAAATTATATGAAATTGTACTGTTGTGAAGCGTTTCCCTTCAACTGGTCTTGGGATTGGTAGTTGGTAGATTCATAAACACCAGTGGAAGGGTATCTCCTTGTTGAATAAACAAGAAATTCTCGGAATCCAGTATGCTTTGGGTTCTCACGATTGTTGATCCCTCACGCATTGGAACCACCACAGCTATCATTGCAATCAAATGGCAAGACTTATTGCACAATCAGCCTTGGAATCGTACAGGATATTATGTGTATCTTAGGCTTATCATTATTCATGGCCAGACGCCTTGTCAATCTCCTGCCATCAATGAACAGCCCCTTCCTAGATCTGAAGTGGGCACCACCGGAACAGGTTGTTTGTTGAGGAGTTAATTGGGATTGTTTTACGGAACCCTGCTAAAAAGGCCCCCGGTTGTTAGATATTATTAGTGGGGTTATCAAATGGAATTGAAAGTTCGTGCCCATACAACGCACCATTGGGATTGCGACTGGGATTGGCCGGCTGGCAAAAGTTCATTATAAAATCATAAGAACAAATAACCACCGAGCTAGTCATAGCTGGGCCAATCATCTATTTTATTTAGCTGGTAGTGCTTAGGTTCATGACCCATACTCTATTCGTATAATAAATCCTTTGGAAAGGGAACACGGTAGTGGAAATTGGATCATTTGGAACTAGAAAATTCTATGCACATGGTGCTTTTCCAGCAAACAATATTAGGTTGCCGGACGAAAAGTTCCCTCTTATCCTTTGATGGGTACACCCCCTATGTTTGCTGATTCACCTCCTATTTTTGTTCAGGCTTTGCCAGTTAAACCCAGGACATAGGTTTTCTGGCAAATTCTGAATGTTTTGCCGGCGATATCCCCATGTTTGTTGCTTGAACCTACATTTTTGATCATTTTTGCTGGTTAAATTTCAATTTAAGATGGTTAAGTCCGGTTAAGTCATGTTGTCAGACGTCCCAATTGTTTCGGCGTTTCTCTTTGCAGAATCCGCACCTGGGAGCACCTGGGAGGCCAGCCCTCCCGGCACCGCGCCGGACTTTGACTTCGACGAGCTGGATGCGGACGCCGGGAAAACAGGGCGCTGGAATGATCCCTGCATCGTTGATGCTGAGATATGCTGAGTTAGCTTGGGGGGTTCTTTCTCCTTGAGTAAATAACATCCTTGGCAACTAAAAGTTGTGTTTCTTGCAGTGTGTGGTGTGTAAGGCAATGGTAAAGGATATGCCAAACCTAATGGTAGCCAAGCCTGTTCATCATATTGTTTTGACTTGATCTTCGTTGAAACTAGAGAATGACTGGTGTTTCGATTTGCAGTTGGAAAAATGGTAGACCCAGATAATGCTCCGATCTCAATCGCCTTCATGATTTAAGGGTAGAACCTCATGCTTAACAATCAATCGATAGATGATGGCAAACAGCACGTGAAAGTAACCCCCTGTATTTTCCTGGAAAGACATAGGCGTGGGAGCCCAAACAACTATATACATATGATTACATATCATATGTCCAATAATTTTATTGAAAGAACTGAGGATGAGGAGGCATGGGGGACTACAGGTAGACCCTATTTCCGGCCATTCATGTGGAGAACACTCCCTACCATGAGGAAATAACCATTTGAGCTCATTTGTTTTTATCTTTGAGGTTTCTGGTAGAAATTATACGACCGTCCTGGAGTAACAAAGAATTCCGCCAAGTTGCAACATTTAGACATATCATTTAAGTATATAGGTATTTTCCTGGGTCAGATTGTCCAGTTTTATAAAGCTACCTTCAGTCGGGTAAGTTTTGAATAGGTAGAAGCCTGGGCGCAACCCACCAGTAAAGGTTGACTGACTAAAGTACACAAGGCTATGTCCCACTTGGATGTTCCACCTGGAAATCGCTTGCAACTTCCATTTCGAATAAGTGCTTCCTTAACCTTTCTTCAGGGATTATCCAAATAGGACTTGTTGCGGTTTTCACCGGTTTTCTCCCCTCGGTTTCCAACATGTTCCAATGGAGGATCCCAGCGAGCGCAAGCCGGGCAGCATGTTGGCGAAGCGCCTCTGGGCGGCGGAAACCAAGGCGTTGGGATGGCCATCAGGAGAAAGCCTTCGAAAGGGGGGGCACCATTTTGATAGGAAGATGTCGGTAGTTTTTGAAAGGTTGATTTTTCGTTGAGGGGGAGCGTGTAGGTTCGCCAGTTTGCCAAATTGGATCACACACAGGCAGAAAGTCATTGAACATGCCAGTTGATATTTGAGGATATGAATAATCTGCTCCAGAGACTCCAAAGTACTTGTAATTACCGACAATTCAATGAAGTTGCAGATCAACAAGCATGGAATGTCCTTGCAAGAGCAAGATTCAACCATAAAAGATATATCATTGAAATGTATTGAAACAAAACATTTGATTTGGTCGGGGACTTTACTGGATTGGATATGCTGCTTATGATTCGGAGGCTTTTGATTTGTTGCAACAAAGCATGGCATTTGTTCATGACCAAGTCAATTCTGAAAAGTGATGACAATACTATTCCATCTGAGGGCAATGTGGCAGTTTGATTTGTTGGCAAAACTCTAGAAACCCAGATTCAGCATGATGTAGAGTAGCTATTTGCCGCAGGTTCGTCAGTGGAAGTGGCTCTCCGTTGGCCTCCTTTTCTTATCGGTGGGGCCCTTGGGTTGTTGGGGCTGCCCCGTGCATGGCTTTCGGCCTTTTCTTTGAACCCTTGCCAACAAATCTTGAGGTCGCATAAATATGTGTATATATTATATATAAATGATATATGCATATATATATATATGTGCATATATGCATTGTTGTTGGCATTGGGGCGTTTGTTCAAATAATTACAGTAGTTTAATCGGTGTAGGTCCAAGGGAATGGACTATGCTTGCTGATTGTGTACCAAGTGCGTTGGTCTGATGGGAACTTGGCCAATCTGTCAGCCCCTGCAGCCCGCAGCATCTGTTTTGGAGGGGCTCAACCCTTTCTACCTTTCGGATTTTCAGGGAGGTTGTGCTTACGAAGTCAGAGTTGCTGTCCATTCTTTGTGACTTGGAAAACCTCCTGTGAGCGAAGATTGTTAACATGCCAAGGGAAAATATCTATCTGAATCATTCTGAATCTATCTATGATGTGAAAGTATCTTTTGGACAATTGCTAGCCATCCACAAACCGCCCTTTGCTTGATGATTCGGGGGTTGCATTGCACTACGTTTGGTAAGGGCTTTCTGTATGTCGCGTATGTAAAATCATGTTGAATCATTCTGGGAACCCTCAACTGGCAGTTGCGGGGATGACAGAAGGGGCACCGCACCCCTGTCGAGGCCATGTTCCTGCAAAGCGTTGCTCTCTACTTTGCATCATGGCGGCAGAGAGAGAGAGAGAGAAAGAAAAAAGAGAGAGAGAGAGAGTGATCCCCCGCAAGAATCGTGACCCACGTGGTGAGGTTGGGGAAGTGTGCAATGGCAAAGATACATGGGAAAATACATGGGGAGATTCTTGTTTGATTCTGGTGAGGTGTATTGACGAGCCTGGCTGATTGCTTTGGTCACAGTGGTTCCCGACCTGATCCTTCACTATCCGCCCCCATCCTTGTTAAGAGGATCACATGAGGTATAGTTTTACAACCAATATATATATATATATACATGTCAAAACAATACTGAACAGAACCTATATACTAATTAATTCAACATATATCAGCATGCCCAGACTTACTTGAACTGTGTCACATGAAGACTTCCCCAATCATGTGCTGCTAAAATCATTACTTGCTTTGGTTGCCCTCATCTCCATTAGTAGGTTAGTTTGATGCACAGTTGTTGGACTCAGGGTCATTCTCTCAATGTTGCTTTCTAAGATACCTCGATGTAGCTGAGGCATCATATGATGGCACTTCCCAAAAAAGAGGGGATGGAATTGATGGATTTTTCCCTTTGTAAAGAATCTCTCCACCTGTGAGTCTCAGCACCCCTCTGACCTGTAGGTCAATGGTGTTAAATGAATATGTGTGGAAACCGTTGCGCATTTTGTTACAGGACGTGGGTTTTCTACCCAAATATTTCACCTTTTTTTTCAAAGTAGGCCAACGCAGGGCGACCCAAACCTAGGCGACTCGACGCTATGTCCAGTGGGTCGTCAAGTTGCAGGTGTGATGCTTTGATGGCTCCTTCGCCAGTTTCTCACACAAACAGGGTGAAAGAAAGATATTGTGTTACATATGTATCCTACAAACGTGCATATTTGTATAATATATGCATATAATTATATTATGCAAGTAGTATAACATAGTATAACTATGTATAACATTGTATAACTATATATACACTGTATGTATACGCATAGGAGGGACAAAAAGGAATTACCAGTTCTTGTGTGTTGCACAGTGGCTTGAACTTGAAAAGCCTCAATCATAGGATGTGTTCCTCCCAAAAAAGGGCAAGTGGCCCAGACATTTTGACACACCATGTACCAGCCCACGCAGACCCACAGTTTTAATGCATCCAACGCTCCAAGACTCCCATGTGGGCCCTCGATGATAGCCCCATATAGAAAGTCCCACCATTACATGAAACCCCCTGAATCCCGTGCAACTTGCAGCATCTTGCAACTGTTGGCGGAATCATGCCGATTTCAATCCTGTCAGACCCCAGGGCACCATGTTTAAGATGTGTGCTGCCAGGATGGCCCATCGGACCCTCGGGAGCTAGAATTGAGCATGAGGCGAACAGTTGGAGTGTTTTTCTTAAACTAGAATGGGTCGAATGAAACGTAGTGTGTGCATATCTTTTGATCTTGGGTTCCCAGGGTAGCTGCTCCAGGCTGGGATGATGATACCAATCAATCAGATTTTGGGCATGGGTTGCAGCCAGGCAACTGATTGTTGATTTGTTTGTTGGGCTCAAATGTTTGTATGATTCCTCGGTTAGCATATTGGTCAAGTCAAGTGTACAGCAACAAGATCATGTTCTCAGATTATTATCTACTGGACCTGATGTTTCTGGATGTGAAAAGGTCTTGAGCGATCCAGCTAACCATGATTCCCCTTAAAGTTCAAGGAAACGCGAATAGCTTTCGCGGAGGACATATTAATCTATCTATAGTGCTGTTATATATATAATATAATATATATATATATATGTGTGCATGCATATACACTTACATACGCCTTCGATTTGGTGAAAGAGCCTGGGAGAAGGAATTCCTTTCTGAAATGGGCAATGGGAAAGCGCAAAAAGTCTGCGATTTCAGATATGCAGGAGGGTGGACAAACAAACTATCGTTCGTAGGCTATTGTCTCATAGAGATGCCACTGATGTCAGGTAGGCTTGATACATGGTGAGGTTGCCTTGCCTAGTGTTCCCCACAAACATCACCAGCCATGGTGCCTTGTAGCCTCAGTTGCTTCGCCAGGTTGCTACAACCTCGCGACACCTTTGCATTCACATTGGGAATCAAGGAGGCTTTGCCTTCGATGGTGCATCATGGAAATCTCGCCTGGTGAAAGGTAAGTCAATGGATTTTGTCCCAAACAGTGTGGCCACACTGAGGGGTTCTTACGGTAACAGTTAAGGCCCGGTGTTCAATCGAGGTGGTATCCGGGGCGTCCGGCATTTACCCTGTAAATTTCCGTACAAAATGGCTCTTGTGACATGTCCATGTGCATTTCGACTGCGCAGGCTCGCTCGCACAAAAACGGGTGTCGCGGGATTGGCGTACGCCGCTGGTCCTGTAAATTTCCACACAAAATGGCCCTTGTGAAATGTTAATTTGTATTTCGGCTGCGCAGGCTCGCGCGTCCACATCATCCACATCCACATCATCATCATCATCATCATCATCATCACCACCACCACCACCATCATCATCATCATCCATCCATCATCATCATCATTATCATCATTATCATCATCATTATCATCATTATCATCATTATCATCACCATCATCATCATCGTCATCGTCATGGTCATCATCATCGTCATCATCATCGTCATCATCACAATCATTATCAGCAGTCTCATCACCATCATCATCGCCACCATCATCATCATCATCATCAATATCAACATCACCATCATCATGACCATCATCATCAACATTAACATCATCAACATTATAATGCATTACCCCCTTGCTCCCCCCACACTGGTTGGGGTCTCTTGCCGGGATATTTTTTGGCTTGAAATGGGTGAACAACCCCACCAAAAAGCTGCTAGTTTTCAGGGCCTCCAAGATTATATAGGCGTTACAAGAAAACGATGACGCCTGAAAACGGGCGGATATTCTTCTTGGAGGTTTCACATACCTCTTGACTATTGAATATTGCTCCTGAGGATGGAGAACGTTAATGGGTTTGCTTTGAATGAAGTCATCTCCACATATCTCCACTACTCAAATTGAGTCGCCACCTTTCTTCAACATGTCCATTGGACAAGCCCTAATACATGTATATACATAAAGATAGATATGTAATGATATGTATTTGCATGCATTGTAACCTATGCATGTATATTTACAGAAATACTATGTCCACCTGATCGTGGGACAGTGCTAAATACCAAGCCGGCGTTAACCAATATCACAACATGATAGGCTTTTCTTTTTCGAGATGCTCACTGACATTCACACATTTTGATGCTGCATGCCCAATACCCATTGAAATCGCTACATTTTTCTGCATAATTTAGAGCGAGGGCTGACGAGGTACGAGGTGAATCTTTGCAAATTAAGCGAGGTGAATTAGTTAAATTCAGAAAACGAGGTGGGCAGAAATTGCATTCAAAGCATGTGCAACGAGTGAAAAAAAAAATCGGGCTCCAGAAAGTTTTTTTGTTCCCATCAGAGGGAAAAAATAGAAAATTAAGGGTGCATTCAGACCCCGTGAAAAAAAAACTTTCTGGAGCCCGAAAAGTTTTTTTTATCGTAATTTCAGTCAGTGCCCTGTGGTGGCATGCCCGGTTGTTCCAGGACTTCCGTATTTGTTCTACAGTGAAACCACTGTTTAAGAACCCACTGCATTAAGAACCTCAGGGGCTGGATTGCTGGGTTCAACTCTGTCTACCAGCTAATTGAAATAAGAACCCTAGGGAACCCTGAAATTTTGGTCAATAGTTCTTATTCACCTTTCAACCCAAGTAGCGCGACTAGATTCTAAAATTGCTAAAGCTTGAGGTGTAGCGGGGTATCTTGGTGCTGCTGCTGCAGCTTCTCTTCTCTGGGGTCGAATTTGGGGGGAATCGAGACCCTTGTAAAAGAGGCATCTCGGAAACAGGAAAAAACTTTTTAGGCCCTGAAAAGTTTTTTCAGCATCCCCAAGCCTCTGGAGCCCAGAGCGTTGCTGCAACGACGACAAAGATAGTTCAAACAAGTTCAACCCAAAAGGAGGCAGAGGACTAGTTCGAATGGCTTGCGGTCGAGAAAGAAATGGGACGAGGGCTGAAATCCGTTTTGAATGTAACGAGGCGAGGACTGAAGATTTAATCAGAGGGGAAAAGTAGATTTAAGACGAGGAAACCGTTTTGAATTTAAAGTAAATTTTGCAGATTTTTATTGTCAATACAATACATCCCATTTCTGCTGCCTGGTGGCGGGCACGTTCCAATCCTGATTTAGCCCATATTTCATCATATGTCCAATTCAAACCAGCCGGTATTTACTTCACACCTAAAAAGTATTTTTCATTGAAAATATTTTGTACGTCGATTGTTTGCTGCTTACATCGTCATTTCTGGCGATAAACACAATTTCATAAACCCCCCAACCACCAGACTCAGAGGTCAACTGCACATCCTTTGGACATGTTTGGAGGCCTCCAGTCTTCCCCTGGACCTAGCCATGTTGGCCATGCCACTGCTGTGGCTCGTGGCGGTGGTCACCGCACGGAACCTGCGGCTGTGGACGCGGACCCTGCTGTCCGCCTCGGTGTTGGCGGTCTTCACAGGCGCACGGCAGCCTAGTGCTCGGAGGTCAAAATCTCCGTCTAGGCAAAATAAGGAAGGTGAAAAAAACCTCACTGGGCAAACCTCTTAAGGTTCATGAAATATTGAAATTGGCCAGATCCCAGTGCTATGGTTGTCCGTCAATGGATGTCAGTGGAAAATCATCCGTTTTTGAAGGTTGATGATCCCTCCAGTCACCTGCAAACGCGTAGGTTTGCCACCTTTTTTTCCCACTAAATGACTAAATATGCGTATTTCCTAGCTGGCCAAGTTGGGTCCTGCGTAATGTGACTGTAGTGTTTGTACAAGAGCAATAAAGTCCCGATGGATTCACGTATCGGGCTACTTGCGTATGACAGCAGTCGACCCCAGGCCCCAAACCATATTGTTCCCCAACATTTCTCAACCATTATCTTCCTTTGTGGGTAGCAAACGTCACATGTCACAAGGCTATGCTAATGCCTCTCGCTCGGGCATCATGAATTCGAACTTCTGCCTGCACAAAACACAAGTGTCTTGCACATGTATGTTCCCGATTGTCTGAAATAGCTGGAACATTTAAATAAGCTAGTCGGTGGTTGATCCCTTTGTGCTGGGATCCCGAATCTTTCCCAGCAGTTTTGGTTGTTTGTTAGGCAAAGACCAAGCCCAGCTGAGGCCATAATTAGTCACAGCTCTGAGTCTATGGAGTTGGGTACCCACCAAAATGCAAGGCCATTGCATTCTCAGTGCTCAAGGCGTCGCCCGCAGCATTTGAAGGCTCGAACAGCGTTGTCGAGCAATGATTTGGTCGAAAAATGTCGAAAATACTGTAACACCTTGTTCTGCTGAATACTGCGTTTATCCACAATGCAGCTGTTGTTTGGACTGGTTATTTTTTCCGAAAAATTAGAGCACAAGACAGACAGTCCAATCATCCCAGATTTGTTCAACACCATCCCAAGTTTCATAAGTGACTTAGCATCAGGCGATAACTGGCACTTGTGAGATCTTGTGAGTCACTCGTGGCTCAGCGGTTAGAGTTAGAGCAGTGTCTTCAACCCGTGAGCTGCGGCCATGAAGTTCAGCCTGCCACGCTCGGTGTCGTTTCACCACGTCGTCGCATGGGCACCGTGCTGTGGCTGTGGATCCTTGGGTTCACCTTGTGTCCATGGTATGGGGGATGGTGTCAGTTGCCTGATTCACACTTGGCGTTGGTGATTTCAAACACGCTGTCTATTTTGTAATAATGAAAGATATTGAAAGATGATAAAAGAGAATTTCAAAATGTCTTCAATAAAGATACAACTCATCAATTGAATTCATTAGGGGGCGTCCCCAACCTTTCCAGGGGTGAAGCTCAAGGTATCTCAAGATAGAATGGTTGGTAACGGCTCTTGACATGAATCTGACTTTCCATTCATATCAAGCGGAAATGAAAGCATTTGGTGTCCGATCGGTGGCAGACCAACCGGCATAGGAGGGCAATCGTGTTGGCAAAATTGAAGACAGGCCATGGCACCTCAACTCCCATGATCAACAACCAACCCTGTACTTGCACCCCTCGAATCTGATGTTTGCATATGTTTGCACTGCGGGTGTGGGACATGGGTCAAAGTTGACTACCAGTTTGCCACTACAGGGTCCTGCGGTGGGCATGCCACGGCATGCCTTCTTTTGGCAACCATCATCTCAGAAGTAGGTCAGCTAGTGTTGGGTTCAGACGGTCCGACTCGCATTGATCTTCACGATCACGATCCATGACAATCATGATAAAAATAATTGTCATCATCAGAAACAACATCGTCATGATACACATCAACAACATCATCAGGATTATCAACAACAACAACAACAACAACAGCAACAGCAACAGCAACAGCAGCAGCAGCAACAGCAGCAACAGCAACAGCAACAGCACCAGCAACAGCAACAGCAACAGCATCAACAACAACAAGATAGACATCAACATCAACATTAGCGCCGTCATCGTCAACAACATCATCATGATTATCATCATCAAAGACATCAAAAATAACATCCATGCCGTCGTCATCATCATCATCACCTCCACCATCATAATCATCATCCTCATCATTACCATCCTCATGACAAGTATATACAATTACCAACAAATATCATGGTCATCATGAGTCATCATCATTACCGTCCTCATCCCCTTCAATCTGTCGATGTTTCCCCTTTCAGAGCTTCTCAACAACCGGCTCACCAGCTGTGTTCGCCTCGCCCAGGAAGTCTCCCTTTGAGTCCTGAGATTTCGCAGCTAGGTGTGACAGATGAGGACTGGGAGCAGACGCAGAAGATCTTGAAGAGAGCTGCCACTCGGACGGAAAGAGCCCCAGAATATTTTGACAACGCTGGTAAATACTAAATGAATCTAAATGAGTGAGTAGATTGAGATAGATTGAGATAGATTGAGATAGATTGAGTAGATAGCCTCAACTAATCTCAACTTAGGGTCAATGGGTTGACCTCCAGGCATCAGCTAGGGTCATGTTTTACTTTACCTAAAGTAGACCCCGCCGGATATGTGCATTTTAGACCCTGTATACCCTGTGTTGCCCATGTTAGCACGGTTTATGTTTTAGATGTTTGTTATTTATGTGCACCATGAACCCTTCAGGGTCAATGAGGGCCCGGCATTTTGAAATTGTGTTTAGACCCTAGACCGAGACCCTTTAGCATCGCATTCACCTTTCTCTTAGCCGCAAGTCACAAAGCCCTACCAACAATTGTATCAGGAAGCGCATAGTGGTACCAAAATGGAAGAGCATAGTGCTCCCAACAACATAGATATAACACTAACATCAAATCTAAAGGCCCTCAACTGACATAAAGTTTCAGAGACCCTACTCTTCTGTTTAAAAAGTATGAGACGCTCACCGCAAGTTGGGGAGGGTTTGAAATAATCGTGCCCTTCAGTTTCAAGAAATTTTCCCCACCTAGGCCGGCAAGAAAACCAAATTAGACCCTGTATCTTGGGAACCCTCTATGGAACACTTCATATTGATACCTACTCAGCCAATGGAAGCGCATAGTGGTACCAGGCTGGAAGCGCATATTGGTACGAAAATGGAAGCGCATGGTGCTCCCACAAATATAACACTAACATAAAATCTAAAGGCTCTCAACTGACAGAGTTTCAGAGGTCCTACTCTTCTCATAGAAATTATGAGACACTCACCGCAAGTTGAAAAGATATCAGGGGAGGGTTTGAAATAAAATTACCTTTAGTTTCAAGATTTTTTCCGACCCAGGCCCACAAGAAAACCAAATTAGACCCCTGTAGCTTGGGAACCCCCTATGGAACACTTCAAAATTGATACGTACTCAGCCAATGCATAGTGCTCCCGCTAAAAGATTAATTTCTAGGCCTCTAGCAGGGAATCTATCAACCAACATCCATCAAGATCATTTAGCTTGCTTTTGAACTTTCAAGTTGACAATGCCCATGGTTTGTTTGGGTTTGTTTGTAGCAACTGGAAAGGTGTCTTGTCTTACAGCACAACCATAAGACCAGGAGTACGAAGAGTAGCCCTAAGATTTCGCAGCTGTGCACAATGATGGCTTTGGTTTTCCCATTCATTGAAAACAGAACCATATATCAATGGTTTGATTAAAGGGAACCTTTATACTCAGGAAACCCTGCCTCTTGCTATCAAAAATGAATACTGGGAAAGCACCTTGCCCCACGAAAAATGTTCTTTGATCACACACTTAGGGATGATTTGAAGTAATTTTCTAGGAAGCAAAAAGGGATTTCACTGGTTTCAAACTTCCCAGTTCCCCATGTCTCCATGCTGGGCGACTTCTGGGCCCTGGATGTTCTATATCTCCAGCTCTCAGGAGTGCAAGAGCGAAACTGCAATGTTCGCCTTCGCGCCTTGGCACTGAGCAGCGCAAAATATGTTTCATGTCATTTGTGCGTCATTTGAATTTTTACCACTATATACCACTATTTAAGATATCTCAAGGCCATCTCCGAGTCGAGTCGATTTCAAAAATGTGTTTCGCACATTTTCGCACCATATCCGGACCGCAATAGCTGAGTATTTGTCTGGTGGTTTGAAATGTATTTATGCTCCATGCTAGCTAGCATGACGATCCGATTTATTCATGTTTGTATTTGGAATGGGGTAACCAGGTTTGCGGCTGAGTGACCACAATGTTTGACCCATAGATCATGTACAGAATCAAGTTTCAAGACCGTTTGTGGCATAAAGAAAATGTGATGTCAACTATAACTAACAAATCATCCAAATCCATCCAAATCCATTTTTGCCGATGGCTCACCACTTTAACAATCCCCCTGCACAGCTGAAGTGGTTGAAGCATGTTGGTGCCATAATATGGTTCAATCAGGTGTAGTTTGGTATGAGTGAGCTATTGGGCACAGAACTTGGGTGATTCAACGTACACCGGCCGTTCTTGAATTCGTGCCCACGTGATCTAGATTCTATAATCTTCTAGATCTTAGATACTTATTATTATAGAATTACATGAACAAATTCATATGCTGTGTGTTGAAACCAGACAACACAGAGGTTAGAGGGCAAATTGACATTTGTACCCAAATCTGAAAATCGAGGCTTTGTTGTGGACTTCAGTCGTCGCGACAGTGAGCTTTGTTTTTGAACTTCACGGTTTCTTGGCCCAAACTGTGGATGATTCCAATGGTTTGGTGTGGACTGCTATTATTTTTGTTGGGGGGATGTGTCTATTGAGTGAACATTGATTGGCGCCCTTGCAATGTTTAGCTCAAAAACTGCAATCTGGTGACCCCTTGTCTCTCTGTAAACCTTGGCTTGGGTGAATGAATGCATTGACTTTAAGCCAATAATTCGGGACTATGTTATATACGTTAGTCAATTCATATATATATATATATGCATGATGCATCATAATACTATATATACCAAAAAAGCTTCCAAACAAATTACCGTTTGTCCTTTTTTGCACGGTGATTATCTTGGTCTAAGGTTGGCCATGGTCCATATGGCCAGCACATGTGGCAGCAAGAAGAGATGAACTATATTGAATCGTTTACTTTTGGAGCCGCCACCAGCAGAGCTGCGGCATTGAAATCTGCCTATGTGAAATTAAAAACAACAGAATCATGCCAGTGCAGGTTTCACTTGATATACATTCATTGGGTGAATGGTGCATCTTATATATCTTTCTCTAAACCTGATGGATGCTACTGAGTATGGAAATAATAATATGAGTCCACTGAGTCTTCCATCTAAAAGTCAATATCTCCAGTTTCTTGAAATGCTAGATATCCATCCTTGCACCCTCCAAACACTGCCTTCCGGTGTCGTGGTTCAACCGCCGCCGCCTTACCGCCACCAGGGCTTTGGGGCTTGCTCTCTTTCGTCGGATTGGCCCCTGTACTTTGGGACAAACTTCAGCTGGGCCGTTGGCAGTTGGTTTGCAATGGTCAGGGCGGTTGGTGAACAAACCTGCCAGGGATGTTCCTTGAATTTCGTCAATGGTGAATAAGCGCTGTATCCCAATACAGCTGCAAGGGGTTGGATTCCTCCTATGCATTGCTTCAGGGATCATCCCAAAATGTGTTTTGCCAACAGGTGTGCTCACTTATGGACGCAAACTTTGTCAGCCGCAAAGAAATTAATTGATTGGAGATTTTAAGATTGAAATCGGCCTTGTCAATGGGCCCGTGGCATGATTCATAAGCCACGGGCTGAGCAAAATGATTCATAGTGAAGGGCTGAGCAAATTATGCATGGCCATCAGCATCGATCGCCAACCAAGCCTCAAAAATAGCTACTAAGACTACTGAGAGAAGCCACCCCAAGATGGCCAACACTTTAGGTTTGGGATCAAAATTTGCTCAAACAAATGGCATCAACAAAGGGTGCCAACTAGATTTCCTGCCACTGGTTGGAGGTTTCTTTAGTTGATGGTGGAATGATTGTGATTCGCTTGGAGTGACACACCCACTCGCGTGGAAGTCAGGAAAATGGGTCGGGCTGCATGTGCATTCCTGTTCCAAAGTGAATCGGGACGATTAATAAACCCAACCATGTCGAGCAACCATCAAAGTAGTATGTCAAAAAACTGGTAAAAGTATGTAAAAGTAACACTTCCTTTTGGATCCTTTTGTATTGAACTGTATTGGCATGGTATTTATAGCGATGGTGGTGAATTCTGCATTTGTTTCGCCATCTTGGGGTGCAGCTATGGTGTGTTGGACTACTTGGTTTCAATGCACCTGCTGGGCCAGCTGTGCCAACCTGAATTGACCAATGTGTTTGAGATGGCCAACTCGACCATCAACCGGTGCTCGGGGGATCATCCCAGTCAGCAACAAGTTAAGAACCCTGGCCAACATCCACTGTGAAAACATTATTTTTGTTGATTAAAACTTCAACTCTTGCTGATTATACACCCCCTTTTCATCCCTTTTCCATGACTAGCAATCAATAATCACCTCCTAGGACAGTCGGACAATCCAGAAAAAATCGCACACTCAGGTGTTTCGAGCCTTCTTTTATCCTTCAGCTGTGGAAGAGCTCAATGCCCTGTGGCGTGAATGCCGCGGAATGCTTCAAAAAATGTAATGGTGGTGAACATTGGTGAACCAAGTAATTCGCAGAAAAAAAGGTACAATAACCCTGAGTGACAGGTAGGGAACTACATGAATACTACCCAGCTAAAAGGCAAACATGTCCCAGGGTATTCAAGATTGGCTATGGAATGGTCAGCTCAATCAGACCTTGATTTTGTCCAGCACATTAATGTTCACATCGGCTTATTAACCCCCCAAACAAAGTACGGCAACCTTTTTGGGAGGCATGTTATGCTACGGTTTTCGGTTGTATTCCCGATATTTCACGGATTTTTGTTCCGTTCCGATTTTGAATTTGACTGTAAATAAAAGATTATTCCGTTCTGTATTGATGATTCCCGCCAAACTCACAAAGGAGGTAGCCTAGAAACAAGCGGGAACCAGAATCAACAGCGGTGTTTTGGTTCCCAAAAAAAATGCTCCAATGTTGGGTTCCCAAAGATGCAAGGAAGAGTTATAGCCTAATTCGACTTCAAACCAATCTAGAGTTTAAGCGGAAGTGCTTAGTAGGGCCAATTCTCATTTAAGTCAGTTTAAAGTCAAATTCAAGTAAGTCTGTTCAAATTAGAATCATGACACGTTCGATTCAAATTTGAACCCAAGTCGAATTCGAACTATCAAATCAAACCAAGTCAAAGTCAACTTAGAATCAGTTCAAATTTAAGAGCATGTATATGTTCATATATATATATATGCGTTTTCCATTAGGCAATTGGTTCCAGCAATGCGTGTTTTCAGATGTTTTTGTACTTTTTTGTTGCAAACATGTACTGTATCTGTTTTCAATGAGACAACTAAATTATTTGTTCGGCGATTTTAAAATCACACTATATGTCCGGGGTCCCAAGAAATATGTCGGGCCTCAACTTTATTTGGATTGCCATAATGTTTGAGGATGGTTATTGATATGTGAACATTATTGTATGAAATATTCATGTGTACATAGTCGAATTGGTTTGGCAAGCTCTAGGGTTTCCACGTCTCATTGATGAATGATATCAAAACAACTACACGCGAGAAGCAATCTCAGCTGGGTTTTCACCAAGCAGTTGAGGTTCCATCGCCCCAAGCGATAGCTTTTAATCTCAGTCAGGTAAAATGATTTCTTTCCACACACGGAGACCATTGGTTTCTCCCATGTCGACCTGAGTTGTTTGGTGAGTATGGTATGTTTGCCAACGCCCACCTGTATATGATTGTGACAAACAGTCATTGCTGTTGAGCTTGAAACTTCGTACTCCGAGGAGTGAGGGTCTTGCAGTCGTAGGAGCGAGGGTGCTTTGACCTTTTGTGTCGCAGGTGAACACAATCTCTGATTAGGGACTGCTTTAATCCCTTTCCACTGTATCTCAGGAGATCTACAACAAGAAATTCCTTGAAGTGGCATGGGTACAATCCATGTGCTCTACAGGACAGAGATTTGGGGCCAGGGTGCAGGGACAAGGGCAAAGAGTTGGGAGTCAAAATTTCAGGCCGCAATGCAACCACATGTTTCACCAATTTCAGCATCAAATCATATTGTTAAATATTTACAGCAACTTTGAGGTGCGTGATTTTGACTTAGACCCCTACCAGTGTATGGATTCGGGGGGTTCATGTACCACTACCCATTGTTCAAGATCACCAATACCTGAAGTGGCTCGACCATGGCACATGTTTCAGGGTCCAGGATCCAAAAAATCCTGCGTATTTGCAGTTAAGATTGCTATAAACAGAAGCTGCTGGAGTGTTTGTCTTCAACGTCAACGTAGGTCAGAACGGGGCGGTCGTCTCACACAAATGCCTTCATTGAATTTCATTGAATGAAACGGATTGATCAGATGATCACCGTGCTCAAATGGACCAGCTCATGTGCGGGTCCATGATGAGGTCAATTGGTACCCCATGTTAAAGCATGCTTAAGCCATAGCCAATTCGCTTCAATTACAATCTAAGCAGGTGACAAACTACCATGAGGGGACTGGAGTTTGATACTTCGTCAACATGACAACATGCTTCAAATATTCCATGTGTCCTCCACGGATCCTCATGGGCACCCGAAGGACTGGCATTTATGAAGAAGAAGGGCAACTTTTTAGGCCCTTGACGCCACCTGGCAACGGTGCTGGCATCCTGGGTGACATCCATAGGGCTAGCAACCAGATCTGTGGCATATATATATATATACAACTATACAGTAGTTGTTTACTGTTGTTTACCGATTCATTTCTGGTTCATTCATTCGTTCGTTCATTCATTCATTCATTTATTGATTTATTCATGTTTGTTTATTCGTGGCGTATGTATTTACCGATTGATTTGTCTGTTCATTTATCCCAAAGACATCACATATTTGTCGAATTTGGAATTCCTCGGACAGCATCTGAATGTGCAGGATCTGCTGTTTAGCATAGCAATGGTAGCCATAACAAAGTTCAACGGCATAGTCTACAAGAAATTTGGTGAAATGGATGAGCATAGGCTGCAGCATAGGTCTTGTATCTACAGTATTTCCTTTTAGTTTTGGGATAGCCATGTCTTGCTTTGTAACAGAGGGTGCATGTATATAAATATATATGTAACATTATGTAACTATATACAGTAATATGCCCAAAATGGGGTCTCTGTTTGTCCGCAGGATCCCTTTACCTTTAATCATGGATCCCTTTGATATTTTGCTACATTCATATACACCGAGTTTAGTTCTGCTTATGCATCAAACGATTCACTCTGGTGTGTCTGAGGTGAGCATGTGCGATACAGTACAGAAATTTGCTTTTTATAGATTTGCAGCACATGCATACCAAGATTTTATTTGTATCAGATAGCAGCACGTCACACCTGACAGCTGGTCCATACGACCTGCACTCCTCTTGAAATCCCAATGCCAATACGCGCCGGTGGCTGAAACCCTAATTCTTGTAAGTTAAAATCCTAATGTTTCATTGAGGTTGCAAAACACAAAAACAATGCCACTTGCAGCCTCTTGCAGCCTCTTGCAGCCACTCGAGTGCAAGTGGCCGCAAGTGGCCGCAGGGGGCTGTTGGAGCAAGTGGCCGCAAGTGGCTGCAAGTGGCCGCAAGTGGTCGCAAGTGGCCGCAAGTGGCCGCAAGTGGCCGCTGGAGCAAGTGGCCGCAAGGGGTCTCTAGAGAAAGTGGCTGCTTGGATTGCAGACACCAGTCCGGATTGCTCCAGCCCACAAAACTTGAAAAAACGAATGAAAGGAAAGAGTTGAAACGAAAGGAACGGCCGAACGGAAGGGAAGAGTTGAAACGAAAGGAAGGAAGTAACGAATGAAAGGAAAGAGTTGCAACAAAAGAGTTCAAGTAACAAACGGACTGTAAGAGGTGAAGCCAAAGGGAAGAAGTAACGAACCGATACGAACGGGATATACAAGGTGAAACGAAGGGACGGACGCAACAAAATGAACGACTTGAAACGAAGGGAAGCAGTAACGAACGGGATGTCAGAGGTGAAATGAAAGGAAGGAAGTAACGAATGAAAGGAGAGAGTTGAAACCAACGGAAGACAATGGCGAATGAAAGGAAAGAGTTGAAACGAAAGGAACGGCCGAACGGAAGGGAAGAGTTGAATCGAAAGGAAGGAAGGAAGGAAGGAAGGAAGCAAAGAACGAAGGAAGGAAGGAAGGAAGTATAGCGAATGAAAGGAAGGAGTTGCAACGAAAGAGTTCAAGTAACAAACGGACTGTAAGTGGTGAAACGAAAGGGAAGAAGTAAGGAATTGGATTTATATGGATTTATAAAAGAGGTGAAACGTAAGGACGGACGCAACGAAATGAACGACTTGAGAGCAAACGGAAGGAAGGCGTTGAAACGAAAGGAAGGAAGTAACTACAGTAACAGGTGGGAGCGTTGAAACCAAAGGAAGGAAGTAACAAACGAAATAGCCGAGTTGCAATGAAACAAGCATGTAAACGAATGGATTGCGTAGGCGTTGACACGAATGGAAGGACGTAACCACATGAAAGGCTTCAAACGAAAGGAAGAAGTACATGAACGGGATGGAAGCGTTGAAACAAAGGAAAGGAAGTATCAAATGGACAGGAAGAGTTGAAACGAAAGGAACGATGTAGCCAGCGAAAGGGAAATGTTAAACGAAAAGGAAAAAGTAACGAACCGGGGATAAGAGATTCTAACATTATTGATGCTACGCTCTGACCTTTTTCATTTCTTACATAAAATGCATTGATGCTACTCCCCAACAGCTTCTCCTTAGTCTTCTATCATGGTTGTCGCTACGCTCTAAGATCTACACAACTTTCAAATATTCTGCCATCATTGATGCTACGCTGCAAGATCTGCTCATCATTATTCCAAGTCTACCATCATTGATGCTACGCCCTAAGATTTTCTCTCTCAAATTTCCAAGCATCATTGATGCAACTGATCTTCAATTTTCTACTATCATTGATGCTACGCTCAAAGGATCTTCTCTTCAAGCTTCCAGCATGAGCGATTTTACGCTCTAAGATCTTCTCTTCAATTTTCTAACATTGTTGATGTTTCGCTTTCAGATCTTCTCTTCACTTTTCTGACATCATCCATGCTGCACTCTAAGATCTTCTCTGGACTTTCCACACATTCTACCCGCATTGATGCTATTTGTTTCGATGTCCTTTTCTTTTTTCTCCCATTGTACCATCATTGATGCTACGCTCTAAGATTTTCTCTTCAATTTTCAAACATGTGTGATGCTACGCTCTAAAATATTCTTAAATTTCGCAACATACTTGAAGCTACGTTCCAAGATCCTTTCTTCAAATTTCAAACATCAGTGATGCTACGCACCAAGATCTTCTCTTCAATTTTCCAACATCATTGACGCGACGCTCTAAGGTCTTCTGTTCCATTTTCTGACATCATCAATGCTGCGCTCTAAGATTTTTTCAAGTGTTTAACATCACTGACCCTTAGCTCGACGATCTCCTTTTATTTTCTACAACAACATCATTGATGCTACGTGCCAAGGTCTGCTCTTGTATTTTCTAACATGCCACGCTCTAAGATCTAATCAACTTTCAAACCTTTCATCATCATTGGTGCCCTACTCCAAGATTGTTTCTTCAACTTTCCAACATTCTACCATGAGTGATTCTACGGTCCAAGATCTTCTCCTGAATTTTCTCACATTCCACCCTGGTTCATGCTACCCTTCAAGTTTCTAGCAAAGTTGCAGCACCTTCACTCCCCATGGCAAACTTGTCGTGGACCGTGCAGGGTTTTGCTTCGGGTGTTTGTTTCACTCATCATGTACCATAATGCGAGGACAACATCACCCAGATGCTGTATCTTTGAGTGGATTGAAAACCACCATCAGCAAAGTTGTTGCGACGCTCTTAGATCTTCTCTTCGATTTTCTTACATAGTATTGCGTTGATGCTACTCTCCAACATGTTCTTCAGTTTTCTAGCATCATTGATCCTCTAAGGTATTCTCTTCATCAACTTTCAATCATTATCATTATACCATCACTGACGCCACGCTCTAGGATCTTCTCATCAGCTTTCGAACATAATTGACGCTACGCTCTTAGATCTTCTCTTTAATTTTCTACTATTATTGATGCTACATTCTGGGATATCTTTTCCATTTCCAACCTTCTACCATCATTTTGCTACACTCAAAGATTTTCCCTTCGACTTTCTAACATTGCATGATGCTACGCCCCAAGATCTTCCCCGCGCTATGGAAGACATAAGCGGCATATGGTATGCCACGTGGTTTTGACCATCCGGGGCCGGCGTGAGGCACGATGAAATCCTACCTATCCAACCTCCAAACGTGGAAAAAAACGCCTTTCCGGCAAAACTGATTTTTTTCACCCTGAAAGCAACCCCTGTGTAATGTTTGGTAGTAATCTCAATATTAGTTGCATACCTCTTTCTTGACGGCGGATGTACCGAGGACGGCAGTGGATTGGATTCTGAAGATGTACCTCAGTAGCATCCTGCAATTGGCAGCCTTAACATCAGCCAAACATGATGCCCATGACACATTTCAGTTTTAAAATGAGCAGCTGACCCAACATGAAAGACCAAAGTCCCAGAATTGGAGAATGGACAACTTGCAGGAAAACCCACGGATCTACTAGGAAAAATGGTGACTTCCTGTAAGTGCAATAACTAAGTAACTAACTATCTATCAAACTAACTAAGTAAGTAACGAACGAACTAACCAACTAACTAGCCAACAAACTAGAATACTCACTAACTAACTACCTAGCTAACTAACTAACTAACTACCTAGTTCACTATCCAATTAGCTAATCTATCTAACATTGTTTAATTAGTTAACTAACTAACTAACTAACTAACTAACTGGCTAGCTAGCTAGCTAGCTAACTGACTAACTAACTAGGTAATCTATTTGTCCATCTACCCTTTCCTGATCTGATCTAAATTAAATCAACCAGAATTTATCCTAATCTAGTCTTTTCTTTTCTTGCTTTGCCATATCTTGTCGTGTCTTTAATTGCCTTGGCTCATCTGAACTTATCTTGCCTTTTCCGACATATCTACCGAGTCTATCAATCTCTAGATTGAATTAGATTAGGTCAAGTTTGATCGGATTGGATAGATGGCGAGGTGCGAAACAAAACTCACTAGCTGCTGTCATGGGCGTTAGTGTTGCAAAGCGAGCGCCGTGGGACCACAAAGAGTTTGTGATGTGATTGTAAGAGTTTTAGTTTTGATGGGTATGGTCTGAATTGGTCGTTTTGGTTTTCCTACTGACGGATGGCCTTTCAGAAGACGACGCCTGACATATTTTGACGTAAATTCAATTCATAGACATCCGTGGTTTGTTGGTGAATAACGACGAATACCACCCATGGGCCACAACAACTCAAAGTAGAAGGCTAATGGTCTAGTAGTGGCCGGACAGACTATTGTCACAAGGATGTCATTGATTCAGTTGTGATTGAACATTTGAAGATGAAGATATATTGTTATCAGTACCTATTAAGTAGGATCCGATATTTGTTGTCCCACGCTGAATACTTGAGGTTTATTGGGGTCTAAGACCCAAGAGAACACAACCAGCTGTTGGCCATTGACGGGCAGCTACAGCGACAGCCAGGGTGATTTTTGCTCATGGCAAGAAGAAGGTGTATAATTCGGTATGTGATGATACATTTTAATACATTTTGGTTTCAGGACCAAATCATGAGCCAACCCCCCAAGTGTATATATATATGTATATATAGTATTTGATTATATACTGTAACTAGTTTGTTTGTGGAGTGGTGCGACGTGGTTGGCCAGCACCAGATGGACTCGGACACCCCCTCTCAACTACACGCCAACACCAAAATCGTTTGACCCAAAGAGTCATGTTGTTGTTGGGGAAAGCGGAATGTGGTCTGGTATGCTGGGTTAAACTTTTGCGGCAAAACATGGAAGAATAACCGATCTCACCACAGATTCAGAATAGAAGGGATATCTAAATGCGAACGGCTATGTATTGACTCTATACTGTGAGTCTTTGGATTAGGGCCCGCCCACATCATGAAACATTTTTTTGGCTGGGTGCCTCAGCCACACACACAAACTGTAGGACTTTGGTGGGAACATTTTTCCAGTCTGGAATCCACTTTGCTTGGAAAATTTCGAAGATTAAGACAAAAGGAGGCCCAACAAACACAGTCCACCTGCGAAGATAATAGGCTTTTTTTGGGGGTTGCTAAATGAACAATTTATTTCAACTTTTGTTGCTTGGGGTTGTCAAGCTGATGTATATCTCCACGGTTCAGAAGCCAACGGCCAACAGCTGCATTTGAGAGACACACCTTTTTGCGCGTTCCGTCAATGGAACATGGACGCATTTGGGCTATTCCCTTTGCAGCGAGCTGGCATGATCACTTGTTGAGCCTCATTTTTGCAGGCAAATTGACTTGGAGGTTAGGTATGTTTGTGCATGCTTTTAGTAGCGACCTCCATTAGGTTGGTCAAATCCCACACGTGATGGGTCATTTTGGGATGGAAAAAATCAAAAAATTCAATGTGTGGCGATGTACTGTTCTCATGACTTATTAAGGTGCGTGGTTTGCAAAAGTTTCGAAACCGCAAAATTGTATAATTGGTTTCTCCTAGGCGCAAGCAATTTTGATTAATTTTTGAGAGGCTCAGACTTTTTGAGAGGCTCAGACTAAGCCCTACAGTATTCGGCCATCAATCATCAGTGCCACCAAAAGAAAACAGGATCCAACCCCATCAGCACACTCGAAACTGCAGAATACTGCAGATACCAAATCCCAAATTTTATAGGCCCATGTTGTTGGAGACCTAAAGAGGCGTATAAAAGGGAACCTATTTGTAGCGCATGAGTGCAATTTACTTCCCGAGAGACGGAACTACATTACACTGTATGTATACATTTTTTGCACGTTTGCTAAAGTATCCGAATGTGTACATGTGGCACGGCTCCATATGTTGGAATGTGTCGGCATGGTTGCCTGTGGGGTGTCAAGCCTCCAGGTACCATCTTTTGCATATTGAAAATGAAGGATATTGAAACCACTTCAACGCAGTCTCCAGTTTTGCCTTCGCCAAAAAGACGGAAACCAACCAATTCAAAGACCAACCAAACATCGTGTGTAGTATGGACAAAAAGCACGGGATAACCTTTCTGCATCTTTCTGCCAGGGAACAAACATGATCTACGAAAACCTGATTTTGTTGCTGTGGATTGAAGGGAGGTCTGAGTCAAACGGGATTTCATAGATCAATGATTGCCAATAGATATGCGCCGCATTTATTTGGAACTAGTTGCAGTTCGCATGACAGGGAAAAGCCAACATTTTGAAAGACTTATTGAGGATCCCCAAGGATACACCAGACGAAATCTGAAATTCAGGGAGCCAGGGCTGCAGATAACTGACTCATTGTTCGATTTTTTTGTGGTTTTGGAAGTTGCCGGATGTCAAATGCCACTTCAAGCATAGCAACTATAGTTTATTTTCAGATTGTTGTGGCTGGCCCCACCCGTCACCCGTGAGGGGTTGGCGTTTTGAGTTCCTGGGGGATTTCTCAAGGCCATGCTCCCTGGCCGTCAAGGGAGAACTGGGATGGAGTGTTTGAGCCCCGTGCGTTGAGAAAAATGGCGACGCCGCATGATGCCGCCACAAGCACAATTTTCGGGGCATGGTTTGCAGCGGCCACCCGAAGGTCAGGTGATGTTTTTAATTCTAAAACTTGGACATGTGTCATTTATATCGCAATTTCTGGATCTGATAGTGGTTTGTGGTTTCAACCTCCTCAAGTTTTGTCCCAGACATCACCCTTCTCCATGGTTGAATCAACGGTTTACATTGAGCCCACAGCTTCAGGTTCAGGGGTCTTGGAAAGAATCGCTTATTCTGACATCCTAGATTGAAAGATCTTAGAAGAGTAAATGACCATGGGAGGCGTCTTGGGCTCCTTGACAATGCTGCCTCAGCCCATGGGCTGGGAAGCCTGTGAGGCACTTCTGGACATTGGTCTGGATATTATAGGCCTTGGTTGGTTTCAGAATGAATAGGGGGATATCATATTAAAAAGAAAGTCACAATCCGATAATAGTTTGATACAGATATACAGATTGTGGATGACTGTGGATGACTGTGGATGGTTAGGTTAGTAAGGAGGTCGTAATCCACAAAGTCCCTCAAAATCCCAGCTACAAGGCCACCAGGGCCGTCCCCCAATTCTTTACCATTTGCAGATTTCCGGGATCATCCCAGCTTATCCAGCAAAAGGTGGCCGGGTTGGCATCAAAACCAGCTTTTGCCAGCCATAGGGAGTTAAACCATTGGAGAAAATTGGCAACAACCAATGGTGACCAAACAAAGCGGGTTAAGAATTGCTGCATGTTTTGATTGAAATTGAGATACTGGAAATATCCGGGAACGATAATTAAGGCAATAAGTGAGATAGAAAGGGTATGAATGGCTGCCATCCCGCCGAATGACTAGCAAATCCTTGCGGCCTGGGCTGATTCTTCGGCTGTTTCTGGTTGGGATCCTTGAAATCCGCCAAGTCCAGCGGACTACCCTGGTGCTTTCCACCTTGTCGCCACAAGGTGTCCCCCATCTCCCTGATTCTTTTCTCAGCGGTTCATCCTACTTGCCATTACCGGGATAAGCATGGTTAGTAACGGTTAGTCCAATTGCATGGAGCCCATTGAATACTCAGGGATAACCAATGCTTTGGAACGGTGACTGATTGAACAGGTTGACCATGCCAAAGGAAGAGCTAACTGTTTGGATTCCAAGAGAATTGAAAGACAGATCAAACATCGCATAATACAATAATACAGTAGTTACAGGTTGAACCATCAGTTTTTTTTTTGGCAGCCTGAGCTCAGCAGGCCAACTTGCGAGAGGACGTGCTGTTGCACTATCAAGGTCCTGAAGTGTGGGGGTGAGTAATGCTCAGTTAACAGCAATACATGACCGGAGGTTCACCAAGATATATGTGGGGTTTTAATGAGACATGATAATTAGTTGGGACTGCACAGGTCCTGGGGTTGTTTGACGTGGGTTTGATGGTTTAATGGGAGTTTAATCTAATGGGTGTTCTTGTTGTCAACAAACTGGGAACCTCGTCCTTAACCAATTTGTGCGGTTTAGGGATGGCCGAAGGTGAATTGGGCACTGCTGAAGTGGAGTAGAAACCATCCCAAGATATCCCAAGTATACTGACCAAATTGATATCAACTTGCCAAAGCGATCTAAAGGGCATCAGTGGGACAGGAACTAAACTGTTGCGGCTGCTACCTATGGCTTGAGCCAGTGAAAGCTTTGGCCAATACAAAATGCTGGAACTCAACCTACCCATTCGCAGACAATGAACATGGCCAACGAAGTGTTTGCATCACTCATTGTAGGCAGTCCCAGAGTCTGGCACAAACTATTGACTAACTCATCCCATGTTGACTATTGAAATTCAATTATGGTTTTGACCTTCACATGAAATCAAAAACCCAAAGGTTGCTTAGCTGAAGTGTCTTCAGGATGACAATAGCTGCCGAAATGTGGGCATCGGTTCTCTTGCCAGCTTGGGTTGAACCTGTACAATCCAAGAAACATCTCAAAACCCAGTCGAGTGGATTTGTTTTGACATGTAAGAAGCCTTGCCAAAGCCGCGTCGGGGTTGAAAATGCACACCATCCCAACAGTTACTGTACTCAAATTGTAGCAATCGCGCAAGTAGGCGACCCACGATCCATTCCCAAGCCTTGGCCGACAGAACCG